>VWYI01018963.1:30517-46829 GCA_013399455.1 Anthoscopus minutus | reverse complement strand
CCGGCCCCGGCGGCGGCAGCGGCTGGTAGCTTAGCCTGGCCCGGCCCGGCCCCGGCCCCGGCCCCGGCCCGGCCGGGCCCAGGTCGGGCCGGGCTTCCCCTCACTCACAGCTCTGTCACCTTCAGCTGCCGGAAACCCAAGAGAGCGAGTTCAGAGTTTCCCGGGCTTCACAATGGTATTCACGGGGGTGGAACTTAGCTCTGAATAGCTTACAGAGCTGTCAGTTCTCAGAACTAGACAGTCACTGGCTATCTCTGAAACTCCCAAGCGTCTCTCTCAGGAGAACCATTTCCGGGGATGTTTTACTTCCTTCTTTTCCAATACCAACTAAGGTCAAACTAGCACACCTATGTATTGCTAGGGCAGCAAACAGGAAACTCTGCCCAACTTTGAGAACACTGGCATTTGGGAAGCAAGAAGTAGTTGATCAACACGCCTAACTCAAAGACAGGCAATGCCTGACCTGTTCTACCCAACATCTTCAGCAATAGTTCTTGACTTATTATGGAATTGTTTTACCTTTGAAGTACATTTACACTGTCAGGGTGATGAGAGAGGGCTCTGATCTCAACAAAACAAGCTGCAGAATTAGGGGCTTCAGTGATACACCTTGTCCTAAGGGTGCCACAGTTTTCCTTTGCCATCTGCTGCAAAGGCAGTGCAGGAGGGTGAGCAGGCAGTGATGAAGCTCTGCACTCTGCTGTACCCAAGTGCCCAGGAAAGGTGTCCCACACAGCCGCTTTGAAAAGAGTGCACATTGTTATGATGCTGTTACATGTGCTGTTTACTTCTTGTTTGTAAGTATGCAGGAATTGCTTTGATTATTAAAAACCCGACTTTAAAATGGTTTCATTTCGACTTTGAAAAGAGTAAGTGGAGTTGAACTGCCTTGAAATACAGCATTTGTTTTTGCCAAATGCTCTTATTAAAAGGAGCAGGAGAAGGCTGGGTAAGAACAAACAGACCCCACAGATCCCTACCAAGGCTTATTATAAGGCAGAACAATATTAAGATTCTCCACAAGTCCAGAACTCTTATCAAAGAAAACATTTTAAATAAATTTTCTGATAGAACCTATAGTAGAGATCTGCCAAAACACCCAACCTTTTCTTTGATAACTGCACAGGAGACTCAAAAATACAGCGAGACAGAGGTTTCATTGTCAGAAATGTGCAAATAAGATCAAAATGTACAAGAATAACTTTGGCTACATCTAAAATGTTGCTATTATTTATGAAAGCAGGTTAATTGGTGGTCTTGAGTCTTTCACTGCACTTAGGATCTTTCCCTGGAGGGAATTTTCTTTAA
Source organism: Anthoscopus minutus (assembly GCA_013399455.1). Taxonomy (NCBI): domain Eukaryota; kingdom Metazoa; phylum Chordata; class Aves; order Passeriformes; family Paridae; genus Anthoscopus; species Anthoscopus minutus. Next base: position 45,521 of record VWYI01018963.1, on the reverse strand, counting down.
CTGCAAGGACTCATTCTACCACATGTACTGGAAACAACCTGAGAAAAGGATTTCTTCCAGCAGTAAAAACATTTCAGGAAGCACACTGATGAGGAATGTCTGGGATCAAATGCAGGGAAACCTGTAGCTGATAGCCTGGAACAGACAGAGATGTAACAAGGCAACTTAAAAAAAAAAGAAAATAAAAGAAAAGAAGAAAAAAGTTAATTACAAACATGTAAAGCAAAAGGCAAGAAAAAGAAAACAGAAAGAATGGCAGAGTGACCGGTGGTGAGCTGTCATGGCCAAAGCCACAGGATGAGACCCACAGCATTTATTGTTCACTGGAAGTTATTTTTCAAGTCAAGGAGCAATACTTCTCCAACATAAATGAAAACTTCTAGTCAGCAGAGGGTAACTGAAGCCCTCTTAAAACAAAAGTATCATTGAAGAGAGACTAATAAATCACCCAGTGACTAGATTTTTTAATTTGTAGTGAAGACCTCTCAAACCTGATCCCTGTGTCAAGTCCATCCCTATGGTATTAGCAAAGTACTTCAGAATATGTTTATCTTTTCTCAGTACAAACTTCAGAGGGTCCTAAGCATGTTGAATTGGGAGTCAGCACTTTGGCTAGGAGTTTTGACTTACCTGCTAGCCTGAGTCTTCAAGCCTCTCTTTGCCTGTATAAACCCATAGTAATTCCCTGCTTCTGCTTTCTGAAATGCAGACTGGGAGAGAGGCAAAGAACGAAAGAACGAACGGAAGGAAGGAAGGAAGGAAGGAAGGAAGGAAGGAAGGAAGGAAGGAAGGAAAGAGAAAAGAAGGAAGGTCCTCTGCCCAAATCTGTAAACCTTGCTCGTAAAGCACAGGCTTTTGCCCAAATCCTTTAGGTGTAAGGGAAGTTTGGGCTCACACTCAAGGTACAGTGTAGCTGCACCCTTTGAAACTATTCCTTTTTCCAGGCAGCAGTACTGAGGTGAGCAGGATTCACCTGGTGATGGACATTTCCATGTTGTACTCTTGATTCCTTTTTGCAGGAATCAAGTGCTGATCTCTAGACTCAGCCATCATCCCAATACAAATTAATCTCTAGATTTTGTCCAGGGAATGCTGAAATCGGGACTGCCTCTAAATAGTTCAGGCAAAAATGCAAACACTGAACTTCACTTGCTACAGTACATCTTTTCTCAATTCTCTTTTGCCAATGGAAGAAAGCACATCTAGGCCTGAACGCGGGTTGTGCTGTGAAGTCTGTAAGAATTTAGATTAATTTCATTTCTCTTTAGGAGGAGGAGAACTTTTTGTTATGGTAACATGAAAAAAAATTGAAAGGAAAAATAAACAGCATTCCAAAAACTCTTTTTAACAGATGTGCTTCTTTTTATAGTTCAAATATTTTCACAAACAGAGATTTAGCTCTGTGCAGCCATTTGAAACAGAAGGTCTGTAACTGAATTGATTTTAAAGTAGTAAATGATACCAGTTCTAATGAATGTGAGACATTAAATCTAAGGAAACTGAAGAGCTTTGTGGAGGCAAGTGAAAGCAAATCAGGATCTGAACAAAGGACAAAGTACTAGGACTCTTGGATAGATTCAGCCTTTACTCCAACTATTCGAGGTTTGGGGCAGACCTGGCTTATAAGCAAGAGAGTCAGCAAGTGTGCTGCAAGGGGCAGAGCCCAAAGATGTCATACGAGACACACAATTCTCTGCTAAAAGTACTTGCAGATCATCCATGACAACAGCAATATTACATGTCAGTAGTAATGCTCCAAACCAAATGAGAATGCAACCCCTCACCCTACCTTTGGTGGTTCCTGTGGACTTTGGGGAAAATACACTAAGTCTAGGCAGTTCAAACGTGTGATTCCTGTCTTGCATTTATGGAGCTACTAGCACTTCTGGAGCACTTCGTTGCAAAGCTTAAAAATCCTTGACCTAATAAAAACTATTTTTAAGGGTTATACTTAACAAATAATACCGCTATCTATTGCCAACTTCATTATAAGTATTCCTTGCCCATACTAAAAGAAAGGAGAGAAGAAAGATTCTTTGCCTTGGGAAGATTTATAAACTAATAAAGCTCCCCAAACACTGGAAAATACCCCCAAACACAGAGGCTGGAAAGCAGCAGGGATCTATTCTGTTTGGTACTTCTTCACCTTCCCCTCTCCCTCTGCCACACACACTACTCCAGTGACCATGGAAGTCTGACAGAGAAGGATCTATCTATGTCCATAGGCCTTGGATCATGTCCCATGAAAAATGTGATTCTACAAGAGATAGGAGAGGATGCAGAAACACCTGACAGTAAACATTATAAAAATGTCACAGGTGTTGTGGTTGCCACCAGCCACGTTGGACTGGTGGCTATCTCTGCTGTGCGCATCACTGCTTTGGCACGTCTCCTCTCTGTCCCTCTCTGTTCTTTGGTTATTCAGCTCCTTTGGGCAGGTGTCTAACTGCAAAGTGGATGGAAGGAGCAGTGACACAAAGGACAACTGTAGCCTGCATCCTCACTTCCTACAGCTCCACAGCTTAGTTTTTACCCCATGTTGTTACCAGCTAACCCAAAGGTGCTTGTGTGATAATACACTGAAAGGTCTACAAGGTCTCCCAGCCCAACTTAATCAAAGGAGGTTCTTCTGAACCCAATGGAGGCCAGGAGGAGTCACCCTGCTATCTCTACTGCTACTTAAAGCTGCTGTGGCTTTAAAACCACAGTGACTTAGGGGGTACAGAGCTTTTTCCAGTAGTGTCCCCAAACTGCAGTCACTGAGAGGCTGTGACATTCTTTTGGGATGCTGTAATGCAGTTTGATCACTGAATGCATTCAACTACAGAGGTATTTTACATGGCTCTAAGAGGTTATTATCACCTCAGTTAATTATATGTAAGTATTCAGACTCTGGCAAACCTTAATTATCCTTCCATCAATCTCAAGGTCATAAAAGCTTAGCAGGGCTATTATTAGCGATGCACGTATCTCCTTTCTCAATGGAAAAGCTGCTCTTTTTCATGCATATCTTATTTAAAAATGCTAAACACATTAGACAGAACTGAGAAACCACTTTGAGAATGTGGAAACCTCAATGGATCTACTAAAGCTGATACCATCTTTAGATGTGACTGTATGATGTCAGAAATCTGGTATGGGGATGAGGCAAAAATTATCAGAATAAAGTGCTTGAAACCCACATTTAATCCTAAAAAATATGCCCTTGGGAGAGTGGTTTGGTGCCCAGAGCTTTCTAGTGGACCGGTGCCCATATAAATCTTCTCATCCAGCACCTGTTTGAACCTCTGGGCACTGGTGTTATATGCATGATGTAGAAATAACAACAGCTTCATTCTCTCAGGGCACACATTCAGATCAATCAATGTCCCTTTTGTTTCCAGCTGTGAGGGCTGTGATGGCATCTCTGAAGGCATCAGCAGAACACAGTACTAGGTAGCTGCTCTGTCTGACACTCCAGGCAGCTGGAAACAACAGCATGGAGAAGGCTGTCCCTCAGTGAAGAGCATAATGGTGAGCACTGGGCTATCTACACTTTTAATATTTTTGAACAGAAATGGCTAATAAACATGCCCTGAGGCCCAACCTGCCTCTCCAACACCACAAGCTGTATTTGTTTCATCCATAAACCATATAAGCCAGTACTGCCTCCTCTGGTCATGCTCTTAGGCTCCTCTGTCCAGACCCCAAGAAAGGATCTTGAAAAAGGAGAGCCTCGCTGAGGAGGTGAAGATTTGTTAGCTATTAGGTATTCTAGTAAGCAACTCTGATGCACTCATAGGAAAGGAGAGGATTTTTTGAACTTGAGGTGTTGGAAATCATTGTTGGGTATATTATACATTTTCAATGTGGATTTGGATGAAGTGCTTTGACCTAAATTTTGTAGTAGGAAAGAAAAGGGGAATGTAGCTACTAACTTGAGTGGGATCTGGATCAGGACCCTTGTCACTCTGTATAATTTTCCCATCTGGGTGTAAATTTTCTTTTGACCACAGTATTTAAATTTACAGACTTTGCACACTCAGCAGAGTTTGTCCACAAAAAGCTTCACAGGCTGAGTAGACTAGAGTAGTCTGCTGCTCTTCCCAGGTCTCTGGCTCACAGGCATACCACCTTGCAGGTTAGATCTCACTCCCTTATAAAAACATTTTGAGTTTCCAGGGCAGTAAGGCGTTTTTTGGCCTGAGTGACACCAAAGTGTGAACTGTTCAAAGACATTCTGTGAAATGCAGTTTTCGTTTTATCTGTCACTGACAAGGATATCAGTTCCTATGTTTAGATCACGTCTCTTGCAGTGCGCTCTCTAAACAAGTAGCTCCTCAGTGGCTTTTATCTCAAGGCATGGTTTTGCTTGTGACTTCAGATTTTTATGTAAATCAATAAAAATATATAAGTACAATATTCTTTATCCCCCTACTATGTATATACAGTTCAGAAGTTTGGTGAAAAGGGAGAAACGAGGGGAAAAAAATTGTCAGAACTTTGAAAGTCAGAGCAATAAAAAATTCAAAAGTTTCAAGGTAACCCTGATTATTTCTCTTCTTGTTATATTATCCATCATTACTCATAAGTCTAGGATTCTACACAACCCCAGCCTAAGCAGTATTGACAGGAAAGGATTATGCACTGGAATTTGACATATTTACATCGAGAGAGTGCCAAAGCAAAGCCTTTATGAGTAGAACAAAGCCACCCTTATTTGAACTAGCTAGCTTCTTCTCTAGAACTGCAGATGAACACCAGGGTGAGGCACAGGAGTTAATTGTTTTTCTAAGCAGGATACACAGTAAAATAAGAATTACTTCTTTGGCTTTTATTTCACAGTGAAATACAAATCACTTGAGAAAATATTTGTCTTCTTGATGCTAAGCACAACATCTAGTAGCATCATCTTGGAAAATATTTTGAGATGTACTATTTGCAAATCTGTGGCAGCCAAGGGAACACCTGCTCCATAAGCAAAACAAAGCAGAGTTCAGGGATCTCTTTGTCTGAGGCCTAGCAAGCTACAACGGTGAAGCTGTATTAATTCTAAATAGCTCAGGGGTTTAGTATTTGCATTATAAATGCAGGAATTATCGAGCTCTGCTCACATAAAGGGATATCCAAGTTCTTTCACTTTCTAGTGCATGAGCAAGTACTGACTCTGGAGAAATTACATTATATTGGCATCTTGCAATGGATTGTATACTAAAGAGTCTGGAGAGGTTTTCCTATGTGAGCAAGGACAAAATACACTTTTTGTTTGGGTGTCCAAGGCAGAATTGCCCTTTGAGCGTCCCTGGTCAGCATCAGACTAGTGTGTTCTTGGCAAAGGAATCTCTTTGTTTGCTGTTTGACCTCATACCAAGATTTACAAATAGTTGTTCAAGAAGTCCTGAGTGTAAATATTCTGAACCAGCATGTCTGACATTGGTTAATATCTGCTTGACTGATGGAGGATGACAATGACAAAAATGCATGCAGGAAGGCCAGGGTAGCAGTAATGTACGAGTACTCAGAGGACCAACAGGGAATAGCATCTCACAGTGCTAAGTATCACACAGAGCTAATATTAAACCCCAAAGAGACACAGCTCCACCCTCCTTAAACATGTATCAACCAAGCACGTGATGACACGACAAATAGGTCAGGGACCAGTTATTAGCAAAATGGCAAAACTGGGCGGAATAAGTGGCGGCTGCTTCTAGAATCAGCTCCGCGGTGGATGAAGGACTTTTCGGGGCGGTAGTAGCACAGGACAGCATTAAACAGAGCACACGGGCCGGTGCCGCGGCGACACCTGGGGAGGGGAGGCGGGAGGCACCTGGCGCCTGTCATTTGCCAGCTGGATGCGCCAGGCTGGACGTATTCCCGGCCATTGCCTCCGGAGGTAATTCCACCGGCCCAGACAGACGGACGGACGGACGGACGGGCAGACAGAGAGACGGACGGATAGACGGACGGGCTGCCGCAAAGCCCGGCCCGCGCCGCTGCCGCGCCGCCGCCACCGGGGGGCGCCCGGCGCCACCGCCCAGCTCGGCGCCCTCAGCCTCGGGAGGTGGAGGGGGCTCTTCCTTCCCTTCCTTCCTGTTCGCATCCTGCCTGGCCCTCCGCTTGTCGGTGTCCAAACAGCCCCGTCTGTTCCATCTCTTCTCCTGCAACATCTCGCCTTCGATCGTCGCCACTGTTCTCTTGCGGAGTCGCTCCAGCCCAGCCGCTCCTTTCCTGCAGTGCTCCAAACTGGACAGAGAGCACCCTTGGCAGCGGAAGAGCCACACTGGATGTTTTTTGGTTGCCGGGGTATTTGCACATCTCAGACAGACTTTTTTCCCGTAGTCATTTCACCTCTCTGCAGCTTTGTTTACGGTACCAGCTGAGCTATGTCAAAAAAGGTAGTAAAAACACTAAATTACTAATCCATGCTTTAATGAAACTTCCAACATAGATATTTAGACTACCAGATGCCATTCTCAGTAATTTAGCTCAAGGCAGTGGTTGAATTCCCACTGGGAGAAGTCCCTACAGCAACCCAAGACTTATCTCCCTCACATTTGCCAGTGAAGCTGTTTGGGCAAGCACTTTCAAGAATGATCAAGTCCACAGTGCCTCAGTGTAATGGTTTCTCCATTTATGAGAGTTGAGAATGAAGGCAAAGCATTAATGAACAGGTCCGATCAATACCCCATCAATCAGGTAAGACAATTTATGTTGAAATTTGTTACTGTAACAGCATGTTACTGATGAACTCCCCATATAAAAAGGAACACTGCAACACAATCTGTCTTGCTTAAGGCCTTCTCCACTGCTTTATTACAAGTTGAAGAATGACAGTAAAGAGCAGCATTAGCTCTATATGTGGTCTGTGAGCATTTAGGAGGAAACTAGGAAATGTTTGTATTGGATGAAAATGTCAAACCAGACATAAAAACTGACCCACCAGCCTGCCAAGGGATCCCTGTCTCTGTGCCTGCCTCCAGATATATTATTTACAGAGAACTGTTATTCTCATTTAGTCAAATAAATAATTTCAATCACTTGCCATAAAAAATCCAGTTCCTAGAAGTGTAATTAGTAATTTTTTGTTTAATCTTTGAGATCAAATACAGCTCAGCTGCACTGCTGGCTTTAACAGCCTAAGTTCCAACATCATGCAGCTACTATAAAGTCTCTGCATGCTGTCAGCCAGCTTGCTGCCAACAGGTTATCTCAAATATCTTTAGATAGAAGGGCTTGGGTGCTCACCTGCTTTGTCAAGCACATGTAGTTTAACTAAAGAGTTATTACCTATTTCTATGACTTTAGCTTCAAGAATTGCCAGGATATGATGATGCCTATACTCCTGAAATTACCCTTTCCCAAACTTTTGAAAGGCAGATATCCAACATGAGAATGTTATCATTTGATGGGCCTTACAATCCAGCATTCCAAGTGAAGCAAAAGGAGCAGCCACTGTGCAAATATCACACAGGTTCTTTCTGCACTTTATTTCTGTCCTACAAGCTCTGGCCATTTAGGAAGTCTTACAGAGGCCTTGCTGGCAGTGTCTGGCACAGAATTCATTCATGGCACAGATCAGGTATTTCACACTTTATGATCACCTTCTCGGGCTTCTGAGCCTGCTGGTCAACAGCAACACCTTGATGTGACTGAAACCCTGCTTCCAGGAGTTGGCTTGTAACCACAGAAGGCAAAAGTGCGTTGACATTTCCTCATGGAAGCTGAGAACAAGGGCTGCAGCACATCTGGTGCTTCCCCAAGCCCCTCCCTGAACTTCAATGGAAGCACAGTGGGAAACAAAACAAGCAAGCAGCAATCAAAAAAAAAGGTGCAAAGAATATTCCAAATGTTTATTATGTATTAAAAATACTGCAAATAAGCCATACAGTTCATTTCACAGTAACCTAAACAACATTGTTCAAGAACTTGAGAAGTCAACAAAGAACAGTGCAGTTCCAACAGTGACAACAGTTACCTTAATGCCACAGCTCCCTCTTTCTCTGACAACAATCCTTTCCTTTTTACAGCGGGAACAACACGGGATATAGTTCAGTATTCTATTTACCTAGGAGAACTAATTTCACCTGTGCTGTTCCCATTTCTGGGAGACACTGTTTCTAGGAATTTTTCATCTAACACAGTTGAGGATCTGTGTGGTCCAGGCTGAGGTGGGCATGATGCCCATGGCCTATTTCCAAGGTATCCGTGTGCAGACTTCTTTACCAATTATTTGGATAAAGTTGAAAAGTAAACTTGAAAAGGAGGGATATTAGAAATCCTTTCCAAAAACACAGAAAACCAGAGAGACTCCACAAGAACGTGGTTTTTAAAAGACCATCTACAGAATGATAACACTTTTTCCTCACTCTTTCAGAGCAGGTCTCCTAGAAGAATCCTTTGTTACCAATGCCCCAGCCAGACACCTGGTGACAAAAATAGTGACAAGAATCAGGTGCCAAGTCCTGAACACATAACAAGAGTTCAGGTCACTGTCAGCTGTGTGAAAACTTGGAAATGTATATGCCATAGAAGCAATTCTGCTGATTTCATGGTGATTTTCCTTCTTGTGTGTTTTGGAGTGTATTATTGCTGTTCATGCTTGTTATACATGGAACACAACAGGTACAATTTTGGTCCTTCTCTTTCCTCACATTTGTGATGATTTTTACAGAAAAATCTCTTATCAAAGACCAATTAGATCTTCCAAGGAAGACACAGCCTAATCACGTAAACAGTCTAAAACTGTTGACAAAAGATGACAAAAATATTACTGTACCATCTTAAAATTAATCCCATCCTTCAGATGTCCCTTCTAAGCACTGATCTTCTGTACCACCAGCTGAAGATGCTGGCAAAGAAGCATGTGATCACAAAGAATTAATCTCTTAGGCCTTAGCCCCAGGCAGTATCACTTACCTCAGACGTCCTTGGTTCCTTGGTACCGATTAAGGTATCACAGAAATACACTACAGCTCAGCTGACTCCTTGGTAAACTGACCACACATCTGTGGTCTCAAACCACAAAAACAGATGAGGTGCTCCACACCTGCTCTACTCTTAAGTTCACCACAGTAAACAGTTTAAGATAGCATGTAGTTTTGTTTCTTAAGCCAAAACACACCAACAAAATCCTCAGTGAGTGCAGCAGTATGCTTTGGGTACCAGAACAGCTGTAGCCCTTCAGTGTGGGATTTCTAGTGTCAATGTGAAACACCTTCATGCCATTAAATATGTGCCCATGCTTACAAGGCTGTAGTGCCTTAGTTACACCACTTCGCTTAACAGTGGTATAACTTCATAGAGAAGATAAGCCCTTAAGAAACTCAACCCCCAACTAAACTTGTGTTTTCTTAAAACAAAATTTAGGGGAAAGACAAAAACTCCAAAAACACTATACAGGAAAGATATAAAGGAAATAAGCAGAACTGTCTCTATTATTAAAGTATTCTTATTCTCTTTGGAGGTATCAAATTGCTTTTAAAAAGAGTAAAAAACAGGGCATACAAAAGCTATTTTCCTTAACCCATTATTTGCCCAAGGAGAACCACTGCCTAAACTTTTTCATGTATTTTTTCTACTTTTAAAAGTAACCTTTCCAGATCATTCTTCAGGTCATCTATTGAGCTCTTCATAGACTCCAAGTTATTCTCATTATTTTCAATTTTCACTGAATAGGCAACTAAACTATCCACTGCAGTTCTTATCATTTTCAAATCAGAATCGACCTGGCTAACAGCAGATCTCAGTTCATCTACAGAGCCTTCCATAGAAGAAAATTTTTCAAGGTAGCCTTGAGAATGTGCTTGACCTGCCTGAAGATTGCCTTGATCCAACAAAGTACTAATTTGTTTCTGGATATCCTGGAGAGCACCAGAGGATGGCAAGTCACCGATGCTTCTCCTTAAGTTTTCCATGTCATTGTACAGTGAAGTCTGTGCTTCACCAAGATTTTTCAGAGCATCTGTGACTGAAGTTACATCTGTATCTGAGAGTCCCTGAAGAGTGGTAATGCTTTGCTCTAGATTATTGAGCTTATTCTCATACTCTGCTTCCTTAGAAAGGAAAGATTCCAACTTTTCACTGTTCTGAGCAGCAAGAGATGCTAGAGACTCTAGGCTATCTTCTATGTGCCTCAATCGAGACTCCAGTCCTTCACTGTTCTTCCCAAAAGTTTCTAATGCTTTTCTGAAGAGTTCATTATCTTCCCATTTGTTGAGGTTGGCTTTAACTTGCAGTAAATCTTCATCAAGTCTTTTAATGTCACTAGGGAGCTGCATAATAGAACCCTCAGCTCTCAGAACTTTCTCTTGTAAAGCTTTTAATGAAAGGTGTTCAGTGTCAGCAGCCTCTTTGAACTTCGCATGTTCTTGTTTGAGGTTGACTAACTCTTTCACTTCAGTGTACACATCGGACTCCATGGAGTCTATTGTACTCTTCAAGGTCTCTATGTCCTTTTCTTTCATTTTCATGGATGCTTGCATTTCATCAAAAGCATCTTTTAGCACCTTAATTTCATGTTTATACACATCTGCCTGTTCTAGTGAACCAACTTTTGCTTTCATATTGTTGATTTCATCTTGGCTCCTTTGCTGGACTTCAGTGAATACAGCAATGTTATCATTTATAGACTTGGTCAGCTCTGTTAGTCTCTCTTCCACTGTGTTTTCCAGAGATGTGAAGTCTCGTTCCCTTGCATCCTTCACCATGTGAATGCCGTCAGACAAGTCTTTCAAAATTTCATTTTGCAGTTTCTGAAGCACTTCACTGATCCGGTTTATTTCACTCTCCCCTTGTTTAACAGCCTTCTCGCTCACTTCCTGCTTCTGCTGAACAATTTTCATAATGGATTCAAATTCTCCAAATGTGGTTTGAAGAGAATGTACCTAGGCCAGAAATACATAAGGTTAATATCAGTAATTACACCCTTTTTGTCCACAATCCTTATAGCCCTTGTTACCAGACAAAAAGATTACCTTGCAATCCTTCATGCCCCATACCTGAAGTGACCCAGTGGCATGCAAATATAGAAGGCACAAAAACCCCAGCATCCTGAGCCTTACAGCACTATAGTACATACACCCTCTCTTATAGGTCCTTGGCCTCATTGACCTGCCTCTCATCATTCAGGAAATCTGTGGCAGTGAAATAGGTACCCTGGTCTCCAGAGTCTGCATGCAGACCCCTGAACCATCCCTCTCCGGTAGGATTCATGGTTCTAAACACCACCGGTCTTTAGAAACAGGAGGGTGGGGGGAAAAAACAGACCAAAAGAATATCTGGCATCAAATTCTGAATACAGAAAAGCTGGAATTAGATTTTATCAGGCAAGAATACCAAAGACCAATTCTTGATCATGAAAAAGAAGTTTGTCAGTAGATAAGAACAACAGGAAAAATTAGATGTAGAGGGGAGCTGGGATGGACCAAGAAATGGAAATAATAATGATGACGTTTTGCTGCTCCTAGAGACCAATGGAAACACAAGAGATTTTTTTTGGTCAACTGTTTTTTTTAAGATTAGAAAAAAATTAAGAAGGCTTTAATATTCTCAATAGTTAGCAGCTTGTGTTTCTCACTCCTGCATACACCCACATACTCACAGTGAGCAGGGCGCATGTATGTACACACAGAGGACAAAAGCACAGCAGCTGCCAAGGGCCTGCCTTGCATTCAGCTCAGGTTAACAGAAAGTTCCTACCACTGCATCAGGTATGCTATTGAACTTCCCAATTACAAAAACTATCTTTAAAACTGCTTTTGGTAGCAGCCAGGGGGAAAAGGTCAAGGGGTGAGGGGCCATCACATTCGTTTTCTCTCACATTTAAGGGTAAGATCCAGGCCAGGAAGCACACATTACTTAATTTTGAGGCAAAGCAGAGCATCAGTCTTAAGACTGTGGAGAAATCTTTTTGTGCATGTGTAGGTTGTACTTCCTTAAACTTAGTAAAGCAATGTAAGAACTCCCAATGGCTGCAAGAGGAATCCATCACACAGAAAATACCTCAAGGCTTTGGCAGGATGGCAAGTGCTGAGTAACACATGTTGCCTTGCCTCACACTATTCCCTGTGTCTGAGGGGTATATTAATCAGCCATGCCACATGGGCTGCTATGTTTACTGATTAGATACACAGCTAGAGGGGTGGTTTTATTCTATAAATAAAAGGAAGTATATTTTATATGGTTTTAGAAAGAAATACACAGAGCTTCTTTGTTTTTTCAACTGATGCAGGCCCCAGCAGTTCCATGACTGACCCTGAACCTAGATATTATTTTCAAAATACCTAACAGACATCCTAATTAGAAATTAAGTTATTTCTATCTATTCTTGCAAATACGTGGCCAAGTTCTCCTTAGTTTTGAAAGTCTACACAGTGCAAGGATTGTGGAGTTTGGCCAAGAGACTTGCCCTTGCTTCAACAGATCCCTGAAGTTTGAAGAATACCCATTAAGATAACTTTTTTACTCCCTCTTCAGCAAAAAGGTTTCTAATGCTTCTACTTTCCCTATACTTGTATTCTATAGTGGTCCCACAGGAAATTAGACATGACCTAAGGGGAAGGGCTGGAGAAGGTAATACTGCCATACGTGTTGCAGCTGGGCACCTGTCATTAAACTGACTTACCAACCTCATTTTCATTACATCTTAGCTGTCATTCATTCTGATTGTGCCCACAGAGAGCAGAGAGCTTTTTCTGTATCACTATAAATGGAGGTCAGAAATCTAACAGGGTAACACAGGAAAGTTCTCCTCCCCCTCCTGTTACAGTGACACATTTCAACCAAATCATCAAATTCATATTTGCAAGTAATTATCTTTTTAGTCTAAGAAATCAGAAATAGCCAGAACTCTCCAGAGGGATGAGTCTCTGTGACTGTATGACTCATAGAGATGGATCCCACCTCACAGTGGAAGTACATTATGTATGCTCCTCCACTGCATTCAGGCAATGTGCATAGTGTAAGCTGAAGCTATTCCCCATCTGGGCCAGCCACTTGAAAATCAGAGAGCTCTGATGTAAAAAAATGGACTGGGGTCTTCAAATTATACCAGCTTCTCATTTTAATTTGTCCTAACCAAGAGCCACCAGGGCTCAAAGCAGTACCCCTGCACAAATGACCTTGGCCTCTCTGAGAATGGTGCTATGTTTAAGATTAAACTTCCAGGTAATTTCCTTTCTCCTCAATGTGTAAAGCAGATGAGTTTATATAATGCTTACTCCTGACAGAAGCTCTCTGCAGTCAGATGAAGGGCAAAGCAACACTGCAGCCTGTGCTGATGGCACTCTGCAAGTACAACGCAGGATTCTGCACTTTTGTAAAGCAATGAAATACAGACTGCTCTCCTCTCCCTCAAGTACATTCCTGTGCCACCAAACCACAGCAACCGAAACTTCCAAGGGTTACATGGAAACCCTGTGATCTTTCCCCCATCTTTAACAGCCATCTGCTGTACACAGGCAAGTAAGTTTCAGTTGTCTTTGAAACCAACTACTTACAAACTTCTGTTATATACTCCTCTCCTAGAATATGTAACACATACTTACAATTTTCTGCTATGACATATAGAAGGCAGCAAATTGTTCCCATTCCTTTGATTAGAAGAGCTAACACATTGCATGTACATGTGAGTTCTATACCCATGTATTGCAGTTTTACATCTTGCTATTGCAAATTCTTCCTTCTTACAGACTACAAAAATTAAAACCAGTACAAAGCAACAACCTTTGCTAGTTCAAATCACTGTCCTGTCCTCAGTGAGTAAACCCCCCAGGATTTAAAATTAGCTCCAGACACAGCCCTATAGCCCTGAAGTTTACAACTCTTCTCTCCCGCTGACATGAATTTTCCTTTTCCTTCTTGTTGTATGGGACAGAAAACGCCAAGACTGACAATATAATCTCTGAGTGTTCAGGCCACTATGTTTCCGGAAGCAACACTGAAGAGCCAGAAGATCTCTGCCAGCGCCTGTCTCCCATTGCCAGCCCAGGCTCAAGCTTGCGGAGAATACAGGGAATTTGAATGGTCTGCCATGCAAAAAACAGTCAAGCTGAGACAAGAACTTCCTTTTCTTTCATCTGACTCAGTCATAACTTTACATACTGTCTTCCAACCAATTAACCTACTCCTGGCAAGCGAGTTTAATTGTATGTTGATGATATGCAAAGATGCCATTTTTAAAGGTTTCAGGCACCCTAGGACATATCCAAGTGGACAGTGCTATTTGTGAAGCCATAGCTGTGAGGCTAATAAGAGCCTAAGTGAAAAAATGAGGAAAATGAGCATTTATTTCACTTCATTTGAGCAACATCCTGTGCCAGCAACTTCACAGCTTTTCCATGGTCCTGGACTGCCTTGGACACCAAGTCTCACTCGCTTGGCCAGAGAATGCGGCAGGAACGTGGGAGGCAGGGTACTGCAGCAGCATTTCTGGCACAGGCTCTGTTGTTCGGTGATGCTCACACAGGTTTTGTTTTCTAGAGTGTGGGGACCCTGAGGCAGGATCCTGCCCCGTTCTGACGGCGCTGCCCACCCATGTTCCTTGGCGTGCACACCTGCCCACTCGACAGGCAGCGATGAGCAGCCCGTTCGCCCCGCTAGATTAAGTGATTTGCGGGCCTCGAAGATACAGAATTACGGGCAGCAGGCTCCTGCGGAACGGCAGGTCCGCACCGCTGCTAACACGTAACGCAGCGCGCTGGCTGCTTTCCATAAAATGGCTTCAGGAACAGGCCCTGGAAAAGAGAGCTGAGGGCTGCGGCCACCGCCGCGGGGTCCCGTCCCGCCCCGTCCCGCCCAGCTCTACGCTGCCTGGCAGGGATTTCTCGCTGCTCTGGGGCCACGTTTGCAGGCACGGGGAATACCGCGGCCCTGACTCCATCCGCCCCTCTAATGCCATGAAAGCATCTTTGAAGGAGCGCGGAAAAGGAGGGGAAGGCAACAGGACACGTTCACTTTTCCGCAAGCCAGGCCATCCGACAAATGCACAGCTCCTTGTTTAAGGGGCGAACTCCCGCGGCCGCCCCCC
>VWYI01018963.1:0-30499 GCA_013399455.1 Anthoscopus minutus | reverse complement strand
CCGCCCCGCCGAGCAGCACCGAGCGCCCCGACGGTCCCCAGCCCGCCCGCCCCCGGCGCCGCGCTACCTTCTGCACCACGGTGTCCAGAGTGGCGGCCAGCTCCTGACGCTGCCGGCCGGAGGCCTCCACCTCCCNGGGTCCTCGCCGCCGCCGGGCTGCGCGCCCTTCTCGTTGGCGGCAGGCGAGCTGCCCCCCTTAGCGCCCCGGTGCTTGGCGGCCGACATGGCGGGACGCCGTCTCCGCCGTACGCAGAGCGGGAGCAGCGGGGGGGGGCGAGGGAAAGAGGGNAGAGGGAGGGAGGATGGAGGGTAGGCGGAGGCGCCGGCCCGGGCAGCGCCACACTCCCCGCCCCGCCCCCGCCCCCGCCCCGGGGAGCCGCCACGCACACGGGGACGAACTGCGTCCCTGCCGAGGGGCAGACGTGGCGCGTAGGGCCCAGCCCCATCCCCACGGGAGCAAAGGGACCTGGATGCGGCNCAAAGGGACCTGGATGCGGCGGGCGGGGCGGGGAGGACGGCCCGGCCCAGCCCCGCGATGACAGACCCTCTCCCGACCCGGTGCGGGGGTCTCGGAGCGGGCGGCGCTCTCCACCTTCGCAGCCTCCGGCGCCGGGCCCAGTCCAGATCCTTTTTGCCAGTTTTTGGCCCCGCGCGTAAAGTTTGGTGGTAGAACGTGGCAGGATTCTGCCTCACGCAACTTCTGTTTTGCTTGGTTGTGATTTCGGCTGGAATAATTGCAGCAAGCTCCGGAATGACTGAGAGAAAGGCGTGGAGAGAAAGTTCTTTTCTCCATCCGCAACTCCCCAACCGGTTCGTAGTGCCTTCAGAGCAGAGACTTGGCATCGGGATGGTCCCTAGGGACCCAACAGCTGCTGCCCTGGCTGGCAGGAGCGCTCCAGGCCCCAGGCAAGCCCCACTTAGGTCACGGATGGCTTTGTCGGAGATGGAGAGACCAGGAGCTCAGCACTGAGTCCGCACACAGAGCCTTTCCACTCCGAGCGTGCTTCTTGGCCACCCAACACCAACACGAACCTGCTGCCTTCATCTTTCCCATGGAGAGAGTTCTGGCAGAGGACAGGAAAGACTGAGGAGGCCTTCCTTCCCCTGTGCAGCAAGCTGCAGCTGGAGCTTGAGGCACTGAATGTATCTGTTTCTCTGATTACAGCAAGAAATTTTGTCTTGGAAGACATTTTCTTTTCTTGGTCTTTCCTTTGATTATAGTATATCCTTCCTTTACGTATATACACACATAAAAAAGAAATGTTATGTTGAGAATCATACAGTCAGCAGGATCACAGCCCCTGATGTCAGCCTGCCAAATACAGTTCCACCTCTGCCAAGGTTTAGGATGAAGTGTACTGTTTAGTCTATCCATGATCTAGTAACTACTAGAATGCGTGATAAGAGGAGAATTTATAGTGACTTGTCTCAGGCATTTTAGCACAATTCTGTCAAATGCACAGACCTGAGAGAATGTTGAAGTGACTGCAGGTTATGGACGCCACAACAGAACTCACTGCCCTGACCCTAACAAGTAACAGAGAACTTGCATGAGGTCAGGAGGTTGTCTTAAATAAATCGCAGAGGTGGCTGAAGATGGTGTGAGGGGGCTTGCACTAAAGCAGGTGAGGAACTCACAGAATAATATGTCCTCCTCAGTACAATGAGAGTAGAAATCTTCAGCAGCAAACAAAACACGCTGGGAAAGCTACAACAGCAGTTTCCATCGTGAACATCTAGCCACAGCCTTAGTTGTCTCACACTTTATGAGAAGGAGATAATCAGGTTTCTATTTAGGAAGGACCTAGAAAGGCTAGGATTTGTAGCAGTACCCTAAGACCCAGGGTTTTAGCTCCGAAGCTGTTTATATCAGAGTTTACTCTAAGAATTGAGCCATATGGACTTCATCAGAGAGAATAATCAAGGGGATCATCAATGTTAAGTATCAAGGAATGTAAATCTGTTTCAGGGAGTAAGGCAGCACAGGTAACTGTCACTATTTCTCCTTCTTTCGCTTGGTAGTGACAAGGAAAATGTTAGCAATGTACTGCCTAAAGATATTTCTCACCATGGAACCAATTCACTCTGAAGGTACCAATGGTACTCTGACCAAGAATACCATTCTACAAATAGCTTTTCATTGTATTTGACACTGGGCCAAACTCTATTTCCTTTGTACAGAAAGACCAATTACTAGTGCTGAGGGGAGTGTGCATTAGGAATTTGCTGAGGTGGTGAAGTTGCTAGACACTGCAGACTGGTGTGGTTGGGGAAGCTACTGATGTACCATTTTGTCTCAGAAGTGTCAATATTCTGCTTTGCCTTTGTGTGAATTTGAAGATAAATATGCCAGCAGGGAGAAGGAGCAACGCTGTTTGCCTCTCACAAGTCTTATTTCTCCTTGGAATATAGGAAACTCCACAGAAGAACAAACTGAGAAAGCATCCTTACACCTGACTTGTAGTCCTTCTGTCTTGACCTTGAGCCTATTATCAAATCTGGGCCTGATGATCTGTCAACCCAGAGTCTTAACATCCATCTGTTAGCACTAAAGCCAGTCTGCCTGGCTCAGTTATTAGGATTAAGGAAAAATGTCTTGTGACTTTATTTTCTCAACTGAGGTGTCATGGGTCCTGGCATAAACTGTAGTATGCCTTGCCCTTTTCCTCTCCTCCCACGCTAACCATGAGTTAGCCACATACTGGGACATTTCTTACCCGCGGGGCCAAATGCAGCTGTACATCTTATCCATTCAGTAGCTGCCTTGCTGTTTCTGGATAAAGCAGAGCATTAATTGTAGGCTTTACTGTCTTTTCCAGTTTTACTGGTAACAGTAAGGAAGGTTACAAGCTGACTTGCTGCAAAGAGTGAGCACAAACTAGTCCTTCATTTCAATTAACAGTGCTTTTGTAGTGAAAGGCCAAGAGTTAAAGTTGACTTGAGACACTAGTCAAAATTCCAAATGTGAACCTTTATTGTGGTTTAACTCCATCCAGTAAATAAGCACCACATTTGTCCCCAGTGGGATGAGGGAGAGAATCAGAAGGGTAAAAGTAAGAAAACTTGCAGGTTGAGATAAAAGCAGTTTAATAACTGAAAAAAATTAAAATAATATTAAATTGTAATAAAAATTAAAATGACAGAGAGGTAAATAAAAGCCAAGAAAGACAAGTGATGCAAATGAAAACTATTTCTCACCAGCAACTGACTGATGGCCAGCCAGTCCCCAAGCTGTGCCCCTGCAACAGCCTTTCTACAGTTTTACTGCTGACCAGGATGCAATATGGTATGGAATATCCCTTGGGTCAGTGGGGTCAGCTGTCCTAGCTGCATCCTCTCCCAACTTCTTGTGCACCCTCCTCCTGGCTGCTAAGGTGGGTGAGATGCAGAAAAGGCCTCAATTCAGTGCAAGCACCTAAAGCATCCCTGTGTTATCAACACTGTTTTCAAAACAAATCCAAAATACAGCATTTTGCCAGCTACTAGGAAGAAAATTAACTCGATCCCAGACAAATCCAGGACATACATGTATGTGCTATATAAGACACAGGGACATTGATCTTGTTAATTGAGCAGAACAAATTTAAAGGCTGTACAATTATTTTTCTGGCTGACATTGAGGACACCAGAAAATGGGAAATGAGCAGCATTTCTCTGTGGAAAAAATATCTCCAGTAGGTAATCTACTTCAAGATCCATATAGTGCCCTATAGCTTCAGTGCCTCTGGATCAGGAAAGAATTGGAACAGCAAAGAAGGTGAAGTGCTGAATACTGCAGTGTCTAACTTATTCTTGGCTTCTGGACCAGAATCTCAAAGCATGTCCTTGGTACCTCAGCTGTATATCATATATACAGATGTACATCTCTGATACAGAGAAGATAGATAGATAGATAGATAGATAGATAGATAGATAGATAGATAGATAGATAGATAGATAAATAGAGCAAGCGTTGCACTTAAGAATGGTCTCTAAAACAGCTGATGTGCTTGTGAGATGACATTGCTATAGCTGGAAAAAACAACCATATTAAAGCCATCCCTTTCTGGAATCCCATCTCTTACTCCATGATTTAGGTAGTATCCCTGAGATACTTTTCCCCTGAAGTTATCTTTCATATCAGTATTTAGAAGCTACTTCACTTGGTGAGGCTGACCTCTTTCCTTTCCTGTGCAAGCTAGGCCACTGAGCAGCACAAGTTTCCACAACTGTCCACAGAGGCAAACTGTACCCTGAATCACAGGCCCTGGTGTTTTCTTTGTGCGGTTTTAGCTGGTTAATTAATAAAAAGTGTCAGCAGCCATCACAGCAAAAACTCGTGTTTTCCCCATATTTCCAATAGTGTCTAAGCAAAAATGGATGTAAAAAATAATAATAAATTATGTCCTTGGAAGTCATAACAGTTCTGTACAAAGCAGCCCATCTGTATACCATCACTGTCTTCCCCAAAGCCCTTTTGAGCCTCTTTCAGACTTGGCATGGCCATGTGACATGCACAAAGTGGGGCAAAGTAGTGCAAATACAGTTATTTAAAACATCATCTTCTTTATAGAAGCTATCAGATTAGACTGTTGGGCTTAATCCTATTTAATGTCTCTGAAGGCTGGGCTGACAGGTGCTCTGCATCGCTGCAAGCAAGCACTCCCTCTCCAGCCAAGCACTTGGCACTTGTGTAGCCAAACTCCGTTCCCTGCTTCGAGCCCGATTGTATAGCAGAGGTTAACAGGACCTACAGTGGGCTTTGGTCTACCCGAATACAACACCCATTCTGTGCAGCTCACCAAGAGTGCTAAAGGGTATCTGCAGGAAGGGAGTTGTGTCTTCATGATCGGCAAGGCTGGCGTTAGTGAGCTCTTTCCTCAGAGATGATTGCCGGTGTTTTGCCCTCCGTGCTTCCTGGTGGGTGAGGCAGAGGTGGCACGTAGCTCCTGTGACAGACGAGGTGATGACCCTGACAGGTACTGCTGGCCCAATGGCTGCGTGAAGCTGCCAGTGCATGAGCTCAATATGGCAATAAGCAAAGCATTTATAATGACAGTGCCGCACTGCCCCGTGTTGCGTTCCTCAGTGGGCGCTCAGCAGGCCTCCGGACACCACAGCCATGAGCGAGACGGGTGACTAACCTCAGCACGGTCCCGAGTGGCTCCCCTGAAGCTGCGGTGGCAGGGATGGCAGTGGGGGACCAAGCTGGCGCGTGGAGAGGCGCCTCACTACACCCGCCCCGCCACCGACGGAGTAAGGAAACCAGGTCAGGAACAGTTAAAGCTCCCTTTGCAGCGCAGTGCAGTGCAGAAGGAGGGCATACACGGCCTGAGGCGCTGCCCAGTGCCCTGCAAAGCACAGCCCCTTGCCCCTCTCCCCCCGGGCTTTGCGGGGTCGCTGTTCTAGTCCCTGAGGCGGCCCGGGGGCGGGGCTGGGGCGGAGCTGGCTCGGACGGACGAGGTCCTTCCGTAAACACCACACCGCCCGGCCCCCGGCGTACCTCCGGCAGCCAGCACGGCCTATTGCCAGCGCGGGGGAGTCCACCAAAGCATCTTCCCGTGTCGCCTCATTTTTCACCACGCTTAGTGCCTGGTCGCAGGCAGAATGAGGAGATACGGGCAGCTTCTACGGGCATAAGCGGAGGTTGGCCCAAGCGCCTCGGATAACTCGCCGCTGGCAGGCAGGAAAAGATGACGCACCTCCCCCCTTCCACCGTCAGAGATGGACGTGCCCGAGGAAGACACTAATAGTCCGGGCTGGGTCTTTAAATCTGAGGGGGCTGTGTGCGGCCCTGGCGAGCGCCGCGCAGGACGGCGAGGGGCAGCGGTGAGTGACCGGCTGGAGACAGGGGGCCAGGGCAGGGCTGCTCGGGCCGGCGGAGCTGACAGGCGGCAGGGTGTCCGGGCACGCTGGGCGATGAGCCACGGGGTGAGTTCGGAGCAGCGCTGGCTCGGGGGCTGCCACCGTCCTGTGCGGTGTGAGTGGCAGGGAGGTGGTGGACTGGCCCGTCGCTCTGCTGCCCCAGTGGGGCACCCTCTGCAGTAGGTGGGTTTCGCGGTTTCTGCGCTGGGTCCGTAGTTCTCCCGTTGCCTCGTGTGTCCTGAACTTTCGCCATCCCTTCGTGTCCGCCGGGACGATTCGCCCCGACGGGCGCAGCCGCAGGGTCCCTCCGTGCAGCCCCGGTCAGCAGGGCAGGGGCACCCCGCGACCTCCTCGGGGCATGGGGGCCGGGGCGCTTACGGGCGGGTGCCCGGACTCTCCTTCTCTGGGGCTGACAGGGAGCGTTCCCTCCTTGCTTCTCCCCTGGACTCCCTCCCCCCTGGCCCACCTTGGAAACGCTGTTTGTTTTGGTCGGCGAGTGCCAAACTCCTGCCTTTGCTAACTGTTAAAAACATGGGGCCGGGGGAGGAGACGGGCAGTGAAACAGATGGAGGAAGAGGAGGAGCCGGCGGAGCCGGGGGGAGGGGAGCGGGCCGGACGTCCCCGGGCTACCCTCGGGAGCCGCGTCCCTCGTACCATCACGGACCTGTCCGGGCGAAGGTCACTCCCGCGGGCAATGCTCAGGCCCCTCGGCCGCATTTCGCTCTCGCCGATACAGTTTTTTAAGCCTTCACGAAGAGAAGTCTCTTCGTGAGGGAAGACCTGTATAACTAGAAAGCTAAAGGGGAGAAATGACGGCTGTAAGCTGTGAAAAATGAGGTGGGAGGAAATGCAAGTAACATAACAAAGCTCTTTTCTGTTCTCGTGTCTTGAGTGCTGACAGAGGTGGAGTCAGTGAAAGGGAAACTCGAGACCAAATGCGATTCAGTCGGTGGCAGCTTGAAGATAGTAAGAATGTGAGCCCAGCAGAATAAACGAAGTTAAGACCTCCATAGTGGTAAAACTGGACAGAG
Source organism: Anthoscopus minutus (assembly GCA_013399455.1). Lineage (NCBI taxonomy): Eukaryota > Metazoa > Chordata > Aves > Passeriformes > Paridae > Anthoscopus > Anthoscopus minutus. The sequence goes on along the minus strand of VWYI01018963.1, from coordinate 23,624 downwards.
CACTCATAAGTCTCTGTGTCCATGCACACTTCCTCTGAACAAAGCAGGGCTGTGGAAAGCCTTTCCTTGAAGATGGTATCTGAAGGGAAAAAAAACCAACAAACTGTGAAGCTGTCTTCCTCCCTCCTCCCCCCAGGTGCTTCGTAAAATAACTTCCAAAGCAAACCTTCATGAATAAAAAGTGTGTTTGTGGCTTCTAAAACTAACCTGATCTTGCAGTCTTGGTAAGTTCTAAATGAAGAATTGAGTTGGATGATGCAGTAACCAATTAAGAACAAGATGCCTTTAGGCATGTACAGTTTTGTATTCATTTTCTTTTTACTAAAAAGAATAATCCTCACCTGTCTAATTAGCAGACATGTGAGAGTTTATTTCTTCATTGTTAAGTTAGCTAGAATATTGGGGTTGTTACATGTAGAAGATATTTTTAGCTTAGTCTCCCAAAGAGTTTATTGTCAAAAAACCCTACAGTATGGGACTGATTGAAAGAAAGCAAATGGTGTGATGAAGCCCACTGTGATGGTGTCCAGCCTAATATGAATGTAAATGTGGGTGGTCTTTAATGCAGCGAAGTAAAGCAGGCTGAAACCTCAGGCTGAACAGGTGGGATATTCATATGTGTATTAAAAGAACAGCTTAATATGTAATAACTAATGAACAAATAAAAAAAACAAGACAGTATTGTTTATTCAAGGTTGTGAGTTACAAAGAAATCTTGCAAGGCTGAAAGACTTTTTGAAATATTTTTATGTGACCATTATACTAATTGAAACTTAAATTCTAAATTAACTTGGCCATTAGTTATTAATGAGAACTTCTGTGCTGTCTACAAAAATGTAAGGAAAATCAGCTCTTCTAGTGTATGCTATAAAGCAAAGACTAACTCAGCTGTCTATTGTTGTAACAAATTAGAAATGCCATTTTTGGTTTGCACTTACCTTTCATATGCTCAATGACTGCATTTTTGCCTGTTTTAGATGGCCCCTGCAGGTTCTGCCTGTATATTCTTGTTTAGTTACGTTCAGTTTGATGTGTTTATCTTTTAAACTTGGAATTTAGTAATTATGTTCTTAATCTGAAGAGTACACCCATTCTTGCTTCCCGTTGTGTTTGAAGCATTCTACTAGGAAATATATTTAGTGTGGCAAAAGATTGCAGTGGTTCTTGCTTGTCATCTCCTGTTGCAGTGTTGAAACTTCTTACTTAAATTAAGCCTTCTGAGCACTCTACTGACAACTCTGCTGTCTGTATGTGTGCATATATTGTAGGAGCAGGTATGGTTTTGATACATCAAAATACCGTGGGCCTCTTTGAAATGCAGCCGTTTGTTGCCAGAAGATCCTTTGCTGGGACTAGAGCTTAAAGACTTAATGTATATAGACTTCTAATTCTACCTTAACCACTTGATCTTCTTGGAAATCAAGATGGGGTGGAAAATGGCAGTGCTGACTTGCCTTCATGGCTGGTTTAGTGCTTCTCTCAGAAGCACCTTGCAAAGCTGAATATTTATTAACATTGTCATACCTAGAGGTAAGAGGAAGTCCAGGGAATGATGATGTGTAAATTGTGTGAGAGTATTTGGTGTTTTAATGGTCATTTACCTTCTTCCATGTTCTTAATGCCTGAACTGAAGCAGTAGACACACTTTGGAGTGCTCATACTCGGCAAGCAATTTGCAAGACTTTGGGCCACTACACTGCAAATGATGTTAATCAAATATTTTGATTAACCGTGTGTTTCACTGTTCATCTTTTGGAGTTTAGTTATTTGTATGGAAATAAAGGGGTGTTGTACAATCTTAAAGCCTGGAAGCACAGTGTTCTTATATTGATCAAAAAATTAGTTGGGGGTTAATAAAAACTTTCCAGGCTCTGTACAGTGTTACTGTATTAAGTGAGCAGTTCAACAAGATGAACCTCAAGTATGTTCTATAACTAGTTTGTCACAGCTAGTTTCTGGTCAGCACTAACTTTGAGATAGTAACACAGATTTTAATTGAAGAAATGGTTTGTTTCTTCTCTGGCATTAACTAGTAACCCATTTCTAACTGTAACTTAAATACAATTTCCAAGTCAAAATATCTCTGCGTTTTGGGGTTTTTAGGTTCTCTTGCACTTCTGTTTTGTTTAGCCAATATTGCTTTAAATATTTGCTTGTTAGAAATTATAAAATTGCTGTTCTAACAAGAGTTACGACACTTAGGATCACAGGTAATGCTGCAAGTTTTGAATGCATGACCTCTGTGTTCTAGTCAAGTGTCTCTTACTGACTCCTCCAGTACAGTGATAAACTGATAGCTGTTTTCTTGCTAATGTGACCAGTTCTTTTCACAAAAAGTCCCAGTGTAAAGGATGACATAAATAAGGAGCTCAAGTGCATCCTCTTTCCTCTTGTGAAAGGAAGAAGAGTAAACATGCACTTAAGAAATGTTAATCATCTTAATTAACACGAGAGTGCTCATCAGTGTAGTAGCTCATCAAGTTATAGGCCTATTCACAATGAGTTGGTACCCAAGCTGTAACTAGGTGCCAGGATAAAGAAATCTTCATTTTCACTCCCTTTTGTCTACCCCAGTACCCCACAATATGTAGATTCACTTAAGTACAGACAAAACTCATCCTTTTATTGCCAAGTGTCTTCTTTCCAAGTTCAACAGTTGCAAAGTGTGGTATTCCCTGCCTACTGAAGTTGATGTGTTTTAATAATAAATGAAGTTATATATTAATTAAATTTGCTGATGGAAACCATTGCTGGCTATGTCTCCTCATGAAGTCCACTACAGAATGCTTCATGGCCATAATCACAGATGGACAGCTACTCTTGGTATCTGGGCCAAATTCCTTTGGAGGTAATTACAGCTGACTTCCAGCTTCTCATTTTAATATTATGAACATATTTTTCACTTCCTGTTATGCAGTTATTAATCATCTGTATCACACTCTGCAGCTGTCCACACTGCAACTGCAGATTATCTGCCTGGCAGGCAGTTTCTTACATAGGTAGAAACACTATGAAGCACAGTCCTTCTCAGGGGAGGTTGCTGTCTGTGCTAAATAGAATGTTAGAGGCTCAGAGTTGCCATTCAACTAGAAGACCTATCCACCTTGACCCCTAGGAGCAGTGGTTTTTGGGTCTGTGCCATTGTTGATCTGCTTCTGAGCACAGACCCGCCTAAAGGAGCAGGCCAGACATTCAGCCATGCCCTGTCAGAAATGTTACATTCTGAATTACTTGCCTGTTCTCCCCCTGCAACTTCTGTGTTTGCTTCACAGTCGTTACACTCAGTGCAGCCTGTTTGTGGAAGGAAACTCCTTGCTAAACTTTTTCTTGAGGTCAGGTGGGGGATGGTAACATCAGGAGACGCCTTTATGGATATTGAAAACTACCAATAGTCTTGAAACAAGCAGCTTCAGGGGGTCCTGTGGGTAGTCTTTCATTTTTTTAAATATAAAATATAACCAATTTAGAGACTGTCTCCAGCATAATCATTAAGATATAAAACAGTTGAAGGCACAAAGCTTGTTGATAACTATATGATGCTGCATGTCAAGCCAGATAATTTCCTTTGCTTTTCCTGTTTAGGAAAGGCAACTACTTGATCTTCATTCACAAAATAATGATCAGTAGCTGGCTTTTGAGAAGCAAACAAAAGTAAGTGCTGGTTTTATGGGAATTGCATTTGTCTTTCCAGGTCTTGTTTACTGTGTAGACAAGGTAAAGGGAATCAGGATGCCTCTCAATGATGACCAGAACAGTGACTCAGATTCTTTACGCCTGTCAGAAAGCACAGCTTCTTCCAGCGACTCGGAATATTCCAGGCAGAGCTTTAACAGTGATTCGTCAAGCAAACCCAGCTCCCCAGCATGTAAGCCTGTTTCAGCCTTACCTGCATTGTGCATGGACCAATAAGGCTAACTTACCTTGTTTCTCTTTGCTGTCGTGGGTAGAACCTGGGATTCTGAATCTGTTTAAGAGTATTAAGAGAGAAGCATGGCTTTCTCTCTGCTGTGAAGCAGTGCATCTCCTGTGTGTGGAACACCACCAGCAGCTGTGTCCATGGGGTCTCCCTGTGCACTCCTTCCCTTCAGAAAGTGTAAGAAAAGTGTGTCATCATGGTCTCCCTAACCTTGACGTTGGTAGCAGCCTCCCATTCAACCAGATATGCCTTTGTGTAAAGAGTGGGTTTCTTCTGTTTGATCCCTGCACTTAAAAGTTAATTCTGTAACTTACAGATTTGTAATACCGTATAGAGCTACATGTAATTAATATTGAATTCATAATTTTCTTTCATAAATAATAGAATCAAACAGAAAACACACATTTGCACAAGGAAGATAATTTGAGTAATGGTAAATAAAACCTTAGTTAAGATGTGGTTCATGTGTGTCTGTAAGCATTTGCAGATCATGCTTACTTCTTAGATCTATATAAATGAAATCTTATATTAAAGCAAGCTTGTTAGTGGAGCTGCAGTTGGTAGCTGGCTCTTTATCTTTCTTTGTTACTAGTCTTAAAAATACTAAATTAAATTATAGAATTTGAGGAATTTGCTCTTGTTTTCCAGTGTAGTTTGTTTTGTCATTGCTGCTAACTCCTAAAAATGAGTATAGCTTACATTCCACAGCAGATGAAAGATCTCCTGGTCTTAAGGGGAGGGATTTGCAAGTCAGTAACTTCAGAACCTTTTTGACAGGCAATATAGCCATCATGTGCTCAGAATTACAGTGGACATCTGCTATCTCTTACTGCCCATGATTTTGGTTGGGTGGCTTTGACAAAACAGTTAGTAGGAAATCTGTGGAATGCAAGATCCCGTTTTAAAGAAAAAAAAGATATCTTAGTTCAGATGTGGAAATATGAAAATGCTCCTCAAAATGTTTTGAGGCTTGTATGGTATTTCCCCACAAGCACACACACCCCTGATAAGCTGGGAGTTTCCTGAGTTAGTGTTTTAGGAAGATATAAAGACTTGGTAATGTTGGGTTGCTTCTTCCAGAGTACTGGAGTCCAAATAGCAAGCAGTAAAATTTCTAGGTTTTAGTATATTCAGTTGCACTTACCACTATAGATATTTGGCTTGAATTGATCTTGTTTGTTCCAGCAGCAAGCCCTCCCAAGGTTGTCGCATTTGATGAACTGATGGCAGCTACAAGAAATCTGTCAAACTGGACTCTAGCTCATGAAATTGCTGTAAATGCAAATTTTCGCATAAAACATGAAGACTATCCACAAAACAGGTAAGAACCTGAATTTTGCAAAAAGCAGCACTGGTGTTGGAAAGAGAGGAGAAATGAAAGGAGCAGTCCAGCAGACTGTGTTTTGGGAGCTGATGATCCACCACCCGAGAAAGATGTGGTTGCAGGGTATAATATCTGGGCAGGTGTGTTTCCCAACAAGCGATCAATTTCATCTAAAGCAGTTACAAGGATGAAAGCTAGTTGGGAGTTTTTTCCGTACCTAATTTACTTACTCCACAGCTTTGCAGGCACAGTGAAACAAATTGTACACAAAGCTTTCTGGGATCATTTGGAATCAGAACTGAATGAAGATCCTCCAGAATACGAACATGCTATCAAGCTCTTTGAGGAAATTAAGGAGGTAATGTTCTTCCTTCTTTGTATTGGTTTGTCAGCTTAGTTGTAAGAATCCCTTAGTTCACTGAAGGGTCTCCTTTACTTGAGCTGACATCTTCTAGTTCTTCCTCTTATAATATGAAGCCATGATTATTCAGAACTGAAAATAGATGTCTATTTGTAGTATATTATCCAGGAATATGGCCACAAACAGTGGCAGGTTCACTCAACTTTCACTGCACAGTGATTGGTTGAAAGTCATCTCATTTCCCAAAGCTTCATATCTCTACTAGCCTGTTTCCAGAACCATACTGTGAGCTTAGGGCATGAACAAGAGCATAAACTTGACTGCACCTGCCCACTTAGACTTCATTGATTACCACACAGGTGAGCATACAAACTTCAATCCTGGCACAATACTAAGTCTTTCAGAATTTGAAGTTAGTAAATATTTGTTTTACAGGGTAGCCTCCCAGCTTTTGAGCAAGTCTAGCTGTTGACTTGCTTTTTGTTTTATTAGCTTTGAGTATTTTTGCGGAAGTGTACTGGTTTGGTTTTTTTTTCAAACAGTCCTTTTTTCCCCACTACCTTTGATAATGTTCAGTCTTAAAATGTCTCGTTATAATCTATCAGCTATACGCACCTGACATGAATATTAAAATTTCACTCGAGTGTGTTTACTAAGTGGTTTGATTTTTTTATTGATAAGCTTTTCCTTTTTTCCCTCCTCTAATTCAGATTCTTCTTTCCTTCCTGACTCCTGGAGCAAACAGGATTCACAATCAAATTTGTGAAGTTCTAGATACGGATCTTATAAGACAACAGGCAGAACACAATGCTGTTGATATTCCTGGGCTAGCTAACTATATCATCAACACTATGGGAAAATTATGTGCTCCAATAAGAGACAACGACATAAAACAGTTAAAGACAACTGACAATATTGTAGAGTTACTGAGGTTGGTATTTGAGTTTGGTGTTTGGAGAAAAAAACTCCTCTCTGAAAGGGTAGTAAATAGTGGAAGGCAGGAGGCTGAGTAAAGGAAGTCTAAAATTGTGTCAGTTTGCATAGCACCTGCTCTCAAACTATAGGAAAACTCCTGAAGCATTAAAGGGGAAGAGCTTTGACACATTGACCAGGTTGTGTATGTTACTTTGTAATGAAATGGGTAGGATACCTAGATGGAACCAGGAAGCTCTGAATATCTAAGCTAACAACTCTTACAATGATCTGTTTCAGAAACTTTTTTTTTCTGTCTTGTTCATTCTTAAAAAATGTAAGCAGCACACTTGTACTGTTTTTTCTTGAAGTGTTAGTTGCATGCTTCTTCTGGAAGGCCAAACTTTGGATTTAAGAACTCTTTATTTAAGACCTTACTACTTGAACTTGAGTAAAACATTTGCGTGACAGGGCAGAAAAGAGTCCTCCTTAAGTACACTGAAATATTAAGAGTAAATGGTAGTTGTTCTGCTGTGTATATATAGGGATCAAAGCAACTGGGTCAGAAGGATTGTTTCTCTTAATGCAAACAGTGACCAAAACGTTAAAATCTGTTAATTTAGGCTGAAATATACCAATTCATGTAGTTTTTGAAAAACTTACAGGGCTGTTGCATTTAGTGATGCTATATTAGTCCTGTTCTCTTTAACTTAGACCAAGCCCTAAATATACTACTCCTTCAAGAATTCCAGATGATTGTTAACATATCTGTTACTCTGAAATGCCAGTGAAGGGGTTCACTTCTCCCAGAACTGAAATTAAAGTGATAATGTACATGTGCTTCACATATGCTGGTGAAAATCAATAGACTAACTTGTGAAATTTTAAATTCCTCTTTTCAGACAAATATTCCATGTTTTGGACCTGATGAAAGTGGATATGGCAAATTACACAATTAAAAGCCTTAGACCGTACCTCTGGCATAACTTGGTGGACTATGAAAGAACAAAATTCCAGGAAATTCTTGAAGAAACACCAAGTATGTATCATGCTATACTTAATTTAAACTTTTCTTTGAAAATAAGAATATTTAAATACATGCTGTGAAAACTCTGTAAGTTGCAGTTAACTTAGAGGAAAACTTCAATTTCTTGTCTGTATCTAAGTAATGAGAAAAATTTTTGATAAGCAAGTTATCACTGAATGATTGCTCAACTTGCTGTCAGGTTTGTCTGTCTGTAATCTGGGGCACGTTCAGACAAACTTACATTTGCCAAATTGGTTGGTGTCTGGAAAACAAACAAGTGGTGGCTCTTTCTGTCTGGATGCAGAAGCCCTACATAAGATGAGACTTTCCTCTTTCGTGTGCAACAGTTCTGTTGTTAGTGTGAAGTAAACATAAAAACCAGTTAGTGTGCCTGAAAGCTGGAAGGGGTAAGAACAATTTTTTAATAAACAAAAGGCAGGCTCTGAAAAAAATTTCTTAGATGATGCAAAGTCGACTTGATCCACTGTTACATGCTTTGTGTAATTTGGTTAAATGGTGTTCAGAAATAAATCCTCCAAGAAGAATAAGTAAGCTTGCTAACAACTGGATCAGGGGCTTCTAAAGTGGAAGCCCATAGCCACTGATAGGGCCTGCGGTGTGCATATGTGTAGCCTGATTAAACCTCTACCACAAAAAAATCAAATATTTTAATCCTCCGTCACTTCTGCTTTTTGGTCTTACGCCATATCTGATAAGTGGACTCTGAAAAAGAGAAGACAATCCTTTGGGAACTCAAACTTTGAGACTTCTTTTACCTAAAAATCTTGTTGGAAGTCGTAACAATTTGTGGCTGGGTTTGTGCAAACTAGGTAGAATTTAAAGGTGACCAGGGGAAGACAATCAGGGAAAAAAAAATGGGTGAGAAAATTACCATATGTGAAGACTCGGCTGTCCACTATGTTTAAGTCTTCAGAAGTTGAATTCTCTTATGTATACAACTCATGCTTTTCTCAAGGTAGTGCTTATTTTGATGAAGGCATGCAGTAAATCTGTGCTATTTGTAATGCTTAGGTGCCCTGAATCTCACAACAGAATGGATAAAGGAATCAATAGAAGATGAATTGTCATCTATTTCGGATGGGTCTTCATCATCCCCTGCTGCTGATAGTAGTTCAAAACCAATTATTAGTCCTACACTGGTGCTAAACAATGGTTACTTGAAACTGTTACAGTGGGATTATTGCAAAACAATTCCAGAGGTAAGAAATATGTTTTTGTGTCTTCAGATCATCAGTTACACAACATCATTGGTATGATATAATAATCCTGCTATTGATGGCCGTAAGTGAATATTCTCTTGCACTCCTTAATTTTCTGCACAGTAAATTTGAAATCTGGAGATTATATTCTAGTCCAGTTTCTGAAATTCGAAATGGGCAAGTCAACAGTAAGAAAAGAACAAGGTAAAGGTTGTTCTCCCTCTTTCCAATCATAGCTCACCAGCTCCACCCTAAGAGCAGTCTTGGCTGTGGTCAAAGGGTGGGCCTTGTATTGACAGTACTTGGCTTTCTCTATCTTTAGAACAACTGACTGTAGCACCCTGTTTTCCTAACAACAGCAGGAATTGTTGGGATTGCTATTTAGAACAGAATCAGTAAAAACTTGAGGCCTCTAAAGTAGATATTTACCCTTTCTCAGTGCATGTAAACTATTGTTTCAAGACTCCACTGTTCAGTTTTTCTTTCCAGTTCCTGATTACTGACCTCTGCAACTTCCCATAAAGCCAGTGTGAAATTTGCCATGAATCAGGGCTAAAATTTGCATTTCCAGGGAAGGCCTTAGCTATATGTAGGGTGGCCTTGCAGAGAATTTGCTAAATACACGGGGAGGTTCTTGGTGTCCTCAGTCAGTGGACAGAAGGGAAACCACTTTCTTACCGTTCTGTGAACAGTTTTGAGTAAGAGCTACATACAGATGTCCTCTGGTGGATCTAGCTTGCCATACTATGATATTGCTACTAACTACAGTTGGATATTAGTGCCTCTCTGCTGCTCAGGGTGGACTCTTTGTAACCTAAAATTAACTCCAGCTACATCTTGCTGTGGGGATTACTTATGTTCTTGGTATGATCAGCTGGATTTTTGCCTGGAGGGGGTAATGTATCACTTGCAGAACCTGCTCTAGTGGTTGGTTGAATTGGTGGTTGTCAAGCACAGTTGCTCATTCTTATCCATCAGTTACAAATCTTGGGATTTTTTCAAAAGACACCCAAATCCAGAAAACTATTCTGTCTGTAACTTGGTCATTACAATGTCCTCTGAATCCTCTGAGCATTCCATGACATGGGCTGAATTGTTGGTTGCAGATTTGTCAGCAGTCATGAGGAATAAGGTGCAATGTCCTCAGTTTCCTCATTACTTCTCTTCCCACTCCAGGGTTACTTCTGGTACTTGTACATAAAGCCACTTCATGCTATACTACAAATTTAGGGTATTTCAGTTGCTGTCTCCTCTGGGTTCATGTATTTGTGATTAAAAGTAGTAGTGCTTTCATGACTATATCCTAGATCTGTTCTCCTGTCTCTCATGCTCCTTTTTCCTAAATCAGTATTATTGTTTCAATTCTAGACCCTAATAACAGATGAAGTTCGTCTTCAGGAGCTGAGAGAAAAGCTCAATCAATTAAAAGTCATAGCTTGTGTTTCTCTCATAACAAACAACATGGTGGGTGCAGCAATTATAGATGTGCCTGATTTTGCTGACCAGCTGAAAAGGATCTCCCTTCCTCTTCTTGAAGGCATGAACAAGAAGTAAGGCCTTTCTTATTGTTCTTTTTTTTTTTACAGGAAACAATTGGAAACCATTCTAGTGTCATAGCTGGTGCTTGTTATTAATAGGAAGACCCCAAATTTTAATCATTTATATATTCCCTTTATGATACAAGGCCACTGTACATTAGACGTGTTTTCAAAGGTAGATTTTAATGAAATCTTGGTCTTGATGTTAATTCACAGATTTTGGAACCTAGTAGTAAGGTTCATTTATACACTCCTAATACTGCAGAGACTGTGGCAATACATTCACTAAATGCCTCTTGGGAGTGGCTTCAAACTTGTAGGTAGTTCAAGTTACTTGGCTGCCTATTTCTTCATCTGCTTGTACTACAAGCAAGTTTGATATATGTGACTGTCTTTTAAAAGAGTTTTCCACTCTGTTTTTTCTCATTAAATGCTATTTTTTTTCTGGGCACATGGCCCAGAAAAACACTTAGGCACAAGGATAAAGTGAATTGGTGTCACTGCTGCACACTTGGAATTACTTTTCCCATTTGAATCACAACTAGGTCCTTTTTTTATCTTCCACGCAGAGAATTTCCTGTATACGTAGATTTACATAAATCTGCAGCAAAAGATGAAAACTGTTTGAAATTCTCATATCGGAGACCAGGATGAAAATAAAAGGGGAAGGAGACGAGTGAGCGTACTTTGCAACTTATGCTATAGAAATTGCAGAATCTAATGCTTTTCTGTTTCTTCCAGAAGTTTTGACTTGAAGGAGGCTCTGAATGCTATTGGCATCCGGATTTGCAGCACAGTGAATAAGTCTCTAAGTGAAAGAGGTCTTCCCACTCTTAGTGAAGAAACGCAGAGTAATTTAATGGGTCAAATTGCTCATATTGTTGAGAAGAATAATCCTGTCTGTTCCTTGATTGGTTAGTAAGATACTACCTGTCATATTGTATATGTCTGTCTATAAACTTATTCCCAGCAAGCTTAATCAGCTGTCCATTTATCTTCTAAAAGCGTTTTCTTGCTGCAGTAAATTACTGGCTCAACTAAGACTAAGGAAATGTTTACTTAGAGATGTTGTTCTTGGAATGCTGCACAGCGTGGGTAGTCACAGCTAGAAATCAGTGTAAAAGTGCATGAAGAGACAAGCCTAGGCAGCCTAGTATTTTGGAGAAGAATTGAGAAAAAATTAATGTTATTTAGTCTTCTTTCTGTCCATTCTGGGTTTAAACCTAGTGAGTTTGTTCTTTTTCCTTTGAGTCAGCTTCATACTAGTTAATGTAACTTGTAGTAGGTTTATGCTGTGTCCACCTTATAGTAGCCAAGTGTAAGAAACTTACAGTGTTGTTTCCCACCCCAACACAATCTTAGGAAGGAGTTGTTGCTTACATTGTTGGAGTCTTTGCTGTGCTGATGTGCAGGGTGCTTACAAAGTGACTATGACATCATCTTAGGTTTACATTTGTTCTGAGCATACTTTATATTTCATTTCAGACAAACGAATCCAGCTCTTCATGAGAAGTTTGCTTGCTCTTCCAAGTTTTCAAAAGTGTATGCCTACTATGCCAGGAGGCCTTTCTGTGATTCAGACAGAGATGGAGTTTCTGGGATCTCAGTATGCAAGCATTGTAAACTTCAATAAAAAAGTGTATGGACCATTCTATGCAAACATACTTAGAAAGCTGCTTTTTCCTGAGGCAGCAATGGAGAAAACAGAAGCAGAAACATCTAGCAATTAAAAAATGTACCCTTTTTTTAATCTTCCAAGACAGTGGGGAAGTCACATCTCCAAGAACAGCCTGCTCCAGTGACTGTTGATGGGAAAAGGTCTTGTAAAATGTATACAGATAGGTTCTGAAATTCACTGTAAAGAAATTAATGTCAAGGTCATATATATATATATATAGCTATATATATAAAAAAATAGAAAAACATTTGTTTAATGGATTGCCACTTGAAACAGCCAGTGAATTATTCATTTCCATAGCAAGCATTTATTATGACTCACAGTGGGAAAGAGCTGGCAATGTACTTACTGTTTTGCCACCATCAAAATGTTATTTTTCAGCTCATATATATTTACATGAAATTCATATTAGGAAATGACAGAACTGTAGCTAAAATGTACTATGCTTACATTGTATTTTTGTAGAGTAACATCTGAGACAACAATTATGTTTCTGAAAATACTTTGAAGAAGAAAGTACAGCATAACTGCTTTAATAACCAAACCCAGGTTCATACTAGGCCAAGTTCAGGTACTCTTGCAATTACTGGACCCCCAGAACTTTGCTTCTGTTATATTAAGGAATGCCAGTGTTATAAGCTGTTTGCAGGATAACAGTTACAGAAGCAGCATTCACTGCTTACAAGTAGGAATCATTCAGAACTTTCCAACTCTTAAATAATGATAAACACCTAAGAAACATGATGTTGGGGGGTGGAGTAAATTTCTGTATATAGTGTTTATAAGCATTTTCTTTATTCAGTGGAGGTCATACAGATCTTTAATACTTGTATGTACTGATCTTTGATCTTAATGGATGGATATGAAGTATTTTTAAGTTGGGTCTTCCTAATCTTTATTCCCAAAAGCACTTAAGACTCACCTTACAATGTACCACAGAAGAACTACCCCTTTCATGCCCTTATCCAACAGAATATGTTTTTCACAAGATATTCTTAGGCCTGAAAGCAAGAACCTAAGTAATTAGTCATTTTTGAATATATTATTAGATTCACTTTTTTACGGAGTGTGTGAGAAATGCTCCTGTTTTTCTCAGATTTCTTTGGATTGGGCCCCAATACTTAGATCTCATTTAAGGCATTGGGAATCTTGCATACAGAAAACGAATAGGATTGAAATTGAGAAATGTGGAAGTGAACTTGTTTAAGTTTACATAGGCTTTATTTTGCATATTTCAGGTTACTGGGATTAGGTAGTGCTGGAATACATATTATATACATGTTCTTGTCTATGAAATTGAATAATTTACTTGAAAATTATATTTTAATATATTACCATATAATACTCCTATTAAGATGTCATATATAGAAAGCCTCAGCGTAGTACAAGTTAGAGCTTGTTTTTAATATTTTATATTACAATCTATTTTTTATGAAGAGACAAAACCTGTAAAAGTGTAATGTGTCACACAAATTGTTTATGTACATTACTGTGTCTATCATAAAGGTCTAAAAAAACCTGGGCATTTATTAGCACTGTGGTTTCGTAGTCCATTTCTACAGGAATGTGTATTCTTTATAGCCAAGGAAATTACTCCTATTCAGCTGTTGTTCAGTGTCCAATGACTTTGGTCACATATGCATGTTAAGGTACATGTCCGTGTTACTATGGTACATGTACATGTTACTTTCTTCAAAATGCCTTTTTAGAGAAATTTCTCTAGTGCACTTCTGTTCTATCCCTTGTGAAAACATTGCACAAAATAAAGATGAACACATATTTTAAAGGGAATTGTTTCCTGGAAAACCTGAGAGAAAGGAACTTTTAGACTGTAACTGTGCCACTAGGTAAGCCAGGCTTGCTCAGATGAATACAAAATTGTAGTAGGCAATTAAAAATCGTTAAGAGAATGCATTTCAAAAGCAGGTAGGAGGAATTAATCTTAGTGATTTGCTACAACTTTAGAAAGACCTACATGATTTTTAGCTTCAGCCAAAAGAGGATGTGAAGGTGATTGCTAACATGATTATGAACTGTTTATTTTAATATTTTATATATGTTCTAGTGTACAAACAAATATCAAACTATAGCTCTTTAATGAACTGGGGAAACTGTCATACTAGTTTTTACCAGTAAGTACTCAAAAGATAGCATTTATTGGGGGGGTTTGGTAATTAAGGTGACTTGTAAAGGGCATTTTATAGCATGGCCTGTGTTTCAAGTGATTGTTTAATGTGTTTTAATTTAATGTTTCAAACATGGACATTGCATCTGTTTAATGTCATGTGTTGCATGCTGTTTATGCTACTCTGGCTGAAATGCACTTGGTTTTACTCTAAAGTTGTCCTTGTGAAACAAGAAGCCATTCTGTAGTAGCTTTGTTAAAAAACAAATGTTTGAAGGTTTGTATGCATTCAATTCGTTTGTGATACCATCAGTGGTGAAAAGTCATTTATACAAACTTTATTAAATGCAACAGATTGTTAAATGCCAAAGATAAATGACTCAACTAATATTCTGTTGTGACTTTTTCTGTTACTTCTCAGGAGAAGCTCCAGCGTAGACTTTAATCCAGCTGCACAAATAATACTCAAAGCAGTTGCCTGCCTAAATCTGACTCCTTGGATGAAGGTTGTATTGGGTTTGCATGGTAGAGTTGGAAGGGGAGCAGACTGCAGGGGTGGCTTCTGTGAGAAGCTGCTCCAAGCTTCCCTGTGTCCAATACAGGCCTTGCATGGCTTAAACATGGATTGCTATGTATTAAAACAAATTCTCCACTGACTGTGCACTTTAGGCAGGAGAACAAATGGAAGGAGTCTGAAATGCTACTCCTCCTTAGGGTAGGGGCCTTAGAATCCAGGATCGGTGGAACCCAGCACTAGCCCCATGAATGTTGGAACCAGAGCCAGAGCAGATTTGTGTATGTATGCACTGTTTTCACTCTTAGAAATTGCTTACCAATTATATTTATGTTAATCTCAAAACCTTACTATCACAGGAATCTGAAGAGGTCACTAGTGCTTCTTGTTTCATCTTGAACTGGGGCAGATGAGTAGCTCCCCATTTGACTGCAATTTTGCATTGACCCTTATAAAGGAGAACAAATCAATTTTTAGGTGATTCAGCTACAGCATTCAATAATAACAACAACAACAACAACAATAATAATAATAAACTCTAAAAGCTGATGCCCCAAGTTGCTTTACAGGCTAAAAACGGAAGGAAAGCTATTTAAAGCCCAACTGCTCCGTCTCCCTGCCACCTCCGGGGCGGAGACCGGCTCGGGGATTCACCGGGGAACCCCCAGGCACTGCCACGTCCGCACTACCCCGTGAGGGGCGGGCACCGTGAGGGAAGATCTGCTGGGCACCGTGAGGGGCGGGTACCCTGAGGGGAGGCTGCAGGGGCCTGGCCGCGCTCAGCGCTCAGCGGCGCCCGGGCTGCGCGGCGCCGGAACCTTCGGGCGCCGCGCCGGAGCGCGGGGGGACGCGCTGTGCTGCAGCGCCGCGGTGCGCGGGCGGCGATGGAGGCGTTGGGTCTGGGCGCGCTCACCCCGGAGCAGGCGGCGGCCCCGGTCAACACAGTGGAGGTCAGCGGGGCAAGGGGCAAGCGGCTGGGTGCACCTCGGGCNAACAACAACAACAACAATAATAATAATAAACTCTAAAAGCTGATGCCCCAAGTTGCTTTACAGGCTAAAAACGGAAGGAAAGCTATTTAAAGCCCAACTGCTCCGTCTCCCTGCCACCTCCGGGGCGGAGACCGGCTCGGGGATTCACCGGGGAACCCCCAGGCACTGCCACGTCCGCACTACCCCGTGAGGGGCGGGCACCGTGAGGGAAGATCTGCTGGGCACCGTGAGGGGCGGGTACCCTGAGGGGAGGCTGCAGGGGCCTGGCCGCGCTCAGCGCTCAGCGGNTCCCGGAGCGCGGCCGGGCTGGGCTGGGCTGGGCTGGAAGGCGTCGCTTGCCGGCGCACACGTGGAGTCCCCCCTGCCCGTGCTGATCCCCTCGGTGTGTGTGTGTGGGGGGGAGGTTGTCCCGAGCTGCCCCTCATGAACCCGGGCTCGGCCTCCGGAGATGGCGTCCCGTCCCCAGTCTCTGCCCGACTGCACGCAGTCACAGGGCGGTCTTAGGTGGAAGGGATCTAAAGCTGATGTCATTCCATCCCCCTGCCGTGGCAGGGACGCCTCCCGCTACACCAGGTTGCCCAGTGCCCCTTCCAGCCTGGCCTTGAAATATTTATTTAAGATTAAAATCATTAGTCTCATCCCTAGGCCATTAGTTGAATTTCATTACTATTTAACAGAGTAAACCTCTTTTTTTTTTTAGACATAATATTTAAGTCATAAAAGTATGAAATCAACTGCTGTTTAGCTTTCCAGACTGTAAACACTACTGCGTATAAACCACAAGGAACCAGTAGTAAAAGCCACACCATACTGCATTTGTCTCTTTTTACTGCATTAGCTTTACCATTATCAGATGTTAAATTGGGATCACAAGCAAGATTAGTAGATTAACAAACAACAGGCTGAAAGCCAAGAGCACCATCAACATTTCTGTGGATATAAGAAAGCTGACAACTTTCTACAGGTTTTTTTGGTTATTAATTTTGTAGTATTTTTAAATTATAGTAGATGGAGAAGCTTATGAGTGCTGGGAACACTCCTCCTAAATAAAAAGATTTTGTTTCCAGCCAAAGATACATGTAAGCTGTTGCAGTGCCATGGTGGGAGAAAGTGGGGCTGACATAAAGAGATGTTCCCTATGATCATTGAAGATTACAAATTGGGGAAAGTTTGTAGGAACCTTGATATACTTAGCACTTTTCAGTTCTTTTGCTAAATCTCTTTAGGATTTAGAGTCCTAGTAAGTGCTACAGAGACTTGTGTCTACAAGTGCTGCTCCTAGGTCTGAGGTTCTTGTGTGTATTTTGTCAAGTAAAAGTTGGAGGAAATCTTCCCTTTCTAGGAATATGATTTAGAGTGCTAACAGAACAAAACCAAAAAAACATTGTTGGTCTGAAATGAGAAAATAGTGTTGAGGAATTTTCTAAGAAAAATCTATTTTCATGTAAGTTGCTCTTAGGAAAAGCAGTGTACCATTACATATATGGTTTACTGAGATAATTCAGGTCATTTTTATCCATCTCTGTTGGCTTTAGACAGTCCTTTTTTTTCTATTTCCTAAATGGATCTGATTTTAGGTAATACTACTGATCAAAAAATAACACTAAAATATGCAGACAAAAAGGCTCAGGCATGTTAGATATTTGGCTACTCCTTGGAAAGATGTTTCAAACTGTTTTTTGTTTTCAGGAAAAATGGAGACTTCTTCCAGCATTTCTAAAGGTTAGTGCTACACACTCATTTCATGGTGTGAATACTTCCATCTCCCTTCTAAGTTTACATTCCCTTCTTCTAGCTTTTACTGTTTCCCAGAATACCTGTCCTCACTTTCCTGTGGCTTTTGCCTTTCTTTTTAGCTCCTTGCAGTTATCAATAGACTTGTTCCATAGATTGTTTTCTTGATTAATTTACAGATTATTTTGTGGAGACATCCTCCTAGACGTTTGCATTTTGGTGTGGTTATTCTTGATCCATACTGTGTATTTGTAATGTTTCCAGCTAATTTTTCTGTTCTACTGGCTCTCAGAGACCCTACCCATGCTCTTTATATGACAGCTCCAGTGTAAACTTGGAAACTTGTAGAACCAGAGTGAGCATTCAGCCACTTCCCAGGAGTTTATCAGCTGAAAGAATTTAGCACAATTCTCCAAAACCAGTTACAAATGCTTGTATCTTAATTTCTACCTTGTGTGATTAATATTATTGAAGCTTTGGCTTTATTTGCTGTGTCCATGTATTTTTCAGGTGAAAGGACTGGTGAAGCAGCACATCGACTCATTCAACTATTTCATCAATGTCGAGGTAGGCTTTCCTTGGGCATGTGGGGGAGTGGCTCTTAGTACTCAGAAAAGGCTGTGGTTCCATTTTGCTCTTTTTCTCCTCCAGATAAAGAAAATCATGAAGGCTAATGAAAAGGTGACAAGCGATGCCGACCCAATGTGGTACCTGAAGTAAGCATGAGATGATTTCTGTATCGGTAGCAGCATGAGCACTATCTCACGGGTTTGTTATCAGCTATAAAGTGTTTATAAGCACTTGTGTAGCTATAAATCCAGAGGGTGTTTTCCATGACTTCTCTCTTACTTCATGCAATGAAAGATGGGAAGTTTTAAAGGTTTACTGCACATGCAGGCTACATTTTAACTAATTTGATCACAACTCAAATACAATGAGTAACTTTGGGAAGAATCATTGCACATTATTAACCAACTTGTGTTCATCAAAGTAATTTCATTCATTCAGTTTGTGTAAAATTTTGCTTCCTTCAGGTTGTGTGAAAAATATTTGCCTCATTGCTTATTTTGAAACTGTATTACAGGTACCTCAATATCTATGTGGGTACTCCAGATGTGGAAGAAAGCTTCAATGTGACACGACCTGTATCACCTCATGAGGTATTAATGTTTACATATGTTATGTTGGAGTTTTTTTATCTTAGGAATGTCTTGGGATAATAGCTGCATGTAATTTTGAGTATGTGCATGCTACATTAGGTAGTGCAATGCATTCCACCATCCCTGTAAAAAGAAGCCTCAGAGATTTAAACATCATGGAATAAAGGTTTTTAATTTTTTTTTTGGTTGTATTCAGTGTTTTGTATTAGCTGAATTTCAGTGGGTTTCCATGAAGGTAGTGAAAGTACTTCTCTTTCTTTATCTTGTGGCTCTCCTTATAACAGAGCTGAAATCTGCATGCTATAATGTAGGGTTCTTTGATATTTTTGTTAACTTCTTTTTAATATTAGCCTTGCTACTGTCTGCACCATAGGTCACTTCAGTCTCTGTTTCCCTTCCAGTCTTTGGGAACTTGTATCTGATTTTTTGCTTGTATTTTTAAAGTCTGATTCAGAAAGCAAACATGGAAACTTTAAGCAGAAACAGATGGAAATGGTTAAAATTACAAGAAGCTGCAGAAGGACATTAGCCTTCTGAGAAGTATATTTAATTTCATTGTAGTGCTGTAGGCATGTAGGTTAACAAAAGATTGTGCACTTCTGGAATAAAGATGCGTGTTGGAGGACATGCTGCAGTGACTGAAATCAGAAGGTCTCTTGGTTTTGACCAACAGGATATACGGTAGCTTCTGTATATATGAGAAAGCCATAAGCTAACATAAGCTTTGAACTTTTTAGGATTGCTTTCATTTATCTAGAGCCATTCAGTTATCTTCAAAGTGCTCAGGAACAGAATAGTTCTCTCCTGCTACTGTGCTTTGAGATTTATACCACTATAGCAGAGGTAGCGACCACCTCTTTTTGGCCTCTGAAGGGGGAACTGAGCTTGGAACTTACACTCATTTACCTGCTTGCAGCCTGTTGTCAACCTCATAACTCAGTTCGTGTATCAGATGCTTTTTTCCTTGCTGTATGCACCTGTTACTTGAAATGTGTTTTTTGTCATCTAATCTAGACTACAATAAAGTACATTCTGTGCTTTGGAGAAATTCTGTAAGAATCAGCTCTCCAGTGGCTGCCAGTTGGCGTAGTCGCTTTCTGTCTCCAGTGACCTCACTCAAATCTCATTTGGTTGGATGGAAAGCTTTGAAGTAAAGCCAATAGCTCAGCCAAATGTAATACATGATAATTGCATCTCACAAATGTGTAGCTAATGTTAAATTAGTATATGTGAACACGCACAAAATGCAACAGGAAGCATTTCTTTCATATGAATGAAATAACGAAATTGAATGCAAAAAATTGTTTGTGGCCAACAGCTCATATTCAAGAATTCAGGTATTAATATGCTTGCTTACCGTATAACTTAAGTGACTGCACATGCAGAAGAAGGCAAAATAAATAAGTGCTTATAGAGCATATTGATGTTAAGTTTAGAATAAGATACTCTTGTATCTCAAATATATTCTTGTTGATGCTTAATGCTAGTGCATAATTTCTCTATTTTCAGTCTGCTGTACAGACATGGAGGCCACAGTTATTTTCTTAATAGGATGCAGCTCAGGTCAAGCCTGGGTGCCTTAAAAAAAAAAAGGTTAGACAGGAGTCTGATCTTATATTTCTCTGTTGCAGGCTTGTAAAATTCCTTCTCAAAATCACCTAAAATCAGTAGATCTTTATGAGGGTCTGAATGTATATCATGTCATGCCTGTCTTTTATTTTCAGGTGTCCATAGCAAGAAGTTATCTCAAGGAAGGTGATACAAAAATACACATGCTGGAATCTTACACTATAATATGTATTTTATATCTGTGTCTTTTGTTACAAAAGCACACACAGAGAATCCCAAGTCATTTTTTCCCCCAAGTAGTACTAAAGAAGCTGTCTAACTCTTTTTCCTCCAGTCCTTATGGGAGTTTCATGAGCTATTCATACAGATGAATGTAAAGTAATTAGAATATGGAAATATTCTCAGTTACTTTTAAATTGGATGTAGTTGCTGGGAGCAAAATGACACCTAGTTTCCTGCAAGGCATGGCCGGAAAGCTGCTGGTATATATTACTGCTGCCGTGTATTTTATTACTGGAGAAAAGGTTTACTTTGTAGTGTGGACAGGAGAAGCATCCAGTTTGTGATGATTCTTAGGTGTATATTTCCACAGAGCTGCATCTTCAATGCACAGCACAATATTAATTGCCTTTTATTAGTACATAATCAATACACTGGAAGACTGCAGAATCGTAAGTGTTCGAATCTGACTACTGTTAAACTGTGATCCTGGAGCTGAAAGGTAAAGCATGCTTAGTGAGGTCATGAATGACCTGCTGTGAGTTGCTCTGTTGTGTGCAGCAGGTGCAGTAAGGCCTGTCTTGCATGAAGACACACAATACCTTAAGGCTGGCAACATCTTAGAGTGAGGCTGAGGAGAGCAGACCAGAAAGACTGGATTAGAAATGTTTGAGCCTTGAGATATTTAATGCCCTAGATATGTTTATTTTGCTTCTCTTGGTCTGCAAGGAATTTGCAGACAAATTCAGGGAATCTTTGCAGGAAGTGATTCTGTAGTGAGCCTTCTGTAAATCATCTTTAGAAACTGTACTATACAGTGAGGTTTGCTCATTATGGTAATAAGGTAGGATGGTGTCTCTCTCAATCTTGTACCTTTCCATTCTGTCAGACTTCATATGGGCAGCACAAGTCTCCAGCTGTTGAGAGTCTGCATATAGAAATGTCCCTGAGCTGAGCACTGCTCAGACACTGGTCTCAATACCAGCTCTGCTGATTACAATTGTCTGTTTAATTAGACCTGTTTCTTTAGTTAGAGAGCTTAGAAGTAAAGCTGTGCAGTGCTATCTTCTGAAGGCACATATCTGCTGGCTGCTTTTGAAAATCAGAACAATTGTATTTGGATTTTCTTGGATTTCATTTTAAGCAGGAGAGTCTGTCAGACATTCTTAAGGTATCTCAAAGATCTTGCTGAAGCTTTGCTCTGCTTGATTTCATTGTGAGGAATTATAGGACAGGGCAAATACAGGCTGTTTTAAGAGAGGTTCTTCATCTTGAAGTCTACACCTGACTGTATGCCTGCTGTCCTTTCAGTGCCGCCTGAGGGACATGACCTATTCTGCGCCGATTACCGTGGATATTGAATATACGCGAGGCAGCCAGAGGATCATCCGCAATGCATTACCCATTGGCAGGTGAGACCATGTGCTGAGCTTCTGCTGGCAGTTTTCGTTTGCTGCCATAGTGGAAAGAGTTTTTACTGCAAAACAGATGTAGGCCAATCTTGCTTCCTTGTTAAAAGAAACAATGAGCCAGCAAATCTTCATGAACAGCTATACAGAATTTTTAGGGTCTAAGATCTTGTTTTGCAAAAGCTTCTTGCAAAAGATAATGTCTCCTTCCAGAAAGGGATGGAAGGGATAAGGAGGAATGTTTTCTCTGATTCTGTTGATACAAAACCACAGAGTAAAATGCATGCTTGGACCCACAAGTTGTATTATTGTAAAATGAAATCAGGCATATTTGCTTTGTAGCCAGATTACTGAGTCTTTCATACGTAGTATGTAGAGTAGCATCTGCAGAAGATGGATGGTAAAACCAGTAAAGCAAGTATTAGTTCAGCTGCACAAGTTAAGCTTTCATTTTAAATTGCTTCAGTTACATTATTAGACTGGCTTTAAGGGCAGACGTGCAAAAAGTTTTTTTCTGTTAATAACAGTTATTATTAATATCCAGTTATGATTTCCATGGGAAATAATTTTCCTCATCTGTCCCTAGTATTATATGTGTTTCCTTTGGCCGGTGCTCATGTTTGACATGCAGTTTGGACTGGGATAGATGTTTCATTGGAGTTTTCAGTAATGGTATTTGAGTATTCCATTTTACTTTATGCCAACTGCTTCCGGTTTCTGATATAAACAGCCAATGCATTAAGCTTGTACTTTGTGTGATAGAAGATTTTGCTTGTCATATGAAGCTTCTTATCTCTAGAAAGCACTTTCTCAGTGAAATATAGTGACAAATAGCCTTTTTTAATCTGCAGAAATAGAGTTTGAGTTCATCAGTTTTCTTTTAAGGTACAAGAATATGAAAACAGTGAAGAAGTGAAAATAATGTACAAGATTTGAATGCAAGAAATATAGCCTAATCATGTTTTTTATTGAAGTAAATGTGAATGGATATCTCAGAGGTTGAAAATATTTGTGTAGTAGAACTCATGAAAAACTTCTGTCAATGTGTGTTGTAGAAAATACTTGGAATACAGTTCTTACAAAGGCTTGGACCACCAAGGAGTGAAATTCTTTAAGCTGGATCAAAAGTCAGCCTTTTTGTAGAAGAGGCTAAAGGGCATGGAGGTAATTTGGTAGATGTAGTGGTAAACTCTTCTTATCTTTTGTGAAATACAGCTTTCTCTTTGGAAGTAAACTGCTGTCTTTCCCAAAGTTTTATTGAGAAATCTGAGAGTGAAAAGGTACATTATGGAGCTAACTGTAAAAGTACACTTTTCAATAATAACTGCAAAATCATTGTTGGTTTGTTGTTGAATAAGCCAAATTGAGAGTGAGCATTCCATGATTTATCATGGGGTGATAGAGTAATCCAGGTTGAAAGAGTACAGTCTCCTGCTCAGCCTGTTGCACAGCCTCCTGCTCAAAATGAGTCAGCTCTGTGATCAAACCAGGTTGCTCAGTGCTTCATCCTGTCAGGTCCTGAAGACCTCCATGAATCGAGACTGCCCAACTTCCTTGTGCAGCTTTTCCACTGTTTGACTGTCCTCATGGTAAAAAAGTTTTGCTTCATATATAGTCTATGAATCTTTAGTTTCTATTTTATTTACTTCCCTAAGCATTGAATGTTTTTAATTTCTTGGAATATCTTTCCACCACATGTTGCTTCATAAAATGCTTACTTGCAGGCTTCTCTGCTAGGACACCAGAGAAATCAGAGCTACTACTGGGGAAACTTCATGTTTAGGTTATGAATTAGAAGCACTATCTCTCTGCAGCCAGAAGGTGTCATTCCTGTGTGGGAAATGAGATATGAACTGACTGTCTAATAGAAGCTGGTAGCAGTGGATCTGCAGGGACGTGTTGTAGGAAAAGTTTTGTATGAAGCCT
>VWYI01018962.1:1284-19931 GCA_013399455.1 Anthoscopus minutus | reverse complement strand
TCTTTTATAATTAATAATTTCACCTTAAAACATAGAAAGTTTTATTATAACTCATATTTTCCATGAAAACTTCTTCCTTCAAGAAACAGATCTTGGTACAAAAAAAAAAATTAACACGCAAAAGCAGAAAAAGGTTAGAGAAAAGGTGAAAAAAGGTCTCTGGCAACAGTTATTAGCAAGCAAGTAGAAATGACTAAATAAACAAAGCATCAAAACCTTTTCCTGAGTGATACTTCTGCGCATTCTGGTACAATTTGACTTTTAGTGCAATACAACCATATTAGTCCCACTGGCTAACAAACTGTAGAAGAATGACACCGACTGTGACCAAGCTAAGACACCTCAATTACCACAGTTCTACATGACTAGGCTAAAGATACTAACCATCCCCACCAGAGGAACAGAAGAGATTTCTCTGATGTTCTTATCAGATGGTGCCTGATGAAAGTGCATCCTCTGTGTGCTTCTTCTGTGTAAGGACTGTATTTAGGATTCTACAGATAATGGATCCTTTATGGAGCCTAGATGTTGTTTTATGGAACTGAAGAGCTGGCCGTTGCTGAGCATGCAGAACATAAAAATCTGCAGAGGAAATTTAATAAAGTACGGCAAGACAAAATCTCATAACTTATTTGGATGGTACTGTTTCTGTTGGACATCAAAAAACTTATTTTCTAAGCTTGGAGCTTTCCTGTGTTTGCATTTACAATGAACAAACAGCAGCAGGAGGAGGAAGGCAAAACTTACAATGAAAATAAACTTGCATTACTGCATTCTCACTCATTTGGAACCTGAGTATGCTAAGACAGTGCTAAAGATGAATCTTGTCTGAAAACATACCTAAGCATGCACATATATATTGGCTTGGTTCACTAGTTTTGGATTTTCAAAATTCTGTGCATTATCTCCAGGTCTTTTTCCTGTTCTGTAGCTTGTTTGGGTCTTTTTCCTTATTTTATAGAGGTATTATGCTAGGAATGAAAAAATATTCCTGAACATGTTACGTGAGCATGTGCTATTCATATTTATAAGTTAGAAAGACCATGATTTTCCCCCATTTCATTGATGAAGACTACACTTGATAGTGTCTGTTAAGTGTTACTCAACTGTCAGAATTTTAGCCAGGTTTCTCATTGCTGAAGCAGATTCCTCTGTCTTTAGTTCAACTAACTCTTTTACCCAGGAAAGCTCCTTACTCAATATAGTTATCAACACTAGCAAGATCACCTGAAATAGAACAAATGTACATAAATTCCACCCTGATGCAAAGCAACTCTAAACCAGATAGCTGTAGAAAACGAAATCAAAGCTATGATAAAAATCTTGTAAAATCATCAATAAATTAGACCTTCAATTTTGTCAAATTACAAAAACAAACGTACAAGTCGTATTATAACTTACTTTAATGTTTCATTAAAATCTTTTCAAGAATAAATGTACTAATGCAAGTTGTAAGATTAACTTGTAGATAAACAGTAAGAAAATAAATTAATCAATCTGAGGCTGTTTGGGATATAATTAAGAGATTATTAATGAAATAATGTGTTATGATATTAAGGCTTTTCGTTAAGTGTAATGTAACTAATTAATACTTTTGACTTGAAAATGAGAGCAGCATCCTCAGCGTCATGGATGGTAATAGGATTAAAAAGACATGTTAAAAATTAATGACAAATAAAAATTTCATTCCACAATACCTCCAAAAAGCATTTATTGAAATTTTAGTAAATTCTTAGTATGCCAAAGACCCAGAGTATACCTATGGTCAAAAATGGGAATGACACGAGGTATCCTTATTGTTTCTGTCAAGTTAGCTAGAGTAGCTCTATACAGAGAGCTGAAGGGGGGAAACCTAATCAGAATTACAGTCAAATTGAACAAATGCATGATACTAAGCAATGGAATATGGCCATTGATTCCTCCAGATAAAAGACCAAATGTTTTGTGTATTCTGAAAACTCATAAAAAAACACTTGCATCTTTCATCACAATAGCTGGAAAAATCTGAATCAAGAAACCAATTAAGTGAACTCTTCTACCAAAATATTAAAGGGTTTTACTTTTACTATGTCTTCACTCTTTTTTTGTCAAGATCCTGCTACTAGAAATCCATGACAGATAACAGATAAGAATAACAAATGGATAATATGAATTATAACTATATTCTTATCACTTCTATTCTACTCATCTGGCTTTGATGTTTTTGTCAAAGGAAACCTGAATTGAGCTCACAGACTGACATTGCTAGTTTTGTTGCTCTGTAAAACCTAATCAGTTATCTTTGAACTACTGACTGGAGTAGAGTTTT
Organism: Anthoscopus minutus; assembly: GCA_013399455.1. NCBI lineage: Eukaryota > Metazoa > Chordata > Aves > Passeriformes > Paridae > Anthoscopus > Anthoscopus minutus. Next base: position 17,623 of record VWYI01018962.1, on the reverse strand, counting down.
CTCATTTTCACCTATTTATGCAAGAATAGAAAGAACTTTAAATTCTGTAACCTTTGAAATCTACAGGATAAATGTTCTAGCCTTCCAGGTCTGTGCTAATGAGCATCTATGGGAATTAAATTAAAATTTTGGGGTATACAACACTTGCTTTCCTTCTTTAAGTACAGAAAGAAAAGATGTACTAGACTTCTCTTTCCTTACATAAAAAAAGTAGAATTGGGGAATGTATCTGAAAGAAGGAAAGACCATAAACAGAAATAATTTCAAAGTAAATAAAATGTGGCCTACATGTCTTCTCAAAAGTGGTACTGATCTTGTGTTCAACAGTTAAATTAAGTGACATTTTGAGGAAAAAAGTAGTAGGTCTTTCAAGTCACTTAAACTAAATTTTCATTTATTTTATAGCACTAGAAAAGGAAAAAAAAACTAAAATGAGCATTCAGATAATTGGTAATGCCTGTGTAACAATATTCAATAGGATTTTGCGAATTAGCAGATCTGAAGAAGTATTTTATTATTTAGAAGATTTTTAGAAGATTTGACAAATTCTGATAAGAAAATGCTAACGTTTTGGACTTAATTTTCAAATTAAATAATATACTAAGAAACAAATTTACTTGTAAATTCTCAGAAAATTCTACCTGTACTCAAAATCTCAAATAGCAAATCCTGGTTTTAAATAGTATAATTTTAGGGAGTATATGATGTACTTCAAATGTAGCAGGTGCATTTGATCTTTAAGTGTAAAACTCTCCTTCATTGGGAAGCGACGGTCAATGTCTTTCTGCTCTCTTTCCTTCCTGTGTTTTATTGATCAGGAATGGACACAGGGGAGGGGTGCAAGAAAACAAAATACAGTGCACTGGTTTATATTTAAAAACCTTATTTTAATATATCTAGGTTTGACACAAAATGTTTCATGGAACCCACTATTCTCATTTCTGAACAAATCTATGTAAGAAAGTAAAGAGTATTCATTCCATATTTGTAAACTGCAGTGCCACCCACATTTCACTGAAAGTATTCAGTAAAGGATGCTTAGAGATAAAGAAATAGACAATAAGTAGAATTTTGATTCCCTGGAACACTCCCCACTTCAGGTTAGACAGAAAAAAATATTTTATTTAAAATTCTTTCTTAATTGATATCTTTACAGTATTTAATTTTATAGTCTTCCTTGCACCCTCCAGTCTCTCTTTTTCAGTTACATCTAAAAAGTATATGGGTGGTAAATTGACCCAACATAGGCATAAATTTATGCAGAGTTAAGCTCCTTCCAGTCACATTTAAACAGCCTACTCCTACTCCCACAAGCCTTCACCCTTTCTTTTTACCAGTCAGCTGTCATCTAAGGAAAATATAATTAACAGAAAGACATGAAAACAGTGCACACTAGAGAGTGAAAGGCTCAAGCATAACCTGGAATTGTGCCACATCTGATGTTTAGCCCACATATACAGAGATTGTGTTACTGGGTTACTTACACAGTAGATTAATAAACTTATTTTATTTCATAACCTGAGGAGGTACACGGTGGGGATGCAGGTGAGGGAAGAATAAGAAAAAATTGTTCTGTTCCTCTAAGGGTGCTCCTAGTTTGATACATTATTTTACAACTGACAAAGACATCTCAACTTCAGTGACCAAAATGGAAAATACTGCCATTAATGCTCTCTTCCTTGCCTGAAATAATAAAAATAATTAAATAGTAGTGTATATCATGACTCAGGATATATATAATGAACAAATAATGAATTACTACCTTACCTTAGTTATTACCTGTGGTGAGAGATACTCATCACAGAGATACATCATCTGTTGTCTTAGATAATGCATCTTACAACGAGAAAGGAAAGCAAATATTTGATAATATTGGCAGAACTACTTGAAAAAAAGGAACTTTCAAAGTTTTCCACGAGGCGTCACCAAAGTCTTTACAGAAAGTTTTCATAAAGGCATAAAATCTGAGTGATGTACTTTGTTTTTTATGAAAACACTTTGTGTCAAAGTAGGAATGTTTGATGTTTAACTGATCTAGAAAGCCAGACTTCTTAAAGGAAGCATTGGTATAATGCTTGTATTCTGAATAACATGGATTAATTTAGTCACTGAAAAGGAGTTTTTTGATGTGCATAATCCACACATTACATTTCAATTAGCAAAACTCAATGACAAATACATGCTGTAAACAGCTCCTGTACAGCTGTATACAATAGAACTATGTCAGCAACCACTTTTTTTTCATTAGTTGAAGAAAAAAGGATGAAAAGAGAGGCCTTTGAAAAACTAGACATTTACAGTTTGAAAACCCAGACAAGGGTGTGTTTTGGGCCAAATAACAGAGGAAGAGTAGCCTGTGAAAGAATAAAAGCTTGATCCTCTGTGCTATGAACATACCACAATATTTAGTACATCTCTTATCTGACAGAAGGAGTTTAATGCATCTTAGGTGGTCTTATCTTAAAATTACATTCTAATATAAAAATTTGGTTTGCTCACCTCCACACTATTGACATTAGATTAGAATTAACAGATAAAAGCTCTTCTCATTTCTCTACTCTTTTTCAAAAATTATGTCAGTGAGCTTCAGCATAATCTTCAATGATATTCATTGCTATTACATCAAGCGATTAACAAATGGTTTCTATAAAAGCAGGATATTAAAGAGAAGCTTTTACCTCAGCATGAAGAAACATCACAACAAATAAAAAATACTGGATTAAATATAAAAGGTACTTAGGCGTTAATTTAAGGTGTGTAATTGAATTCATTCAAGTTCAGAAGCTAAGTCTCCACACTTCTGATTAGTTGTTGCAGTGATTGTCTGTAAATGTAAGTGTACTTAAATAACCTAAAAACCCAGTAAATCCTCACTTCTTTTAGGTTGATTTAAAAAAAAAAGAAATTTTAAATCTCTTAAATAGAAATAAGTTAATCCAAAAAAGTCTCCAACCTCTTTACTTCTTCAGAAAAGTAAGCTCTTGTTTTTACTATGAACATGGAAATTTGCAAAATTTGCAAGTGTCTGTCAGTTTATCCATCTGTTAAAAATCTCCGGATCTATCTTATGCCCAAGTACTTCATGCATATTCCATTTTGATGCTTTTTTTATAGTGTTTCTTGTGTGTTTTCTTTATAGTTTGGTTTGGTTTGGTTTGGTTTGGTTTGGTTTGGTTTGGTTTGGTTTGGTTTGGTTTGGTTTGGTTTGGTTTGGTTTGGTTTGGTTTGGATGGAGAGTTTTAGCAAAAATTAGCTAGTTTTAAACTTTTTGAATTTTTGGTTAAGAAGGTAATTATTCTTTTTTCTTATTTTTCTTTTCTTCTGGATCACTAATCTTTCATCCAGGACTTCAAGTGAAATCCTCCTTTTAACTACTAAAGTTGCATATGAAATATCATATCTGAAGCCCCTTGGGAATGCAAATAGATTCTTAGTTTCTCATTATCTCTTTATTTTCCTGCTTGACTGATTTTGTCCATCATGTATGCTAGTAAGAAATGAGAAGATCTTTCAGAGTTTGTTCAATGCTTCATTCAATAAATAGAAAACTTACATACAAAACCACTTAGAAAGAGCTAAGAATTACTTAACATACAGGTTATATGATTCTTTGAGACATTTTTTTAAATAGTCTATACTGTTTGTGCATCTATCCAGCACTGGATTTATCATGAATAAAAGTTTCTACCATGCAGAAAGGCGTTCACACCATTTAGTACATTACAAATAAAAATGAACGGTATAAGAAAGTTTAAGGATGTAGTTATTCTTAGAAAATCATTTTTCTATCTTTATTAACCAGCACGCAATTCTTTCAGCAGGTGTTAGGTTATCTTTCAGGATAAAGTTTAGGGCAAGACCATTAAAATAATCTAAATCTGAACTTCTACACCAAAGGCATAGGAAACCAGGGAAAGGCACATGGCACGGAGATCAGGAGGGTACAATATGAACCCACAGTTTGATAGTATCAAAGAAAGAAATGTTTCTGAGCAAGTACACAGATTAATGCCCTGCCTCTGTATGTGCTATTAAATTATGTTTTGTAGAGGACCCTGAGTAGGAAGGGACCCATTAGGATCATGGAGTCCAACTCATGGCCCTACACAGTACAGCCCCAGAAATCATACTATGTGTCTAAAAGCACTGTCCAAATGTTCCTTGAACTTTGTCAGGCTGGTGCTGTGACTATGTCCCTGGGGAGTCTGTTCCAGTGCCCAAACACCCTCTGGGGGAAGAACATTTTCCTTCTATCTAAAATAAATTTTCCCTGTAACAGCTTCATGCCATTCCCTCAGGTTCTGTCACTGGTCACCAGAGATATAAGTGCCTGCCTCTTCACTTTCCCTGGTGAGGGAGCTGTAGACAACAATCAGGCCTCCCCTCAGGCTCCTCCAGGCTGAGGAAATCAAGTGACCTTAGCCACTACTTGCACAGCTTGCCCTCTAGGCCATTTACCATCTTCATGGCTCCTTGGACACTCTCTAATAGCTTTACATCTTTCTTTTGCTGTGGTGCCCAGAACTGCACACAGCACTTGAGGTGAGGCTGCAGCAGAATTGTTTCTTTTGCTTCGACCATATTACCACTGGTTTCACACTCCTTTTCCTCTTTTTATATACCATAACCTGAAGCAAATAGAATTTCAATACAGCAAAAGCAACTGAATAAAGATTTTAAAGTCAACATATAATAATGTGTCTTAATTAGCTCTTTTCCTTCCAAACTTTGCATTTTGCCATCTGTCTCTCAGGGTTCAACTCAGCTTCTCTTCGTACACAGAGATATTCTCAAAGAATACCTGAGATGCTCAGGTTTTCCAACTCTTTGTTGCCTCTTGAAAATAATAATATTGTCCTCCATATGTGCACGTTTCAGGACCTATTTCTCCCATGCACTGATGAAGACTCCTCACAGAGCCTTCAACTTCACCCCATTTTATTTCCTTCAATTGTTACATTTTCACTGTTGCAGAAGTTTCAAGGTGCTTCATAATGTGGAACAACCCTTAATTTACAGGCCTTTGTATAAGTCTCTTCCCCTTCTGCTACAACATTCTCAAACTCTGAATTTCCCTGAAGCAACTATTGTACTAGAGTTCATAAGGGTGTGGAAAAGTAAATGCACAAATAGAATACAGGATGGGTTCCTGAGAAGGAAAATACCTGTTTGTCATGTAGAAAATATATAAATGTGCAGATTTGTAGATTTCTATATTTCAGTGATGATCCTGTCTGTAATAGTGTCTGGCACAGTTTACATTGTAGAGAAAGAACAGAGAATATGTATCTCATGACACAGTGTTCAGATAAGCAGAAAATTATTTTTGAACTATAGAAGTTCTAGGAAATTCTTGCAATGGGCAGGAATAAGAAAGTATTGTTGTGATGAGAACTGAATGACATTCTTCGACAGTTCAGGCAAGAAGGACTTTGGGAAGTCCCTGTCTGAAAACAGACTCAGCCATGATATCAGATTATTTACTCAGGGTTTTATCTAGTCTGAATACTCCGTTGCGGTTGTGTGCTATTTTAACAGCCTCTGTGATCAAATAGAGTAATTCCCAACTGAATCTAGTTAAATGATGATTTTCACTTAATGAAGGTATAGAAAAATATAATTTGTAAAGTTTAATACTTAATTACAAAATAGCAATAAACTAGTCTTGGGCATAAGCTGGGATACTAGTACTGTGTATCTGAGCTATACAATTATTGGAAACACCCCCTGAAGTTTATTTATTTAATTTAGTTCTGTAGAGACTCAATCTTATATCTTGCACAACCATGGAGAAGTGGATTGTAATAACTGACTGAGCTGTCCCAGTCCCTTTGTGCTTTAAAGATTGCTGTATTGCCTGGTTTTTTGCATGCTATTCTTTTTCTTCTCTGAGTGTCAGGGCAGCTGAGAAATAACTCCACTCAAAGTGAAAACCATTTACTACATCAATAAGAGGCAGCTTTTCACTGTAAACAGGAAAATATAATTTATTGTTTCACTATTGAAATATCTTTGCTTTTTCTGGTGTCTTAATACACTTCTCTGATCAAAAATCTAAGGACCCACAAAAATGCTATGAAAAGTTTGGTTCAGAAACAAAATCATACTGCTTCCTCTTAAGGTGTTTAATATCAAAAGTATAGTTAGTGCTCTACTCTTAAAATACAACAAATCAAAACTCATCTTTTGCATTTCAACATATGTTTATAAAAGAATAGCATGGTATAAGGAAATCTAGATAAAAATCACCATATTTGATTAACTACTGGAGCTCCATATGCAAGATTTTGCTGCCATTTGCACTGAAACCAAGTGTAACATCTTTCCTCAAACATATGCATAGGGTGGGATTAATCTTAATAAATTTAAACTTCTGTATAGATATCCGTTGTAGTGAGGTTTTTTGTTTATAGTATTTCCAGGTTAATGGTTTAGTCCCAACCCGCACCCTCCTACTGTCCCACTGTCAATCTCTCCAATGCCTTGGCCCTTACTCTGGTAAGTTCCTTGTCAATCTTCCCTTGTGCCAACCCCTTGCCTGGAAATCCCCTTTGGAAATCCCCTAAAACTCTACCTCCTGTTAGCCCATGTGACCTATTCCCATCCCTCTGCTTTCCCCATTGGGCAGTACCCCACTTTTCCCCCTCCCCAGGGTACCCCCCATTGGTGAGAGACCGGGTACCCCCTTGGACCTCCCCCATTCCCAAGCTGCCACAAGCCCTGCATCGCCGCCTTTTGCTGTTCCCGTGGGTTCCATCAGAAAGAATAAAGCCCCTTGTAAGAAAAGGCCTCCCTCTCGTCCTTGCCTCTTCAGAGCACAGAGCAACAGCCAAAAAGGCTGTAGAGCAATTGCTGCTATAGCTGCACCTTTGGATAATCCCCACTCACAGGGGGAATTCCACCCACAGTACATGGCCAGGGTGCCTGAGCTGTCAGGGCTCTGGCCAACTGTGGACTGTGAAGATACCCATATAAAGTAATCATCTAGACTTCTTTGAGAATTAAATAAGGATTTTCAGGATATACTTGACTTGACCTATCTTAAACTTCTACCTCAAGAGTGAAAAATATGATGTCTGGAAAAAGTCTTGAATCCAGGCTCATGATAAGAATGGTGTCCATAGTTGCTACATTTGGAATACATTCACACACGTCTGTTCCCATGGGCATGCAGGAACACACACACAATCACAACAAAAGCACAAAAAAACCAGGACTAAACAATTAGAGCTTTGGTGTTTTTTTAGTTTGGTTGGATTATTTGGTTTTTTGTTTGTGTTTTTTCAGGGAAGTCGATGCTTACTATCTTGTGTATAATTACCATTTAAATGTATTTATGTTTAAAAAGTATCTGTGACTTTAAAAAAATTCATTATTAATAATGTTAAAGAACAGCGCTGATAGCATTATCAAGAGAAAAGTCCATACATTTACAAACTTCTCATGATTGTTACTTGTAGTACAAAACCAGTTCAGGTCCACCAAAAGTATCAATTCAATTCACACTCCAGAAAAAAGATATTGTTTCTAATAGATAAAATCTAAATAAAACATTTCTGTCATATATGAGATACAGTTGTATTAATATTTTCATCAGCATGACTAGATAATTTCCAAATATATTATCTGATGTGCCACATTCTTAACACTCATTAAAGTAGCTCTTTTAAGTCATACTTTTGTATAAAATTTGTTGCTGCTCAGAAATGAACTAGAACATCATTAAATTAGGTGTTCATTTCATATAATCTAATATTGAAGCTCCTGAAAATAAGCACCTCAGGCTTAAAACCAGAATGGTTGTCAATAAAGAAAATGATGCACTTTCAAGGCACAAGTGATCCCATCCAAAGTTCTGGTTCTGACATGGCACTGTAGCACAGGAATGTGTATGCTTCTTCCCAACTGTTTTATTGGAGGCATACTCAGTTTATGATAACAGCTTATCTTTCAGGTATCTAATGTTAGGACAGATAAAGCCAAAGGTAAATGACTTGCTCTGAACAACACATCAGGTTTAGGCAGCTGCATCTTCAACTCATTTCACTGCCTACTTGCTTGTGACTGCTCATAACACAAATTGCTCCCTCTTCAAGGAAGCTGACTATGCTATTTCAGAAGGCCAGCAGTCTGCCTTACATTGGATTTGAGTTTAGGTGGCTTTCCCACCAGGTCAATTGTCCATGCAGGGTAATTCTGATGTTTTTTTAACGAATCCTCATTCATAAATCACAGTCCAGCTGTTTCCCACAGTAAAATGCCATATGACTGAAGAGATGTTATCAGGCTGGCACCTGTCCTCGTCACTTTGCATCTTACAAAGTTATTTTGACTACAGTTACTTTCATTTACTTTGAAGTAGTTTACAGGCAGAAATGACATGCAGATGACCAGAAAGGTCTTCAGAATACACAAATAAGATCTAGACTTATTATGTAGGCCATGAAATTATACACATATATATAAAGGTCTTTGCAATTTCTCAGAAGTACTTTTTTTTTACTACAACAAATAATCAGCAAAACAGAACAAGAAAGTTAAATGGATTAATCAGGCAAAAAGCTCATTAATATAAGCATTCATGTATTTGACAATAATTGATAAACATCTGGTTCACCTGACCATAGTAGTTATATCATCTTGAGCTCAACTTTAAACAAAGTGAACTTGAGCAGAAATGTTCACAAACCTGCATCTAGGCTACAGGACATATGAGATTCATTCTCTTAATGTAAGATTTGTTCACCTGAACCAGGCAGATCAGATCAGATCAGAAATCATTTAGACAGTGTCAGAGCACCAAGCTTTCCCTGCAAGACTCACCTGCAAGAGAAGAAGGAGGAAGCTTCAAACTTTGGGTTGACATATGGTCTGGTTACAGTATCCTGTCAGTATAGAATACACACACTAAAGAAATGCATAACTGGACTGTTTGTAAACCCAACTTTTTCGCAAATGAAAAGCAAGATCATGTTATTTTCTTATAAATCCTTGAAAATAAGCAGTTTTTTGAGAAATTATGTGCCCAACACAGTGTGAATTCCAAGAAGAAGAATCTTAAAATTCTTGTAGTCTATTTACATAAATATGTAAATACTTTAAATTGCTTCATTTTATAGTGGAATCATCGCAATCAGTAGAGTTTTGTTTAACTTCACAGTGAACAGGAAATTGCAAGATGACTTTTTTATTATTATTTTGTGTAATTTAGACAACAATTGCACTAACTCATTTCCCAGTGTTATTTTCTTTCAGTTTAGAAGGAAAATAGCTTGACCTACAATACCGATTCTCTTGGTATTTTGTCAAATTTGTTTTACGCCAGCAGCAGTCACTGATTTTAATTTAATGGAAACAACAGCTCTCATCCTGTGTGTCACATTGCTGGATTTTGTATCACTGAATTTCAATCTGGTTTCACTGGGACCTGCCAAGTGTGGCTTACGCCAACCTCAGAGTCTCCTTGCTATACTCCTTTCCAGGACAACATTGTTTGCCTTTTGTCTGTTCTCTGATTAAATTGACACCATTTTACCTTTTGTGACTCCTGTGTCATTTTCTGTTGACAGCATCTAGCAGTGGTAACAAACCAATGTCCTTGTGGAAGGGGCAGAAACCATTGATTGTCTGGGTGTATTAATGCAGACCCTTTAAAAGTCGTGTCGACGTGGCTTTGTGCTAACTGGCAGCTGAATGGGGGCTAGCAAAAGATGCTATTAACCACAGATAACAGTCAGCTCCTTCTATTCAACAGCAATGTCACTTTGTACCATTTGAGGGACAGCCTGTAGTGAAATTTGTTAAAGGAATTCTCCCCCTCCCTGTACACATCTTGGACTGATACTATTTCAGGCAGAAGAGTGGAAATAGTTTTCTGATTAGAGTGATGTTGGTAGGATGCTTATATAATTTCCAGGGAGCTGAAACACTTAATTCAATCCATCTTCACTTCACAGCTAAAATCTCTTTAGAACAACAAGATAGACCCTGCTGACATGAGAGGTTAAATGTTTACCATGGATAGGGAATTTATAATTGCCTTTTTAGAAATGAATGATTAAAAGTGGTTACAAGAAGCACCTGGCTATATAAGTCTTATCCATAAAACACAGGGGAGAGGTAATAATTATGTCAAGTCCTTCCACTATGATCTTTTGAAATGGGATAGGAAAATGAAAATACCAAAGTCTTAAAACCGTGAACTTTAAAAAACATCTGCATTTAAAAATAAAATGTCTGAGAAGTGCAGAATGGTCCTTTTTCAAATTTTACGTGATGAACATGAAACACCTAATCAGCCCCCCTTCTGTTCAGCAACAAAATCAGACACACTTCTGTCATATTTGCAAACAATTTCAGTGTGTTTTCTAGATTAGGGAATTTTTCAAGTGTTGAAGTAGAAACTAGGGTGGGAACTTTGTCTTCCTTGTGCTCAGTAAACATTATCATTAAAGCATAAATCAACCAATATATTTTGAATTTTTAGCAACATGATAAAAACATAACTGTCCTCATATTTCCCTCAGAACCCAAACATTTCATCCTGATTCTAAGTGACTCTGTGGACAAATTATTGATGGCACATAAACATTTCTGATCCAAAGTTATACTGTAGAGTAGGATACACTAGCTTACATACATTGCCACATCAAAGTAACCGGCCTCCCCACCATAGCTGGCTCACATAGCCACTTCTAAGCACTACTGAAATAAATTCAGCCTCTCTGCATTCACCCATTCAAACATTTCCTAATTATTGTAAGCTATTGTAGAAGCTGAAGGGAAGTGCAAATCCCTACTGATGCTTGGAATACAGTAGGAGCCAAGTATATGTAAGCAGAAGCGACAAATATGGACTGTCATGTACAAGATGGTATGTGTTGCTTATTATTTTGAGGATAATTAAAATAACACGTGCTGTGACATTATACACTACTATCTCATAAACTCGGAAGAATGATATTTACTTTATTGAGTGCTTTTCTTCACAACAGTTATTGTTTTGTTCCACTGTGGCAGAGATGCCTGCATAGGTTATTATTCACTACCTATGGTTTTGAAAGGATATTTCCCATTATAAAACATGTAATTAGCTTATCTTCTTTTCCTCTCTTTTTTTTTCAATTTTACATTTTAGCAGAAAACAGAGAGCTTCTTATTTGTTAAAGAAAACATCAAAACAAAGGGAGTATTATTTCATTTGTATTCATAATCATCATAGTAAGATTCATTCCAGTCTTGACAAAGCATTTAGCTCTATATAAGAAAAATACATGGCAATGTGCTGCAATTCTGTATACATGACCATGGACTATTACTGGAATGCTATTGCAGAAAAGCTCTTCAGTTCAGATGCAGCATCTCAGCAGTGTGAATGCTTTAAAGAGAATTCACTGGTGTGTATGTTTCCACATATGCACCAAAAAGCAAGTATTCAGAACATCATTTTAAGTAAATTCAAACATTAATTAGGCCTCTGCATATCGATAATTTTTGCTGTTGTACTTGAAATGCACCACTGGATATCTAAAAATCGACATCCTCCCAGTAGTAAGGATATTACAATTTGATTTTTTTAATGTTTGGGTGACATAAATGAAATAACATCTTGCTGCAATCATAACTGATATAGATCTGTCAAACTAGTTCCTGATGGATATTTTTGTTGCTATTTATCCAGCTCTGAGAGAACAGTGATGTCTGTGACACCCAAAGGTTGCTGTAATTAAACTCTCAATCCATCTGTGCATAGGATTTGATAATATTTTCAAGAATAGGATGTTTTCAGTTATTGCACATGTTTATTTTGGCTTGTTAAGGGACATATTATCCTGTGCAACAACAGTTTGTTAGGAAGTTTCCTTCAGTATGTTTCACTGAAACAGAAGGCAGAAACTATCTAAAGCATTTAAAGGTTAACTTAGATATTTTTCCTCTACAGATTGTAAGATGCTTCCTTTGTAAGAGTTACTGACAGTACCAGAACATAAATTGAGGCAGAAAGTGTTGGTTTTTTTCTTCATTTTCTTCTCTGGCATTAAATATTTTATAGCTATCAAATGTGTAGGTAGTGAAACTACACTAGAACCAGAGGCCAAACAATTGTAAAGGCAGAGTAAAAATACAAGGGAATAAGAAATTTACTGATTCTGTAGATAGTTGCATTTCGGGTTTGCTTTTTTTTATGAGTAACAATTTCAAGAAAGTTCTATTATTGATTTCAACACCTGTAGCAAAACATACTTAGCAATCATGAGCTCATGAGTTGGCAGATATATATAAAGTACTCAGAATGATTGAAAACACTTCTGGAACTCAAATAGGAGCATATGTATTCAATAAAAGTTTCAATGGGACTCTAAAGAAAAAGTAAAAAATGGAGACTTGGAAATTAATACCAAAATGACACCTAACAGTAGTGCTGATTAGGCAACTACAATTTCATCTTCATAAGAACTTCAAAACAAAACAAAACCTAAACCAAAACAAAAAACCCAAACCAGCCAACCCACCAAAGAAACCCAAAAAACCCACATAAACAAAACCAAAACCAAAGTCAATATTTGTCATAAAATGAAATGCATAGAATTCTAGCATCAGTATTCAACACTAGCAGTATAAGACACTGTGTTAAAATATCTGCCTGAACTTCCTGTCTACATAATTGAGTTCAACCCCTTGTACTGTCTCAGCTCTGCTTTCACCATTCCAGATCCATTTGAGTAATGCAGCACACGGATGTAATGCTTGTCATTACTGAAAAGAGGGATGTTCTTGCTTTTGAAATCATCAGATTTCTGAGAGGTGAGATTTCTGGTTCAGAAATATATTTCATCAAATATATTCTAAATTCTTCATTAATGAAGGAATAATTAAATGTAGTGTGCTACTTTTCTTGTAGCATAAAAGATTCAGGGAAAACAGACAAAATATTTTTCTTCTTATTCAAAAAGAAACAGTTGAAAAATGTGAGAATATGAGTAAAAAATGATGGACAGTGATCTTTTAAAAAAAAAATCACAAATGAATCAATTTTATAAATTCTAAACACTTTGGCAAGTTGGTAATGCATGCCTGAAAATAAATGTTTGCAATTCATTATTATATAGTCCNTCTTCTTATTCAAAAAGAAACAGTTGAAAAATGTGAGAATATGAGTAAAAAATGATGGACAGTGATTTGCTTACCTCACTAACCCAACAACTGCCCTCACTTCTGTGTGCTCAGTGACACTCAAGACTTTGGCTGCTGCTTATTGTTGCAGCTATTTTTGAGTTCCTCATAAACTGCAGTTCTGCACAGGTGCTGGTGTCATTATTTGTCTGCCACCAGCTCTTGCACATTCGTGTAGCTGGCCAGTTCTATCATAAGATTCATAAAAGGAAGGAGGAAGTAAATGGAAAGACAATTATTATCTAAAGATTGAGAGCTACAGCTATTACTGATTATTCATTCTGTATTTTATCTACATAGCAAAAAAAGATACAGCTAATGACAAACGACAATTTATGGTGCAATATGCTGAATCAGCTACTAGGTGAAAACATGTCCCTAATATTTAAATATATAATTAAAAATAAGTGTCTTGGGGGCAAAAGAATGTTCATAAGCAGTCCAGAGCAAGAATTTGCAACATCTGTTTCCACCAACTAATTTTAACTTCTATTTTTTCAATTTTATTATATTGCAATAAAACAGTAAAAACTGAGAGGAAGATGAAAAAAAACAACAAATGGAAACCAGTTTCAGTTTGGTCCTCAGGATATTTTTGATTTATTAAACTGCATCTCATCATGCCTAGAGGTGAGAGGGTAAGTTAAAAGAACAGCACAGATGACAAAAAGAATTGGGGAACAAAAAATCATTTAAACTACCTACAGTATTCATATAAATGTAAGCTGACACTTTGCAAAAGGCCACTGTACTTCATAAATCATAAGTTTAGAAGGGATCCCAAAAGATAAGGTATTCCATCAAGTAGATGTAGTCACTACTAACACATTTTGGTCTGCTTTTCAGAAAACAGTTTCCATTTTCTGAATGCTTGCCTCTTTTGTTCAAGATCATGCAGTTTAGCCAGGTTTATAATGAAAACATGCTGTTTAGCCAGGTTTATCGCTCATAACACTTCATATTTGCCTTCACAGGGCTCACAGTTTTTGGCAAATCTTTTCATACAGACACCTATTTTTCTTTAAGTTTCCATTCTTGGTTTGGTTCTACTGTATTAGCACTGGGTTCTACCCAGTTTTGAAGATTGCAAATATAGCCATTTCATACTTAGTCTTTGTAGGTAGGCCCCATATCCATATTCCCCGTCAATTCCCCGTTAAGGAGAAGAAAATATTTTAATTAGAATCACATCCTCAAGGTGGTTTCTGTAAAACTAAATTGTTATTAATGTCTTCCACGAATTTGTGGATCAGTATGGCCAGGGGATTCATCCTATCCAGCTGTTGAAATCAACAATGCAGATGAAGAAACCTGACTGTGTCATTCAAAGATTCAATTATAGTCAGTGAAGAAATGAAGCACTTGGAGTATATCATTCACCAGCTGCATGCCAAGAGAGGGCTGCAGGACTGCATGCTCAGTTGAGCATGTCAATCAATTGAGAAAACAGTGTTGATTGAGGGAACAGTTTTGGTCCACTCACCAGTTGGACTTTATAAGAACTACAGCTGCTCTCATCATTGAATATATGAAATTACTCTTGGCTCCATGAGGAAGCACAGAATATTCTGAGTTGGAAGGGACCCACAATGTTTGCCATGTCCAGTTCTTAAACGAATGGCTCTTATAGGGATCAAACCCATAACCTTGACACTACTGGCACAATGCTCTAATTAGCTGAGCTAAATGTCTGTATAATGCTCACTGGAAAGAAGTTAGTGAAGCAAATTGGGGTTTTCATCGTACTGCATCACATAACAACTTTATCTCACCTGATTTCTGTGTAGGTGACATTGTACTGAGACACTGATAACAAACAACTTAGTTTATATTTACACATCCACCTAAAATTTTAAAAGTGACAGTTACTGTTACTGTTCTTCTAGTTCTGGTCTATGTTACATGTAAAAGTTACAGATACACTAGCAGGAAATTGTTTACTTGGTTTGGAAATAGCTCAACATTTCTGTTGTCTTAAACGTCTATGTTGGAAAAGAGTACTTCATTTTGATTTGAGAAAATTCCAACTGTGAAAGAAAGCAACATGAGCAATTAACCAAGTGGGCTTTGCCTTTTATTTTTACCTGCTTGTCTGTGAATTTACCACCCACAGCCTTCTCTGTGGGTGTATGTGCATGCACAGGGTATCTTTCAGGGCTGCTCAAATTCTACTATGAAGAGAGCATGGGAACTGTGTTTTTAATCTGCTCATTCTTTTATTCCTCTGATCTATGCACTAGAAGTTCTTAACACAAACAAGAAATACAGTCTATGGTGGGATCTGAAATTCTAAAATGGTAGGGTAACTGAGCTACTGTTTTGTTAAATGAAGACTTGTGCAGCCTGCAGTTGGCGACAACTTATTTTAAAATATCAGAAATTATATTTATTCAGTAACTTTGTCAGATCTGTCAAAAGCAGTGGATCTGAACTCCCTAGCCTTTACAGATTTATGGTATATATTTGATCTAATATAAAATGTTACCATCTCTTACCTCACTGCACTATATAACATACTCTTTTAAAATAATGAGTTAGAGCAGCTAAAAGTGACTCCAGTATTTCAAGTTCCACAGTAGTGTAAAAAGTGCTTGTATTTTTACAGGCTGACATTTTTAATGGTAGGTTAAATCAGGCACTGATATCTGGATTGGTGGGAATGAGGTAACAAAATTATTTTTTGCTTGCCAGATTACCAAGAGACTACAAAAAAGAGTAGGGTTGCAAGCAACATATAGGCAGCTATCTCCATGGCATCAAGGACATAATCACCCAAGAATAATAAAAAGAGACAGTAACGCATGNCATCAAGGACCTAATCACCCAAGAATAATAAAAAGAGACAGTAACGCATGAGCTTTAAAGGAGCAAATTCAAAAATTTTCAAATCTCACCAGCTAATACTTATTTTTAATTAAAATAAAAGCTAGACTGTAAACATGATAGCCAGTAATATATCTAAATCCTAAAAAATAAAGATAGGATTTCTAGGCTGATGACTAATTGCAGAAGTCACTGAATAAGATACTATTGCCCATGTTACACAAGAGGTCAGGTTTAATGACCAAAACATTTTCTAAATCTACATAAGTAGATGTTCATGCCTTAGCAGAAGGAGCTTCCTAAAAATACCTTTTTTATTCCACAGTTTGGGTCTGAGGTTGCA
>VWYI01018958.1:188026-263602 GCA_013399455.1 Anthoscopus minutus | reverse complement strand
GAGTACATATTTTCTTCTTAGAATTACTATCCACTGAAAACAGTAATCTTTTACCCCAGTATAGTCAGCCATTTTATGATGACATCTTTGGGAGATGTATAGAAGGCATAAAACTGAAATATTCTCAAGCTAGTTCAGGTCAATGAGAAATCTCAAGAAATCTGAGAAATCTCCTTTTGATAAAAGGGAAGAATCAAAGATATAAAGAAAAATGGTATTTATTTTAAAATTTTGGTAATGTATTACCTGTCTTATAAAATTATTTAGCACTTACTGATTTATTTTCTGACCTCTGCAGCACCACATCAAAGCTTATTGGTCTTAACCATACTGTAAAACTGTGAAACCCTGATGTGCAGTCTTCACTGCCATGAAGCTGCTGTTCCCCTTCTTTCCCTTCTTGTGCAGTGTTGCAATGTTATCTGTGGCATATGTCCTTCTCAGCACTTTTCATACCACCAAAATGCTAATACTTTCAGAACAGATACTCAGGTTCCAGAACAACAAATCTTTCTAAATAGCAGCATAGCCTTGTATCAATGGATAAAATGTCTTCTGTGAGGAGTAAATACACTCCCACTTAGTCCCTTGAGCTTAGAAATAAATTTCCTCTAAATTCCTGCTCACAGAATTCCCTCTACTTCACACATAATGTTTTCCCCTGAAGGATAATTCACTGCAGAACTGCTCCCAGTAGAAAGCACAGGCCAGACCAGGCCAAATTATCCATTTTTCCAACCGATATTGTCCTCCAGATGCGTCCTCTAAGCCTTGCACAGTTTAGATAACCTTGTGTCCTGAGGCAAAAAACACAAACCCTTAGAAACAGTGACAAGATCAGCACAATGGCAAGCCTGGAGCTTTCCCATTTTAAACACTTGGAATTTAAATAAAATTGTGATGATAATGAAGTCAGAAGCACCACAGAGAGCACCCACTAGAAAGCTAGACTGAGGGCTTTAGATCAATCTGAGGGAACCAGATCTAAGTAGTGTGTGGAAAAGCCTCCTGCACCATCTGGCTACCACATCATTCCTTGAAGGAGTGTCAGTAAGGATGTGGTGTTGTTCCTACATCTGATAGGTGCTCTCATTCACCTTCCTTCACTTGAGGTTTTTTGTCTAATAGCAGCAGAGGAATTACAACCTGACTGTGAAGAAGGAGTTAGATTAATAGTTATTCACCATACACAGATTTATGAATTAGCTGCAAGTCTGCCACCTGATTTACCACAATTTCCCATCAAATTCTCAGCACTGGCCCTTAAAAAACACCAATTTTATGAGACTCTGCACAAGTGATATACAATTAATGATCTTGTACTTATATTAAGGAATTGGGAGTGGTTCATCATACTGCATAAATATATTATGTATAATCAAAATCTTAAAAGGAAATATGTAATCCCCCTTTAAAACCAACAGATACTGGTGTTATATGTTTCTGATATAACAGTCTCTATGAATAGGAAATTAGTCCCTTCATATAAGAACAGGGACCTAAAATACAATGGAAAGAGTTAATAAGGAAAAAATTTGTCATATCTGACCACAAAACAGTTTCCACAATTAACGATGAAAACACAAGGAAGCTATCAACGAGGAAGACTCTAAAGCTCTTGGAATGACATCAGTATTTAAGTCATCATTATCTTTTTTCTCTGATAAAAGAGCAGCCCAGGTAACTGAGAGCTTTGGCAGGAAGAAGTTATCCCGAGTCACAACTCGTGAACAGCAATGGTCTCACTGAGTACTCTCAGTTCAGGTAACACCACCCAGAGGAGATAAATCACTAGCAAAAACAAAGTTAGTTTAACTTGAATTTCTTATTTTCTTGGATTAAGAAAAAATATATGAGCAACTATCAGGCATCAGCTCACTTCAGATCTTTATTTGCATGTCTGCACTTTATCACACTGAATTACATAGATAGCCCCCCAATTAATAAATGTGATAGAAGCAAAAAGACTTCCCTAGCGAAAAAAAAAAGTTTGATCAGTTGAAAATGCAGCATGGTTCCTATCATACACTCATTTAAATGTGGTATGTGCAGTGCAGTGAAATGAGACAGATAGAACTTCAATTCCTTGCATTGTAATTTTCTTCTTATTAAATGTTTTAACTGTTTCTATCATGGAAATGGTTCTCTTTTCAGGGGCTGCCCTACTTTAGGCATAATATGAATGCTTTCTTGAAAACCAATACCACCTCCTTTACCTAAATTTGTTGCTATAAACCAACACAGCAAACACTGGCTGAAATTTTTTACGAGTTTTGGGGTTTATTTGTACAATATCCTTTCACCTATCCTGTTTTATAGTCATATTGTCAATAATTAATGCACCTTTGTGGCCTGACAGCAATAGTGATTCATTAGCATTCATTAAATACAGCAAAAAAAAATCGTCTCTCATCCACAAACATTTTAGAAAGCTTAATGGATATTTTAATGGGAACAAAAAGATAAGGTTTGTCAGTAAGTAACAGACATGTTAGAGGATATGCCTACAACAGTCTGAGTAAGGCTCCAGAGAGTTAAAAAACCGAACAAAACCAGCTCCATACAAAAAAATATCCCTCTAAGAATTTTCTCATAATAAATACAGGCAGCAAATCAAAAACTGCAAAAAGGATACAAATTAATTTTATGTCTCATGACCAAAGCTGCAGGGAACAGTTTACCAGAAATTCAAAGTCTGGTGAATAAGCCCCTAAAGGCTCACTTGGAAAAGCTTGAAAACTGACTGGCATTTTCCCATCAGACATGGGATGAAAAGCAAACCTGAGACCTGCCAATATTTATCTCTTTGCATTTGGGGACTGGTTTTATCTGCAGAGGAAACCAACTGGGGAAGGTAGAGGCAGAAATGCTTTATGAAACCAGAATGAACACTTTTACAGTTCCATTTTTTTCCCTCACAGAGATTTCCCTGCCGACATTAATTAAAATTTCTTTAAGGTTATGCACTTGGAGAGTTGAGGAATTTTTTTTTCCTTAAATAGCTTATTAACCATATGACAGGTTTTGCTCTGCACAGTGCATTAAATGCTACAGGACCCAGCAGCACCTTCATCACCTTCAGAGCTTGCGTCTACAAAGGAAAGGCTCTAACACACCAGCTGCAGCACATCCTGCTGGAATCAGTTAAAACACCACTACCTCAGATACTTTTCATGTTTCCTTGCCCCCTTACACAGTAGCATTACAAGAATATCACTTGCATAAATAACCGTGTCCCTCGTTCACACGGGGTCAGTCAGCCCTCCCGGACAATCCTGCAGGCTGCTCTCCCCACTGACCCTGCACACAACTGGCAGTGCTGTCAAAGCTTCCTTTCCCAGATTCCGTGCACAAAATATTTCTGTTTATACAACAGAATTTATACTGATCTTAAAAATGTGAACTCTCACCATAGATGGCAAAATTTGCTATCTGCTACATGCTGGGACTTCTGGTTAGAAAAACTAGTTGACTTTGGGTGTATGCTAGTGACCAACAGTCTGGTAACTGGAGCATCTTGAAGAGATCATGAGCCCCAGAGATGTTTGGAATAAATATTAAAAAAACAAAACAAAACAAAACAACAAAAAAAACCACAACAAAAAACCAATGTTATGTTTCTCCAAGTTTGCCAAGTCTGCAGAACTTGGCAGCAAATCTTGTGAGAAAACATTAGTATTGCCACTGTATATATTAATTTTTGTTTAGTAAAAAGAGATCCATGAAATAAATCCTTGTTGTGTTGCACAGTGGAACCAAACACAACTTGCTTGAAAAGTGTCACCATGCACACCACCACACGTAATGGAATAATTAAAGATCTCTATGTTACTCTCTAAAATATGCTTTAATCATACCTACACAGGTGACAGATGAGTGTTACTCTGTTCTCATTTACATGTCAACGGAAAAGCCAATTTTCTGTTTATTGTTATTTGTATCTGAACAGAGCTCACCAAAAACTGTTTGAAGGCAGAGGTTTTCATTGCTAATTAATTAAATGTCAATACACACACACACACCTTGGAAGGAATGTGACTGAACCCTCCAGCTGGCTGCTGAAAGGCATGGTGGAGTTTTGAAAGACCCAAATCATAATCCATTGTAGCTCACAGTTAAATCTCAATTTCCCACATATTTTGCTAAGCAAAACTCCACTTTTCTTGATGTTTTTATAAATCATCCTTAGATTTCTCAAGTAAAAGGTAGCAGCTATAAACTCTGTACTTTTTAATTGCATTTAATCTGCAACTTTTCAGATATGTTAAAAGTATCACTGAAAGACAGAAAATACTTTAAAGTCCTAAGTGAGAGTACAACCCCAAAATTTAGTAGGAAGATTTTTAGGCTGAATAATTGGTAAAGGAATTTGGAGTTGAGAGAGAAGGATAAAAACATCTACAATTTACTTGATTTCTAGTGTTGTGTCAATGACCTGTGAATTAACTGCATAGCTTTACCTTTGGGATTTTTTATTTCAGATGAGGAGTTAACAATTAATTTTAAAACTGTTGTTACCTAAGACAGTTATCAAATTAAGTTAATTATGTTATGTTCTATGAGGAAAACCACCTCAGCCTCTAGAGATCAGTTTTGGCTTTGAAAAACTTCACAAAAGAATTTTCTACATTACTTCACCCTTCACAATCTAGTCACACCGACATGCTGCAAAGCACTCAGGAATTCATTTGTGGATTAGCCTCTTCAGCAGGGAAACAATTAGTCAAAAAAGGGGAAATTAATACCTTTTTTTGATGACACACATACAACTTCAGTAGCAACAACTTTCTTCTACCTACCAGCACAGAGTGCAGAACTTAGCTGAAGTAATAAGCAAAAACCTACTAAGCTTCTCACTGAGATGAGTTCACTATTGTAATCATAACACAAATGGGGTAAAAACTGTAACAATTGGGAATACAACTTTTTTTGATATTTTGTGATATTTGAATATACTGTAAGGATGTTTGGGCTTACTTGTTTCTAGGCATTTAGTGGAGAAACTGCTTGAGCAATTTGATGCAGAAAGAATCCATTTTAGAAAGAAAGCCAACTAGTACACACTTACAAAGAGAACAGAAGAAGAAAAGATGAAAACAAACTAATTTTAAAAAGAGACCTAAAACAAATTCTAATCTTCCGGTTTGTACAGATGAATACTGAGAAGATTAAATAAATATATATATTTTTAAAAGCCCTTAATTCAGAAATGTTCCCAAAACACTTGTCTTTGACCAGCTGTTCTCCATGTTTCACAATAGCACAGTTTGTAATTCATGTTGAAAGGGCATTTAATTATGAGAAGTGATCTGTGCATTTGCTACACGTTTGTCAGTGAAAAGAGATGTTGAGTAAATGAAACAATCTCCCGATTGTAATCAGTGGTGAACATGGGTTACACAAACTGTCAGTCACAGAAAGCAGTTGAGACCCCCACATGATTAAGTTGATTAGACACATATGTTTTCAGCACATTCAGTGGAAGTTTTGAACACTCAGCAACTCAAAGGGTCAAGCCTCAGCTTTATGTGGAGCTGGCTTTTCCATGTACATCACACTAACAGAAGAACCACCCTGCAATTAGTGCAATCACTACAGACAAAAGAAAAATGATATAACTAAGATTAAGCAACACACTCGTTGTGTAAAAATTTTTTCTGTCAGTAATCTGCACCTGTTTGTTTCATTCTTATTTTTTATGAACAGCTCTCAGTGGGAGTGGAGGAAAATATCTCTAGCGAAGGCCACAGTCAAACCTGACTCCATGTGCAAGACCCTTAGATAAGCTTATCATCAGTACAGTCTGAAGGAAATGGTAAGAAGGACCTCACTCTTCTCTGTTCACATTCCTACTGTATCACTTCTTATTTTGTGGAAATTAGCTCCTGATTAGATGGCTAGAGAAACAATACCTAGCTATGGGGTATGATTTGCATTCATATTATCAGGATTTAACTTTTCCTCCAGGTCTTTATAGGTAAAAAACTCAGCAGTATGACAGTCTAATAAAATTCAACAAACCAACCTAATCAACTGTTTATAAACTGCTTATAAAAATTTCCCTTTTATCTGCAAAGCCTTTCCCTATTCTCTCTTGGAGTGAGTAGAATTTCTATCAGAGCACAGATTACACTGGCATTTCTAGGGTATTTTTTCAAACAAGATCATCATTCTTACAACTTAGGCAGGCATGATTTTTTAAAATGCTAGTTGCAATGCAAGGCTCGGTAGGACTGGCCTGTAATGGTAACAGCATGGTCTTGAAGCATGAAGTTACATCCTCTGTCTCTAACACATTTAACACAGCTGCACATGCTTGCAAGGCTTCTTCATCTAACCACAGGATTGGTTTCTCAGGGAAGACAAATCTGGTACTGTGTAAATTAAATTCTGAGGTGCATAAATATGTCTTCTTTAAGTATTGCTTTGGCCAAGGAGCTTTTTTATTTATCTTTATTTTTAAACAACTTCTAGCAGTGGCAGTAGAGGAAAACTTCAGCATAGTTGTTTCAAGAAACAGAGCTTTCAAACCCGTAAAAGTGTCCTGTTCTTTTCCTTAGGGTCAGGATTAATAAGCAGAGAGAGACGGTTTTGCTGGTTTCTTAAACTGCAAAAGCTTGTTGGAACAGAAGGAACATCCTGACATAAGTAAAATAGGAAACACTAATCCAATAATACCACGCTTTGAAATACTAAACCAAAAAAAAAAGAAAAACCTCAAACCCAACTCACACAAAGGCACCGAATCTATAATGGTAACCACAACCCAGCACTGCCTTCACTGGTTCTGAGGTTTATGTCATTTTGCTCTCCAGCAAAAGTTAAGTCTTGTTAATGCAGAGAAAAACAACACTATAATTGATCAAACTGAGATCTGTTTCCTCCTGATTTGTGGAACTGATATTTTCACTACTTTTACTTTTTACTTTTATTTACTTTTTGCTTTTTTTGCTTTTATTTACTTGCTTGAACCTTTGATAGCTGTTCTGTTCCCTTCTCTTGCCCTAATCCCAGACACCTTTTTTCACAGCTTATACAAAAAAAAATTTAAGTGAGGTAGGGTTATTTATTCATCAATATTTCATTCTCATGGGTAATTCATTTCATGACTCTCCATAGTGGCAGCAAATTGCACTACTGCTTTGTATTAAATGTCAGTTTTACTTTGGAAATGGTTTTATTTACAGGTTACTGTAAAATGAATTTATTTGGTCCTTATGTTCCTACAGCACATTTGAAAGTTAATTATAAGAGGAAACTAAAGCTAGTGAAACAATAATTCAGTGCTCTTGAACAAGGACAGGCCATTTGAGAAAAGACATTTTCCAGCAAACTGTGATCCATTAACATAATAGGAACCACAAAACCAAGGCAGTATTTGTCACCACAGATAAATCATATATTTACATTGGGAGATAATCCAAGTCTGATGGGGACAAATCACAGTGAGTTTCTCAGCTAGGCTTAGAAACGGTGTGAGATTTGTGAAATAATACGCATTCACCTAATATTAGCTTTTCGCATAAATCACACTAACACCAGAAAACCATTTCCTCCAATATCCCACCTATAAAACTACATCCTTATGTCCAGAATGGAATGATGCAAAATAGGCTGCTTCAGAATGAAAGTATAAAATATGAATGTGCTAAATTCTAGACGCCTGACATTCTTGAGATCGTAAGCATTTATCTGAGATTTAAAAGGCATGGAATAAATTCCAAGCTTTTCTCTGCCTCTTTTCCAATGCTACCTTTAAAAAGAATATAAAACTATTTCCTGCTTAGATTATTGAAATTTTTTCTTGAGGGATTGTCTCTTCCTACTGTACTAAATCTCCCAAGTATAGAAGATAAAAACTGAAATCAAGACAAGTCAAGATGGTAATGTAATTAATGCATATCCTCAATGTCTTGGGGTATCTGCAGAGATACCCCAACCTCAGTCTTGGGGTACCTGCAGAGTATTTCACTACTTAGACAAAAGCTGAAACTAAACTTTTCTGATCAGGAGAGGAGACAGATCCACCTCTAGGCGTTCAAGTGGCATGCACCAGGAGGATTTTTTCAGTTCTTTTTGCTCCTGCTTTACCAGACAGTGATCTGCTGATAGGATGGTAATTCAAATATTTTCCCACCTGGAGTATACATTGTCACCTGAAGACAGCAATGTGGAATCAGGTTGCTGGCAGTAGCCCATGGATTCCACACACGTCTTTGCAGGCCCTGAACTGGAAAGAGCATGTCAAAGGCTGAACAGATAAATCAGTCTCACTTCCTCCTTATTTAACTAAAATTAAAAAAGCATTTGCATTTATAAATATGCTTTTACATTCATGCTTACTTATAAGGGCACAGTTTAGGGGTTTGATCACCAAAGTTATTTTAACATGGTAGAATGTTATACTGGATAGACAGAACAAAACCACATTACACTGCATTCAAAAACCACATTTTATACTTCCAAAACAAAATAATGACGGTACATGAAGAATTTTGAAATCTGGTGTGTTTTGAGAAATGAAACTTCCAAAGGAAATGTGCTGGGTTACTGTAAAACTTTAATCGTTATTCAGGCTTCAAAACTAGAAAAAGCAGAACCTTTTTGGGTGCCTCTAACCTCAAGACTGATGGTAAGAAATGGGCAATAAAAGCTACTGCCAGCACTTCTTTGGGATGATGTGATCATAAGACATTCACGATGTCTTCTCTGCAAGATTAATGCGTCAGGACAGGGCAGAGGCGCTTAATTTACTAACCTCTTCATGACTACTACAGTTCAAGAGACTCAGCAATCTAGGTCACTCAGCCTGCATACTTGGCTTGCAACAAATGCTTGCTGGTTTTACATTGTTAAGGGATTAATATAACTGTGGCAATGCCATGACACGAGACACTTAGCTTTATTCTTATCAGCTGCATACAACAGTATATTCTTCACAGCTAGATAATTTCTCCCTTCTTACACTTTAAAGGGGTTTATTTCATAGGGGATAATTTGTTGTTGTGCATCTATCATGGGAAATGAGGTTCACTAAAAATAAATTACTTCAGCCTTCTTTTTAATACTTCTGGACAAGAGAAGAGAGGGGAAATAAATTTTAAGAACTGATGGCTCAGAACTTTTAGCAAAATTAATTTATGGCAAGAAGTTGCTGTCCACACCAAGATCCGCTTCTAAATATCACTGCATACTATAGTGGTGCACACTGATTATCTGTTTTGAAAGAGCAACATGTCTCAAACATCTTCTAGCCCATACTCACTGTTCATTCTGACATGCAAGCACATGGTTTAGTAATAGGATAATATTTATATCAATCCTATTACATGACTGGATTGCAGTTCCTGATCCCAGGAATGCTTTTCAGCCCTAACAGGAATTTTACATCATGCAGCTTTAAGGACCACCAGCAGTTCCTGTCAGTCAACAACTTAGCTTTGAAGTATTTGCAGATACAAGTAGGTACTGAATAAGGCAGCAGAGGTGTATATAGATGTATGTAAGATAATTGTACTAATTTCATGAATTCATAAGGTGTATGTAAGATAATTGTACTAATTTCATGAATTCTGCTAATGTAATTTTTTCTTCTATATTCTTTCTCTGTTTTAATTAGTCAGTTCGGGAAATTAAAAGTGCCATTTGGTAGGCTATGTTTCAATAACAGACAGGACGGTTGAGAGACAAATCCTACAATATCTTTTCCAAGACCCTTCAATCGTGATAAAGAAAAATGTATCCCTTGTTCCTATATTTCAGTCTCCATCTTTCCAGCTTGGAGTTTATATTGTCTCCACCTTAGAGGAGTGATCTTTTATCTTGTCAAAATATGGTCCAAGTCCATTTCTGGCATTTAAACAGATTTATTTCTCAGAGGTAGGTGTCAGTTCAGAGAGTGAAGAGTGGTAAGAAAGGCCTTCACTATTTTAGACTGCAATTGAACAGATAATAAATATTTGTGTTCATTAAATTTTAAAATTGTGGTGCTATCAGGACCATGTTGTCAAGATAGAACAGGTGTAATGTTCTTAATGTCTTTCTGCCGGTTCACCTGGCCCATCTCAAAGGCACCACTTTACTACAAGCATCCTATTAATCTTGCTGGAGAATGAATTTTTACAGTGCTATGGTAGCATTCAGTCATCTGTTTACCTTCCATTGGCAAAGATTAAGATAACAATTCAGCATGATTACCAGGATAGCTTTGCTTTTACAAACTAGTATTTCACTGCACTTGCAGTTAAGAGAATGTACTCTGATGGTAAGAACAGGAAAGGATGTAGGCTAGTGATAGATCTCAGTGTTAGCCCATTCTGAGTCAGTATCAAAAATAGCTCTGAATTGAGGACAAAACTCTCATTATGTATCATGAAAAGACTCACAATTAATTACGTGCACTCATTGATATCATGCCCATCCTTCCCTCCATGGCTCAGAGAGAAAGGTGGTACAAATCCTTTCCTCTTTAACTCCAAGTCAACTTAGGCACTGGAGAAGACCTAACATACTCTGCCAGATTCAGTCCGAACATAGAGAGGCATCAACCACAATCTTCTATCTCAAAACAACAGAATTCCCTTAGCAATCTGTAACATCTTCAGTTGCACTTTGCAAGAATTTCAATTTCCAGTAAAAAACCTGTAGAGTTTTAAAGCGATGTCCATCAAGCAAGCTAAAAGATTTATGGACAAGTATCTCTTTAAACACCAGAAATTAAGTCTTGTGGAGCCTGTGGTTCAAATTTTGATGCATTTAATCTTTGATTTGGAGTTTCGTGAGATTCTTTACTTAGTAATGTCAGAGAATATTATAATACAAAATTAAGTGTTATGCAACTGTCTTTCAGGTATGTATTATTAAAATATTTTTAATGCTAATCACTTGACACTCCTGGTTTTGCCCTAGTGTAGATGAAGAAAGGACACAAAAAGGAAAAATAAAAGCATTCATTTAAGTCGATTTTTTGTTTGTTTGAGGGTATTTTTTTTCTTTAAGAGATAAACAAGAATTTGTTATATTTTATATGCAGAGATAAATGGTTCACGCATCAAAAGATCCTCACAAGAAGAGCTTGGTTGGAAGTCTAGTGAAATAAAGGGAAGATGAATCCAGAAAAGGATCATTTGCTTTTGAAAGCACCTAACCTCTCCCAGCCCAGGGAAAATGGGACCACATTTTCCCTGAGAGCAGCGTTCTGGCACTCCAGCTCATTGAATTATGTTAGTCAACTTTTCCTTTAAATATTTAATCACAAAGTTCAGAATCCAGATTCTTAAATTCAGAATAATTTGTTTAAAAATAATCACACTGCTGATTAGATGTGGACAAAATTTGCAGTCACGGACAAATTTGCACATCTGTTACTTAAAACAGTTTGCTTAGGAAAAAAAACCAACAAAAAGTTTGTGAGCAAAGAGACCTAATTTCCTGCTCAGTAGTCTTAGCTTGTGTCTGCATCCCAGTCACAATCTGAGAGTGGAATGTGCCACATACACTGCAGGATAGTAACCATAACTTCAGAATTGAACAGCAGAGAATCGAGTCAACACATTTTGGGGGTAAAAACCGCTTACAGTGCAGAGCAGTGAGCAGCCATGATGAGTTGTCAGATTTGATCCTGCTTGCTCTAAAGCATTCCCCATATCAGCGCTTATTATTTACCAAATGTTATAGGAAGCAGCCAGCAACAGCATTCTGCAAGCATGATTAACTAACCAGTAGGTTTTAAAGGGGAAAAAAGTCACTTTTTCAGAGCCAAGGGTCTCTAGATTAAAAACTTGTAAGTACAAATGTAGGACTGCAGCATGTCAGCTTCTCAGCTGATTTTGTCCCTCTTGAGTGGCAGAGGTGTTTATGTCAGAAGAGGTATTTATGCCAGGCAAATTAAATCTATCCAGAAGTATGGTAGAGAAGCAGCACTACATGGTGCTGAATTACCTCTGAAGAGTCAAACAGTGATAATGCCTGGCTTTCTGCAAAGCACAGGCTCTCTAGTAAGAAAATAGAACCCAAACTTGATAGCTAGTAGCAAATGTCTGCAATTCAGACCAAACTTTTAACTAAATTGTTTATCAGGAAAAAAACCAAAACAAACAAAACTTAGGCTGACACAATTGCCAATTCTCTCTCTCTGACGTCTGCATAAAAACCAGAATTTGACCTTAACATGTTGCTGAATAGCCACACCTTACTGGAAAAGAATTATTAACTGGGATATATACTTTATAATTTAAGCAACACGGATACATATTCTAAAAGCACTTCTTATTGATGAAGAAAAAAGTATACCATATACTTTTAACAATTAGCCATTCTAGTTCCACAAGTCAATCACATATCTAGCTTCACAAAAAATAATGATATCATTAAAAAATGACAGGGTTTTTTTTAGTGAATGTTTTTGTTACATTCACAAATGGGAGGTTTTGGGTTCTAGGTTGACAGGTTTACCAATGCAGAAGTCACAACTCCTGGAGCTCTTTCATTCCAGCGTGGGGTAGGAATATTAAGGGCACATGACTTCTTCCCAAAGCAGGATTACCTTCAACACCTCTAGCAGCCATTTCCTGGTCCCCAACACAGCATCCTCATGTCTCCTTATTCAGCATCTGACAAGCACAAGAGCCACACTCAAGTCATGGCTCATAAGCCACAGGTCCCCCCAATCCATTATTATAGGTTACAGAACTTTGGGCACTGGACAGCTAAATCTAGCACACGTGTAAGTCCTATGTCTGTAAAATTTTCTCCAAGTGTCTCAGTCTCCCTGCTACAGATAATACTTACCCATCTTTTAATTTTTCTTACCCTATTACTTTAAACTTTCTTACCCTTTTTCATCCCTACAGTGTGTCATCCCTTAAAGATTTTTATATGCATACACCAACATTTGGTCAAGCCCAGCTACCCTAGTGCTTAGGGTTTCCAGGATTAGTTTGCCTGCGTCTAATACTACTTTATTTCTTCAGGAGAAGAGGAAAAAAACCCCATCAACAGCAAAATAATCATATTCAATAATCATATTCAGGGACCTGTTTGTGAAAGTAACAAACCATTCATTTTGGCAGCTAGCCTCTACTCCAGAAAATGGAATTACACTCATAGTGACAATCTGAATGCCAGTAGCATTTCTACCTCTGGGCAATACCTAACACTGTAACCAACCTCTCTGGCCTTGGTGATAGTGTCACTAATCACTCAAGGCATTTGAAAAGTCAAACCAATTAAGATTTGGAGCCACTTAGAACTTAAAACTTAGAACGAAAGAACGAAAGAACGAAAGAACGAAAGAACGAAAGAACGAAAGAACGAAAGAACGAAAGAAAGAAAGAAAGGAAGAAAGAAAGAGAAATTCTGATAATTTAGAGCTACTTTTTTGGTCCCATGGAAGCACATCAAAACTCTCCTTACCACACAGTCAAAATCTCTTTCCCCTCTTCTTTGTTTAAAAGAAAAATAGTTTCAAATGTCATTGTGACCTTATTACCTTGCACAGTAGCAGTACATCATATGACATGTCAGGAAGGACATAGTTACCATGGTATGACGCTGAATATATTTCATCTTTCTTTCATTTTCTAATAAAAACTAATGGCATGGATATGTACATATAGATTATATTTTCATGATTCAAGTGTTTTATTTTGCATCTGCATAAAAGAATTCAGCAATGAAAAACTGACAATAATATTGGTGCTGACTAGCCCTTGATTAAAAAGCTAGTTCTACTAATAGTTCATTTTCACAGGCAGGAAACAAACCAAAACCCTGTCATAAGAGAAACGCAGCATGCTTAAAGTTTTCCTTTTTGTCTGTTGATTTTACTTGGGTGTAGTATTTTTGCACCCACTCCAAAGATCCCTTAGCTTTATGTTACCATTTGTGTGTGCTCAGGGGTCAAGATAGGAGTGTTTAGGATAGGACTAAGTTGCAGGAGCAGAGCTTTTGGGGGATGGTTTTTACACAGACTGCTTAGCATGGGCTCTTCCAAGCTCTGCCCAAGCAGCTGAGGCAGTTAGCATAAATAATTAAAATAGAGATGCAACACTGCATGCAAACCTGAAAGCAGTAACACCTATCGTGATACTGCCTGAAAAAAAAACAACCAAATCCTTATCCTTAAGTCCCACCTTCCATCCAATATGCCCAAGCTGGTTGCCAGGCAACCAAAAATTATCATTGTGCCTGTGAATTAGGCATGGGTAAAGAAAACACAAATGTGCAAAAGAAATGTTTCTTTCCCTGAATGGTTTCTAGGATTTAGGTGGCCCGAGCTCCAGTTGCATCTAGGTGGTCCTGGGCAGGAGGCAGTGCTGGCATGCAGCAGCCTACAGGCCTGAGTCCCCAGCAGTGCTGCTGCAAATGCTTCACAAGGAGCTCATCAGAAGACAACATGGATCAGGCAACTCTGTTCAGCAATGTGACCTAACATGATGAAGGGGGTGTGGCAGTGCTTTTCAGAGGGATAAATTTAGTGAAAATGAGTGCTGGTGAACTTGGAACACTATGTCAGGGTCTGTGTTATGCCCAGCAACTAATGTCACATGGGTACTACACATGTACACATCTCATATTTTCACCAAACAAAATTCTCTGCTGTGGAAAAACCTCTGCCTGACAATCTATTAAGTGATGACAGTTCAGAACAGAATTTCAGCATACAGGTAGAAAGGATACCACAGACATAGCAAGCTGAAAATCTGGCTCCTGACATAGACACATAAAGGAGAAAATAGCACTGAGAGCAGGATACCAGTTTGTCATCATTGCCCTGATGGGGGGACACAGAGGCAGGGAAAACTTCTTGTCCCTTCTGTAATAGGACAAGCTCTGCAGTCAAGTTATTCCAAGATGTCCATCACATAAATGTAACACCTTGGAATAGCAAGGCTTACCACAAAAGAGTAGAAACATTATTCAGAAGAGTCTGCTGGTGGGCATGAAATCCAACGTCCTGGTCAATTTGGGGCTGTAGATTAAATCAGCTACAGCTCTGAGGCTTGCATACTTCCAGGGATGAGAGTCTAGAGCCCCAGCAGGCAGCCTCTTCTCCTGCTGAACCATCCATCCAAGGAAGAAACATCTCCTGTCAAAGCCTTTCAGGAAGGAAATTGCATGGCCCCATGCTGGGGTTGAACCAGATAACAGCCCTGGTGTCCTACTGCTTGTCTCCAGAGACACTGATTTTCCTTTATTTGATATAATGCTGTTATCGTGCAATCCTTTATAGCTTGTGAATTAAAAAGGTTGACTTGCAAAAAATCTCTCACTTGACAGCAATACTTCTAAAAACTGACACGATTTGTTATGATTGGGATATTTAAGAATATCACTGAAACTGGCTTAATTTCCAGTAAGACTGAAGAGTTTTATTTTAATCTCTTAGTCACCTTTTCCTACAAATATGTTGAGTTTGAAGATGAATTCTGATGATATAGAACTCAGATATGCATTTTTGTAAGTAAGGTGAAAATAGATTTGCATTTTGAAACAAGCTAGGCACAATCAGTTCTTTATAAATCATGTTTTCAGGCACTGGAAAGTGAAAGCCTGTGGGTTTATTCTGTGAAATTCTGCACACTTAGAAATGCACCTCACATAGTAAAATAACCCTGCAGAGCAGTAATTTTGATTCTTAACACATAGGTGAAAAAGGGAGAGAGGAATGATATGGTTACCACTCAGTGGTCAGTGCTTCAAGGACAGCACTTCTTTCATTCCTGAGCATGAAAGAAACAGAATAAAGAAATAAAGTACTTCATCGAGTTCCCTGCATTGATCTTCACTGATCTTCACCTTCAGACTTGCATTCTTTTTGACTTGTGTATGTCTCCATTCAGTGAGATATCAGCTCAGCATTTCCATGGACTCATTTCTTGAGAGCTAAAATATTATTACAGTCCCTTATAAATCATCCATAAGCAGGCTCACACAGTCTGTGAGGAATTGCATCCCTATCTTTCAAACCCAAGACTAGCAGACCTCTACAGATACCTTCAACTAAAAGTCATCTCCTTGAAGATCTAACCAATCACCCATGTTATATCCTTGTCCACCCAAAAAAAGGGAAAATTGAAACCATATTTTTTAAAATAACAATATTTAGATTCTGTCTATGTTAAATGTATATAGGTCCCAGCAAATCCATGGGTTTGGGGCCTATTTTAGGGCTTTTTTTGAGGTTGGGGGCTTTTCCCCTTAAAAGAAATCGTGGCACTATTGGACAATAAACTGCAGATTTTCCCGGGGTGTTAGACTCATGTCGTGAGTACAGAAGATTATGTGCAAAGATAATTACTTCCCAGAGACAAAAGCCCTTGCATGATTTCCTGAAAACATGGTGTGGTAAGCACTCAAAACCTACTAGATGCATGTCAGGTCCATCAGAAACCTAACACCTACAAATGCTTTGCTTAACCACTAATTAGCCTGACCAAAGGCACAGTTGCCCCAGCTTTGCTATTCTATATTCCAGTGATTTGTCATACCAGATGCTAATATCTAACATATACTTCCCATATTAACGTCTCTACCTGACACCTACAGCAACTGCATGTACCTTTTCCCCAGGTACAACAGATCTCCTGACAGTATTATTAGCCAGTTACTCTCTTTTCACAGACTTCCCATGGGGATTATTAAAAATATGTGGCATTACCACCAGGCTCAAATCCATTTCAAGGCATTGGTTTAACAAAGGCTGAACTGCGTCCAAAGAACAGCAATGAGGTGTGAAGGGTCTAGAGAACAAAACTTATGAGGAGCAGCTGAAGAAAGGGGGGAGGCTTAGTCTGGAAGAAAGGAGGCTTAGGAAGATCTTCTAGCTCTCCACAACTGCCTGAAAGGAGGTGGTGGCAAGGGCAGGGGGTCATCGATCTCTTCTCCCAAGTAACAAGTGACAGGACAAGAGCTGCATCAGGGGATTGTATATTAGCAAAAATTTATTCTTGGACAGATTTATTGAGCATTGGAACAGGGCGCCCAGGGAAGTGGCTGAGTCACTATGTGTAGCTGTGACACTCAGGGACATGGTTTGGTGGTGGACTTGGCAGTGCTGGGTTAACAGCTGGCCTCTGTGATCTCAAATGTCTTTTCCAAGCTAAAGGATTCTATGGCATCAACACTATATTCATCTTCAGATCAGAGGACATATTCCAGCTGAGGACATTGCCACCCCAAGCCCACCACTCTTCAGTCTAGTCAGCTTCCAATACAGAAAGCAGCTTCTGCTTCCAGACCTGAATAAATACTAAATGACTAAAATAAATAAATAACTAAAATAAATGTTCTGTGGCTGTTGTACACTCATGAGATATAAAGAATATTTGTTAATTTCCTAATAATTTTCACTAAGAAATTCTTCCACCCACAACTGCAACATCTCTCAGCATGCACAAAAAATAGTCTACACTGGGTTTTGAGCCTCTCCCATGGAGCAAGCCCACAGTCAGTTGTCACCCTCTTCTGTGAGAATCCCCTCCTCAACTCTGTTATCAGTCTATTCTACTGCCAACAGCACCTTTAGTGTTTTCAAGGTAACCTACACAAGAGAAAAGTAATTTGCCATGCACACTGACTGACATTTAGCTCTCACCACACAAGCAAGAAAATCATCAGGGCAAAAACATGTCTGATGTAGAACAGATAAAATAAAGCATATCAAGAGAAGAATAAATTGTGTGCCAAAATGTTGAGAGAGACAGACATGTTTTTTCTTTCTAAGACATCTGCAAAGGAAACCTGGTATCAACTGAATCAAACTTCCTAGGTTAGGACATAATAAGGAAATTAACTTATATGTACCACAGTGCTCTCAGTGTACCAGAATTGTCCACATGCTAAACAAGCCTAGAAAGCCTCATTTGCTTTTTTTCTACCACACAGACCTGGAAGTCTGAAAGGAATAAGAAAACAGCGCTCCTTCAGAGACTACTTTGCAGATGAATTTACATTTACCCATTAAAAGAGGTGTCCCAGTTGGTAGCATGACCAAGGAGAGGGTTTACGTATAAAAAATAACTTCCAGAACAGCATTTTGGGACTGTGTTGTTCGCTCTGACAGAAAGACCTTTACTCAGAAGTACAGAGACATGTTTCAATAATCTTGACAAATTTTGTTTGTGTTCTTCCAGGAATTTGTTGGCAAATTCATAATAAAAAAAAGTTACTATTTTACTCAGCAAGAAAAAACAATTTCTCTCACATAACACAAACAACATGGGGCAAATAGGAAAGAAGAGTTCCCTCTTCCATAAGGAATTGCAAATCCATATCCAGTAGTGACTGAATCATACAAACAGATTGCCAAATGTGTTTAGGGATTCACAAGAGCAGAGTCCACCAGTCTGCAATGAATCACTTGAGAGCTAATCAGAGTAGGAGCACAAAGGCCACTTCTCCTTGGCAAGTGTGAGACAGCCCCTCTTTCAAAGAGCAAGCAGAGAATAGGGAAATAGTTTATGAGTCCAAGAAAAGCATTATGTACTATAAATCTTCTTAAAAATTAAAGCAAATATCTGTCTTAAATAAGTCTACCTTGAAAGAAGTGAAGCAAAACTAACTTAGAGTTTATAATGCCTTTTAAAACCTACAGAGCAGCAACATTTTAAATCCTACTAATCTGGTATTTATACCAGTATAAATAGCTTCCACATCCCTGTTCATGCACAGGCATGATTCATTTTACTTGTACTCCCTCTTCCCCTTCCTTTTTCTCTCCCTACAGGCATCTACTTTATTTCTAGGGGTAAGTGTAAAAGAATGAGCAAAAACCCTGAGAAAATATAGGACTAAAATACTTGTTACACAACAGAAAACACAAACAAAAGATGGAAAAATCCCATGATAAGAATAAAACTGTAGGCTTTGACCCAGGTTAGAATTCAATCCTGCAACAGTACTGCAAAGGCTGAAGACTATAAACTGTAGTACATTATTTGCAGGATTAATAGGATCTGCTTCCAATATATGTGTTCTACTCAATTTCTTCAAGCATGAGTTCTTCAAAGCACTTGAACATGCAATTAACTTTAAGTGTATGCTTAAGTCACATTGATTCTAAAGCAGTTTAGACACTGAGTATTTGTAGAATCAGAGGTATCAGAGCCTGACTGTCAGCTGCCTGTACTGTTTCAAATGAGGGATTACATACTTCAGAAGAATTACATTTCACTCTTCAGTTTTGAACCACTGCATGAAGGAAAGCTTCTATTAAAATTTCCTTGCACCAAAGGTAACCCATGTGTTTAAAAGGATGTATCCTCATGTATTTTTCTCTCATCCTTCCATTGAGTAAGTTCAGGAAAACCTGTATCCAAGCATAATTAAGGCTTGATCAACATGTTAAGGAAAACAAGTGACTAAGACATTATTCTAAAAAGATGTAAAATAGTAAAAATCCCAAAGGACAAAATGTAATTTTGCCTTCATTTTGGGATTGGTAAAAACAACTTACTGCAGGTATGATTTGGGGGTTTGTGGTGGCTTTTTTTACATTTTTCTACTGAAATTACCATTTTTTAGAACATTTTGGTACAGACTGCATCTGTGGCACTGCTAACATACACACTGCTGTTTAATACAGAGAAATGAAGGAAATTATAGACCAGAGAGTGGAAATTAACAGAGTACAATATGGAAGGGAATGGAAGGGAATGGGAAAGGGAAGGGAAAAGGGAAGGGAAAAGGGAAAAGAGAAAAGGGAAAAAGGAAAAAAAAGGAAAAAAAAAAGGGAAAAAAAGGGGAAAAAAAGGGGAAAAAAAGGGGAAAGGGAAAAGGGAAGGAAAGGTTAACTGTGTTACAAGTGAAGAGCTTTGTTACAGAAGACAGAGAATAATACAGGAAATAATACCCTTGCAAATTTGGTAGGGAAATCACTCCAGACACAGAACTGAGAGAAAGGGTGAAAAAGAGCCAGAATATATGGGGTAAATATTTTTCAAGTCTCTTACACCAGGACAAACTGTACCTGAAATAAACCTCTAAAAGTTGCCAATCTTGCCAAACATTTGTTCCCAGGCATCTCATTAGCTTTCATGACGTGCTGTCAGTACCCTCACTGAGAGCACTATCAGTGGAGGCTGCAATGCCAAGCCAAGGTTCTGGGTTAAGTGGCTGTTAAAGGGAAGTTATTAATAGAGCACTCATTCTGTGTATTATCGCTGCCATATCAATTACATCACTTGGATGTCACAAAAAGCAGAGCAAGCTGAGATATCCTAACCTGAACCAAGTCCAGAATCTGCCCCTGCTTTTATCGCTTCAGAGAGATCATCCTGAATACTGAGCTTCCCCAGCTGTGCCACACATTGGAAACATCTTTGCTGAGAGGATCGATTTACATCCGAAAAGCAAAAATGTGCTGCCTTTAATACTTGGGGTTTCTGCATAGCATTGCAGTTGTCAGCCTTACTGCAGCATGTAAAACAAAGAAAGGCTTCCTTACTCCTGAAGAAATGCTGCATAATTAATCCATGATGAAGTGAAAGCCCACAGCCAGCCCCAGGAAGAAGGGATGGTGATGCAGCAGGGGGGTGCTGCGAGGATTCAGACAGCTCTGGCTTAAGGCAGTTGCAGGAGATGGCTATTTTCCAACAGAGGCCGCTGCAGCCTGTGGTACAGCACAGAAAATCAGAGGTGGACAGGCAAAACCTGGGGACGTCTGCATGGTGCTCACCAAAGTGTGTTCCCAGGGACAGGAACTGTGCCACCTGGGTTTTCTGAAGCAAGCATGCCTCACTAGTCAGGGACTCCAAGAGGAAATTCAAGGTTTCTTAGTCTCTGCAAGAGGACTGCTTCAATGCAGTTATTCCCTGCATGACAACCTTGCACTGTCCTCTGCCATCTACATAAGGCAATATTGAATAAATATGTCCTGTGTGCCACATTTACCCTGTTTTATTCTTTAAGATATATTTGTTCCTTAACTTTCCAGGCAAAATGGATTTTTACTGATGTGTCAAGCTCTTACATGTTAATCATCATCCAAAAAGGTAATTTTAAATTCTACTATATTAGTAGTTATTCCCAGGTGTGTAATCATGACTAAATGTGAACATTCAGAAACATTTTCAATGGCTGCTGCAAAAAGTAAAACCAGTACAAATGCAGCTAATATGCTCACAGTCAAATGCACATCACTAATAGAAAAGAGACAATTTTGTAAAATGCAGAATGAACAATACAGCACATATATTCAATCTCTTCAGTCACATTGAAGCTCATTTTGTCTAAGCAAGTGGCACATCCTTCTCATTTAGTCAAAGCTATAGCTGTATTTTCTGATGCAATGCTTGTGTAGAGCAGAGTTCTGCTCTTTTCAGCATAACAAAAACTTATATGGGGCTGATACTGACTTAACTGAGGTGGTCTCTGGCAACGCAATAAAACCAGATTTTAACTGAAAGTGCAGGAAAGGACTTCTACTTAAGAGCCTTCATAATCAGGGAAGACATTCCCTAAATACAATGGGTGGAAATCCTTGCTTCCCTTGCTCCCCAGTATCTGAGCACAGATGTGGTTGCTCAGGAGGGCGAGCACCACCGAGGCCCCGTTTCCTCTCCATGTGTTCCTTCCTCCAAAGGACAATGACAGGCATATCAGCAAGCCAGGTTGTACTGGCAAAGCATGCAGAAAACCTATTCCCTCAAGCAGAGATGGGAAGAATATCCCAATCCAGGACTGCACTGCTGCTGCAGCAAAGAGCCTCAGCCCAGCTGCACCCAGGCTTCCACAGAGCTTGTCTGGGCATGCACCAGCACTGCCACAGGGGCTCGCAGAAAAACAGCTACGTGGAGGTCTCTTTATGTATTTGACAGCAAACAACATTGATCTGAGAGAAAGCCTGTAAGGATTTCCCTTACAGTGGGTTCCCTCCTACTGTTTCCACCATGTAAATTATTTATTTTGGTTCAGAATACTGCAGGTTATCTTACTGGAGCTTGGGATGAGAAGGGGAATATCTTTTAATTAATAGTAGCTATCTCACCAAACACTCTAATTTCAAGCAACATGTAAAATGAGATTAAGTTCACCCTACACAGAAATTTTCTCCAAGATTTTTTGACTTTTTGTTCAACAATTTGCACCAAATTAAAACTACTTTGAATAGTAATGATGACACTAAACAATAGTGAGACTAAAGTGAATCAAAAAAGCTCAGTCAACATTCTAAAACTGCACCTTACATCCTCGTATACTAAAATTTAAAAACACAGTCCAAATGTATTAAAACATTGTTAAATTCATCTTTTGCACTTCAAAACACTGCTTGGTAATAACACTTGGTAAATGAGGCTTGGACACCATATTTTGAACCTTATTTATCAGTCAGTACTTGCAAACTCTAAGATGTGAACCTGGAATCATCAGAGGTGGTTGGATATTTTTCCTTAACCTGATTGCAGAGAATTCATAGGGAGAAATATCCATAACTTTGATACTCCCACTCTTGCCTTGTATACAGGACAAAGGTAGATATGAAATTGAAGAAAGAATGGAATAAACTGGGAAATAAGCAAACCTATTTGTAAAGTCTTTGATACACATACAGAATGTGCAATAGAAATACTTCTACACATGTTTGTCTCATGAAAGCATGCATATCAAGACGTCTTTCTAAAGTTTCATTAATGGATCATCAATAGTTTAATTAATGGACAACTGAATCATGCCCAGGAGGATTTCATTTGCTTGCCTGATCATGGCCTTTTTTTAACCTACTTACAGAAGGGTATATAAAATTTGGGCCTACAATCTCAAAAGACTGGGGTTGGTCTATATCATCTATTTCAATTAAAAAACCATTTTAGAGAACATTTGGAGTTGGATTGGATAGCAATTTCTTTTATAAGAATGTGTGTGATGGGCTAGTCTGAAGAATAACATAGAGAGGCCAGGATCTCAAGGAGGATGTCTGAAAGCACACCAGCTACCCCCTGGATTTTTTTCCTCTAATTTTTGTTATCTGAATTATTTTGTTACTAAAGGACAAACTTTGAAATTTTAAAGAAGAGAAACCCTGTCTTTCAAAAATTTATTAGTATCTATTGAAAGCTTAAGAGATTGTACTGTTATCTGGGTCATTTTGTTAGAAATACTTGCAAACACCCTTTCCCCCCCACCCGATTAAGGTTAAAAAGGCAAGTTTTTCAGGAAAGGAAGTTGTATGCTGACTGTTCCTGGCACCATAACTCTGCCAATGTTTCCAAGGGGTTAAGTTTGAAAATGAGTGATTATGAAACTAAATGTATGTCTTGCACATGAAAACATTAATTATGATTTCTCAAATGAATGCAGGAAAAGCCACACATCTTTTAAAAAACCATAAGCTTCTACTTTTAAAATGAAAACAAATTAAAATATCCACAGGAGCTTTTATAGTGATTAAAATCTGCCAACCAACTGAGCTGAGTAAGTTAATTAGTGCCAAAGAAGCCTCAAGTGATCTACAGTTTTAGTCACAATTCCTTTGTCTTAAACTTAGATGACTAAGGTTACTTTGTATGTGGAAAAGATTTATGTAGCATGGTACAAAAGACAAAGAGCAATATTGGAACGATTTTCACCTAATTTCTTTTCTACCATATTTCCTGTGCTTGTCTGGAGCACAGAGTTATCAGATAATAGCAGCCATTTTGCAATCATCCCTTTACCAAATGCAAATGCCCATGAGGTTACTATTTAATCAAAGTTGAAAGGAAAGATCTGAGAGAGTTAAATTCACAATCATAGACAAGTTTTAAATGAACACAAAAAACTGCCCTTTTTGGAACCATT
Source organism: Anthoscopus minutus (assembly GCA_013399455.1). Classification (NCBI taxonomy): domain Eukaryota; kingdom Metazoa; phylum Chordata; class Aves; order Passeriformes; family Paridae; genus Anthoscopus; species Anthoscopus minutus. Next base: position 239,824 of record VWYI01018958.1, on the reverse strand, counting down.
TGGGATTCAAACAGTTTGAAGCTCTTCATACTGCTTTAAAACTATATTCTAGAACAGTTAGTATAACAACTTTTTCCCCCCACAACTAGCAAGCTTTACTTAAAATACATTTCTGACATTTGCTAGGTGATTTCTGACAGTGACCAAGAGCACATGCACAACGTCCATTGCACCCAGTCATAATACCACCGAAAGGGAAAATAATTTTTATTTTACTACTGCAAATAGGTCTGCAAAAATAGTGAAAACAATCATCTATGAATACTAGTAGAAATTTTAAATTAATCTCCATTGTATGTATGAGCATCTGTCTTTATTTTTCCTGAATAATCTATTTACTTGCAGCATTTCTAAATGAATAAAGGTACTGGCAGTACAATTCACGTACACAGAATTCACTTCTAACAAGCATTCACACCAAACCAAATTGAGCAAGGAGCTCTTCCAGTGAAGTAACAAAAATAATAAGTGCAAAGAAATAAACCTTATTAGAAGTTAGTGAAACTAACTTTTGACTTCCTATGTCAAAACAGGATCTAGGAGCATACATTTGGGACAGAACATTCAGCCAGTTTTCCTATACCAAATATTCACAATTGTTTCTTAATTATCTGATGAAATTGATAAATTCTCTGTGAAATACATTTGGGGAAAATTTTATCCATCAATGATAGTTTGAAGACATGAAAAAAAGAGCAGAAATTAGTCAAATAATTACTACCAAATTACAAATAAAGAACTAATTTAAACAAGCACTTCAAATGACCTGTGGGGACAAATAAACATTAATAACAGCTGTAGAAGTGCAGTTTCTTTGCATTCTATAGGTGCAGAGAACCAAATGGTTCGTTTGATTTCTTCTCTCAATTTCGAAAAAAAAAGGTGTTTTCAACTACAGCTTCCCCCCACCAAAGGAGCAGGGGTGAAAGTGCCACTGCAGCCCAGTGCTCTCAGAGCTGTCCGTGAGCTGAGGTAGGTGAGGATGGAACCATCAGAGCTCCTGCCAGGCCTGCTCAAGGTGTCTTACCTAATACCAGGTTCTGCAGGCTGATATTCTCATCTCACACAAGAATCAAAATACTTTGGCCAGCTGCCATGTAGAATTTCATCAATTTTGGTAATTTTTCCTGCCTCCAAAGTTTATCAACAACCTACTTCAACACCCTGACACAAACCCCATTTTGCTTAACAACATGGTATTATACCATCACACCCCAACTGGTAGAAAAAGCTGGTTTTGCACTGACGTTACTATAGCACCATGAGGGAAGAACATATTTCTAATTTTATCAGTATCATTAAACTCCTTCTCCAGGGTTGCTTTTGCATTTATACAAGATCACCTTTTAATTTATTGCAAGTCAAGTGTTATCTGAGCAGCGTAACACCTCATAGATCAAAGATAAGAGCAAGATTCATGATTATTCAACCCAGTGAGGACAACTGCAGTCTCACAATTATGTCATTAAATCTGTGGGGGGAAAGTGACAAACTTGCTACTTGACTAACTCCTACACATTTCTGATGGCACATTTGTTTTCAGCAAGAAAGCCACAGCAGCCCTTTGTGAGAAAGGCTTTGGCTTCAGTAAATGATCTAAAAGTGGGGAACTCCAAGACACTTCCAGAATCCTCACTGTGTTGTAAACTGGGTGAGTCTTGCACTCTTCATGGGCTACTATGAATATTATTTGCTGAAAAAACTGAAGCATATAGTTATGGAAGCACAGAGCATGGAAAAAAAGAGTATGGCAAATGCAGAGTCTTCCTAAGCTGAGCCTGAGATGTTGTCTCAGAGAGAGGCACCTCCCTATGAGAACATGCCAAGTCTTCTAACCCCTGAGAATTAAGGATTTTAGTGTGGTTATCCACAAAAGGAAATGATAACGCATTTGGAAAACCTGACTGTAATGGGAATTACTTTACTATAATCTCACTAAGACGAAGGAAAACATTCTGCTACTGTACTAGAAGTCATTAATGTGTTTATAACTGGAAGAATTCAAGTAGGTGCAATGAAGAAAAATCTCTGTTGATGGATGGCTATCTCATTAATTTCCCCCCCAAGCATATAGTTTAGGCAAAAAATTATTAATTTATTTTAAATTAGACTATCTGATATTGCTGGGGAAGACAGACAAGTTTTGTGAAGCAGTAACTTTAAGTATCAGATGCATTTAATTATACTTTTAGTTTTACTTGATTTTGTTAAACCACTGATTTGATAGAGAGTAGGGAATAGCACAAGGATATAACATTTTTAACCTATTACAATTGGTGCTTTCTCAAATCACTGTACAGCAGGGCAGACAAAGCTTTCTCAAGCACAGCTAAACAGCAAAGTCTTGTTAAGGCAAAGCTTCTAGTTTGGATAATGGATTACTAGTAAATTTAAAAGGAAATATCTATGGGCAATAATTTGCATTACATTCTAGAAAATACTGCCATACTTTCAGGTCTCAAAGTAACCCTTTACAACCACCTGTGTATCACACACATCTAAACTCTTTCCTTGTATTACCTTCAGCCATCAACATGACCTAACCAGCAGCAACATTCCTATTAGATTCCAAATTAACAGGCACTGATGAAATTTTTCTGCTAATAACTAAGATTTTGCTGGCACTGGGTAAGGGGTCCTGATGCACCCTCTCCCATAACGAGTTTTACAATTTTTTTTTCCTTCATAAATATGCATTACTTTTCTACTTAAGTAAAAGATCATACCTTTGTGCTGCAATATGTCTGTGCTGCAAAGGTTTAAATCTTAAGCAGACACAATCCTGTGTACCAAACTCTAAATTAAATAGAAAATAGAAAACAAGCTGCAGGTATATTTAGTTAGCAACTGCAGTAAGGTCCTACAAGGATACGTAGCAATGAGAGGATAGAAAACTTGAGTTACTATCAAGAGGGTAACATCATTACAGTTTACTGAAATGAATAACCTTTTTCTGAACCGTTACTGTCATTTACCAAAAATCACTGTTGTCTACAAATTTCATTTATGGATGCCACAAGCTATTATATTTGGAAAATGGCAAAGTGATGTATTTGTACAATTCTCTCCTCTGTTCAGGCCCAAATTCAAGAACTGACACCCAATAAAGACCTAAAACTATATATATATATCTATATATATATATATATAAAATTTTATGATAAATACCATCCATCCATTCCCAAAGCCAAGAAATTTTTCTTTCTTTATTTTGTTTTATTGGGCATTGCAAGATCTTTTGCAGATTTTTCAGATGTAAATACATTTTTAGTAGAAAAAGTAAGGAGTAATTAATCTTGACTAATACTTTGAGTTTTCAGTATTCACAAAACACTGGCAAGTAACTTGGTCCTTTACAAGACTGACTTCCCAAGGGCTTTTTGCTATACTTTGGTTGCCAAAAAGTAAAATCAAATGCTGCGTGTCAATCAGAACAGCAATCCAAACTGCAATTTCAGCTACCTTCTTTCAGACACATGGAAGAGAGCCATTCCTATAAGAATAAATAATGCAGTGAATTTCTTCTAAAGATCACAGAAATGTAGCAAGGTGCAGCTGGAAGGGAAAGGTGAAGGGAAGATTTAAGCTAACTGCGGCTTTGAATTGGTATCCTTGCAGATATCCATCTAATCCATTTTTAAACACTTCCAAGGAAAGCTATTTTGCAGTCTCCTAAGGAGACAGGAATATAGTTTACTTCTTGATCTACAAAATTTGCATTCCTAACTTGTTATTAAAATCTCCCTTGCTGCAATTAAGCAACTTAGCTTTTGTCCTGCCCTTGGTGAGAATACTTCTCTCCTTATGATAATATTTTTCAGATTTTTGAAACTTTGCTCTTGTCTCTAAATTCAACCAAACAGCTTCTCAAACCCTCATAAATCACATTTTCTAAACATTTCTGTCATTCTCTTGCAGTTCCTTGGACTCTTTGCTCCTACTCTGCATTCCTTATAGGCAGTGCCCATAGTCAGGCCAGCCTCACCACCTGCACACCCTGGCAGGACCACAGGGAGACAATTGCTGCCCATCATTTACACACACTGACCTTGCCAATTCCACCCAGACCTGGCTCTGCCATGCTAACACACCATCAGCTCACATTTACTTTGTTGTCCATCATAAAATTCCATGCTCTTTTCTTCTGCATTGCTGTCTAGCTACTTGACTTGCTCCATTTTTTTTTTTTTCACTTGTGGTTTTTAGTCTTAGTGCAGGAATTTGCTGTTGTCTGCCCTGGAGTCATCTTGGCCTGAGGTCACCTCCTCAGTTACCAAACTCTGGTCTCCACTCTGCCAGTTCCCCTCCCTCAGCTTGGTATCACTGCAGGGTTTTTCTAATTCCTGTTACAATGTCTGAATTTTATAGGGAGTACAAATAGACCTGGAATTTAATCCCTTCTGGGAAAACAGATAAAATTATTTCTCCTTTGATGAATTTTATTGATAACTATTTTGAATGTATTACAGCCATTTGTTGACTCCCTTCATGGCAAGTTTGCTGATCCTATTGCTCTTCCAACTACAGACCACTAACCCTGAATAACATAGGAAACTGCTTTCTGCCCAGCCACAAGTCATTCCATTCAAAGTGTATGAGATGAAGCTCATGAAGAATCACAGTTTGACAACAAACAAGTAGTGCTCTGGTTTACTTTTTCTTCCTGCTCATGTGTCCAGGTGCTGCATTTGCACTCTGGTTGGTTGGGGTGCCATCCCCCATCTGAAACAGAAATGGTCACCAACATTCAGCAGCACTGTCACAGCTCTTTACATCATCTAGAATTAACTATCTCAGAATTTCATTGCATAATACTAGTGGATTGTTTTATTTGGTGAGATTTTCAATAGGCTATTTGCAATGTCTTGTCTTCCCCACTATCCCCATGGATTGCATGCAGTACCTGATGACTTTTTTAGTAGCAAGAAGCCATTAGATGATTCAGCCTCAAAAACCACAGAGAGACTGAGCTGAGTTTTCACAAAGACAGATGTGAAGCAAGGCTTTAGGTCACTTGCACATATTAGCCTTTAACTCTCTAGACCAATTATGAACACTGTAAATCAAATTTAAAAGCATGTTTTATCTTATTATTTTAATCTGGTTTTTGTCCTTAAAAGATACAATCCCAAATACTCATTATTATAGTAGTCTACATTTTCCCCATAAGGTTCAGTTTTATAGATAATAACATCCTTTCACAAGCCAACCTCAAGCTGAGACTTTGAAAGTTTCCTACTACAGAAAGATATCTTTCTATTTAACATTTATCAGAAAGCTCATTTTTTTAGAGAGAGATCCCAAGGAAACCACACACACGATTAAGCATTAATTTTAATCTGAGTTTATATAGGAGTCCAATATTGAACAATTTTGGCAGAGTTGTGTAGTGGCTGAGTTATTTACTGCAAATAATCCAGCAAATACAGACATATTTCCCTGTCTGCCCTCCATTCACACTGAAGATGTGGTTCCATGATAATGTGAGCAGAAGAGGAACATTACCAACATGACAATAAGTTATTTAACTGCTATCTTTGTGGTGCTCTAAGCCTTCCTGAACAATAATTAATGAACAAGAAAATGTTAAAACATATATAACAGTAGCTCCAATATTTAGCTATTTTAAATGTTGGAATAAGAATTAGGGTTCAAGCCTCAGCTTTTTCATAAATCTTACTGAAGTGCTGCAGTTCATCCAGATTGTTTTATTCTTATTGTGCTTCTGACTTGATCAGTCAGATTCTACTTTTGGTTCATTGAAGAGAGCTTTGTGAGAGAGTTTGTGCTTTTTTTTGCTGTGCTCATATTTTGCTTTATGATTCCTTCTTACCCATTCTAAAAGTTATGAAGGTACTGAGGATGGAAAGCAAGATACAAACACAGAAGATATTATTTTAGAACGTGTCTTTGCGCATCCAGTCACTTCTATAAACACCAATTTGACAGGTATCATTAAAGATAAAGAAGCTAAATTAAAAGAAGCTTCTAGATAATATTTTGTTTCAGAGACCACCCTTTCCAAAAGACTACAGTTTTGAGTAAGCACTTAGCCAGAAATCAATTGGAATGTACTTCTGTGTTCAAAATAGATGCTAGAACAAGACAGTCTGCATCACCCCACTAACTGAGTTGACTAAAATGCAGTAAGGTGGAAGGCAATGGAATCAGTTTCTTTGCCCAGCCAGGCTGTAGATCACTGCAGTGAGTGGCAAATGATGGTGCCACTGTGGGGTACAACAGAAGGAGGCAGAAACCCCTGAGCTCTGCATATCTCATGGAAGAGATTGCTCTAAATCAGAAATGAGTTCTCTGCATTTCATCTGCTAAATTTGTAGCCAAGAAGAATTTTGCTTGAGGAAAACCAAAAGCAATGAAAGCAGAAGCATAACTGTGATAGAATATTTGCTCCTGTAAGTAACTTGTTTTGGTAGATATTTCTGGAATTTAGTAACAGAATCAAAATTGATTCTGGGCAAATGTGGAAGGCAAATTCTAATAAGGGAACTGAATCTACATCTCTTCAATTTTACACAATCATGATAATTCATGTGGACAAATAATGCCTACACCTCACCATTGACAGCCTGCTGACCGATGTAAAGGTTCAGTTTTTGTGCAGTGGGTGTAATCTCTATTTAGAAGTGAATGCTTCAGCTAGGAAGTCAGAAATGCAGGTGTGGAAATGGCATTTTGAATGGCAGAGAAGAACACAAAACAAAACAGTAGAATCAATCACAAACAGGAGCAAGGAGATCTGCACTACCCAGCCTGGGGCTTTCCATCATTGGCTTCTCACACTGGAGGGAGGAACATTTCAAACACAGCATGCATACAGAATTAGAGAGACACCAGAAGACAGTCAGAAACCCTTGCATGAGCCTTGGTCTAGACCTTAAAAGAAACACACATTAAAGAAAAGATAACATAATTTGATAAAACTCAGCATGCTTCAAAATAATTGCTTTTTCAGTAATAAATTTATGAAACAAAGATAACATTCTGAGGAAAAGAATGGAGCAACAATATCAGGCTCTAAAAAGAATGGACTGAAAATGAAGATCGAGTGCACTAGACTCGAAAATGAACTTTCTTACTTTTCTTCAGTAGCAAAGCACCTAACATGCTGCATTATCTGACATCTAATGGTGTCACCATGTCACCAAAAACATCCCAAAGTTATCATCGCTTTAGCAGATCTAAGAACTCTAAACCAAGAATTTCAAAGTACTTCCCGTGCTGCTTTGGATCTCACTATCATACAAAAACATTGAAGCACGTTTATATCTGGGAATTTGAGCTTGTCTGCCTTCCCACCAACCAGAATCATTTGGAGAGGTTCTGACTGTGACTCATTTCTCAAATGTACATAATGGGTCAGTCTGAGCTAAGAGCTGGGGCATCCTGTTCCTGATTACAAAAATAAAGGGGCCAATTTAAGTCCCTTTTTTTTCTTTAAAGTGATTGCTGTACAAGTGAAAGGTGTCAAAATGACAGCTCTGTAAGATAAACTTCACCATTAATCACAGGGTGGAAACAGTTCAGCACAAAAGTCAGCAGAGCAGCCTTCAGAAGCAGCTGTGGCCATTCATTTCTTACTGTTCAGCCACTGCATCCGAGCCAGAGTAATTCCCCAAGCAATTGCTTTCCTTGCTTTGTCTTCTCAGCTGACATCCCAGCACATGCAAACCATGGTTGGGTTTGGTTGTTAGTTGTTTTGCCTCCCAAAGGTGGTAAGGCATTTCACTAATGCAAATACATGGTATACATAGCCCCAAAATGATAAGCCATGTCACGTAGCTTAATCAGATAACAACCCATAATATTTGCTTGATTTTCCATTAAAATCTTTATTGCACACCTATTTTCAGCTCTTGAACTGATTTCAAGGCAGCACTTCTAGGGTAGTGTGCCAAACCAACCTGCAATCAGTAACAGATTCATAAACTAAGCTTCAACAATGCTCATGTTATTAAAATGGGCTTGTGATGGAAAGAAAGGTTTGTTGATTTATTCACCTTTCATGGATTTCTCTGTAACAAATTAGCATTGAAATTTCAACCTAGTTTTTAGCATCCCAAATGACAGAAGTTTGGAGAGCTACTGAAGGACTTGGAACTCAGAAAGAAGGCTTATGATCTGATAACAGACAGGAAATCTAAAACTATATGGGATGCAAAATGGCATGAATTCTTCTGAAGAAAGCATATGAAGCAAAATGTCAACTCACAATCCATAGCAAATTTGCCTAAATGATGAGCAGTTCCAAACCAAGAGCCCTAGGCTTCAAAATTCTTTCTGCTCAAAAAAATTGAAACAAGACAAACAAAAATGGAAAGAAAGAAAAGCTCCAAAAATGGAAAGAAACATACAGTTAAAAGCATCTATGTGTTTATGCCTTTTAATGCCCCCTAAGAACAGAATGTCTAGAAAACTAGATAGATAATATTAATGAAGAATCATGATAGAGGAGCTGAAAAGCAGTAGAATTTCCCTGTCTGGACCCAATAATTACCCTAAGCAAAAATTCTGTTTTCCCTGAATTGGGAAATGTTTGCAAATCTTTGGCCAGATCCACACGTAACAGCAAAAGTATTAATTTCTTTATATTAGAATACAGAAACACATAAAGTAATTTGCCTAGTGAGACACCCTAAGTACAAGATATTGTATGATATTATTTAGATTTTAAGAAAGGCAGCACCATGTCTCTGTTTTAAACCCAAATCACAGCAGATGGGACACAGGAGCTGCTTATTCGGGATGTGGGAGCTGTCAAGGCCAGTGAGAGAGGCAGTCAGAGCTCACCAGAGAGAGGGCAGCCCCTAACAGTACACAGAGCTGGCACCCAAGACACAGACTTTCCCTCACCATCTAAAAGGCACCTTGCTCACTTAAATATAGAAAGGGTGATTTTTAGCCAGACTTTCTCTCTGTTACATATAAAGGGATCCCTGCCAGCATTAGCCCAAGCTCCTTCTTCATATTCCCCCATCCCTCTTACCAAATCATGCACTAGTGTTTTGTCTACTCACTTTTCATTTTTACCGAATAACAGCTGCATTTCAAGGATACTTCATAAATACATTCTCGGCCTGTCAAGCCCTTTTTTGAACAAAATGCCCTGTATAGATGTACAATATGCCACAAGTATTGTCAAGGCAACACAGGTTCAGGGAAACACAGCAGTTGCTAGGAAACACCACAGCAAAGAGAAATGGAGAGTTGTTTACTGACATATATTTGAAACATTAATTATTGTTATTTGGGGTTTTGAATCTGAAAGCATAGCTATATATTTCTAGTTAATAATTCTAATCTGAATGCTGTTACTGAAAGAATCCATGTGTATCTCAGCATTGCTGAATTAAATTCCTCTAAGTTCTAAGACCGTAAACAGACAAAAAATCCTGTATTTACATAGAATCTGTTGATAGTTTTGGAACATTTTTTAGAAGGCAGGACTCTACCATGCTAGTTACAGATCACCACCATCCCAGAAAACCAACTAAGCTGCAGGAATTTATCTCCATTCCACATGGGCTCCAGCAGAATTTTTATCAAGCCATTGGAGACACATGTTTAAAAACAAAAACAAAATATTTTCATTTACTTTCAGGCAGGGGAATTATCTGCATAGTTGTTTGAACAAAGCACATAGAAGAAATCAACATTCCTGAAACTTTTGCAAGCAATAAGCAGAACAAAAAGATAAGCCGTATAGTATTATGTAAGATAGTCAGGTTAAAAGAAAAACAAGTCAGAGCGAACACTCTCATTCTCTGACTTTATTGCAAACTGGAAAGAATTTCTTTGATGTAACTGAGACAAACAGTAAATGAGACTTAAGTGGCAACAACAGGAAAAAAAAGAAGGAAATACAAATTTTTATAAGTACATCAGTCATACATTATAGGCAACAACAGGAAAATGGATGTTAGAAAAACTTTGCTAAGGTTGCCAAGTTAAACAGAAGGAAGGTGGAACATTATACAAAACTGAGCAAAATCTTATAGCCTTTTCATCTAATTTTTTAATATACATATACCATGATAGTATCTACATGGGATAAAGACTGAAGAAACTCGCTTTTCCAAGAAAGCATTTAACACACTAAGATGATGCATTTCTTTATGAATTTTCTTCTCCTAAAAGGTAACAATGCAAAATTTCACAAAATCATGCTGCTCACAAAGGAGAACTATCCTACACTTAAATAAACCTAGAGAAAAAAGTGCTACAGTAACTAGAAAGTATTAATAGTACACATGTAAAAGAAAAAGAAGTTATTGTAAAAGGTATTAAGCTATAAAAGTAACATTAAAATGGAAGGTCTCAATTTATCAACATCTGACATTGAAAATGTAATTTTATGCATAATACAGCCTGCACACTTGGAACAAATAGAAAAAGCCTCAGAAATTTTAATATGTCACACTATACTGAAATAAGCGTCAGCAACAAAGAACTAGTTTGTTAAAAATTTTGATAACTTTGTAAAACTCCATAGAAACAAATCAATTTCAACAACCTCTCATTCAACACAAAACAAAAGAAAGAAAATCCACAGGAGGCATTTCAGTAAGATGAAATTTCTTTCTCCAAAGCTTATTTTTAGACTGGAATTTATATCGAAGAAGGTAAAGCAAACATCCAACTGTGAATAAACCTTTTTGATTTTGATCAAGAATAGAGTGTTATGTCTGACAAAGGCAGCTGTATCTGCTCTCATCTTTCTAGGGCATAAAAATATCACTTAGCTGACTCCTAGATAGCCCCAAATAGGTTGGGATAGTGGCTCATTTTAATTTTCACAAGCCCAACAAACACTTATTTTCCCCATTCCAGAGCCTCAGGGCTTCCTTGGCTTACAGAGCACAGGGTGTGAAGCCCAGGCACCTGGACTTCCACCTGGAAAATCTGCCAGAAATAGAATGCCAACCCTCTTCTAACCACATTATACGGGCCTGCTACAAAGTACACTGGGACCACTCTAGGAAACAGCCACTTTAATGTATTGTCACAAGAAAGATCCTGTATTTCTGCTATTGAATTTGTTATCAGAAATAACAGAAATGAAAACAAAACAATATACAAATATATCCATAACAATAATCACAAGCTGAGAAATTGTCCATCAGTAAGTATACAGAGAATCAATTTTAAAACCTTGCCAAATTTTGAGTTTTGTCATCATATGTCATCATAAGTAGAATTACATTAAGAGAATTATCATGATTCCAATTATTATTCCATTCCATGGGCATTTTCAACAGCAATTTAAAGGGAAAAAATACAAATTTTCCACCATACATTTTTTATAGGCTTGATTCTTCCTCATTATTTTGTGATTATCCTGTGATTATAGAAATTGTACACTGAAAATGTTGCTTTTAGTATGACTGGTCATAAAAAGTGGGTACAAATAACAGGAGAAATATTCATTATATCTGTTGGGGACAGATAAGCATTCATGAACAAACTTGTAAAGCACAGATGAGTTCCAAGGAGCATGATCTGTCAATCACCCTGGTGGATTTGGGAGACAAGTCTGCTGAATGACCTTATCTTCCAAACAATTGATTTTAAAAAGTAAGTGCTCTTAATCCAACAGTGCTCTATTGGAGTTCATAGGGTAAAACCAGGATCATTTTAATGCCCCACAAGGTTCTGTAATGGAAAAAAAAAAAGTGAAAAATAGAGATCTAGAGTATAAAATTTACTTCTCCCACTTATAGTCATAATCCAGACAATAAAATGGTGCATCAGCTAAGAACAAATGTGTCCTACTGTGAACCAATTCAAATTTCCACACCAGAGCACAAGCCAGACTTGGAGAAAGAAATGACTGATTTTGGTCTACTCTCAAATAGCATAAGTTCTCTGCTCAAGGCAGGAACATGGAGAAGCTTCTAGTAAGGAATGCATGTGAAAGCTTAGTGTAAAGCTTAGGAAAGTACTTGCATTTTGGAACTCTCCCCAAATAAATGTGCATAGTTATTAAAAAATGTGAACACCTGAAAATATGCATCATTACTTGCCTTCTTAGTAAAAAGATGTAAATCAAGGGGATGTCAGAGTTTAAAATGTGCCGAGCAGGTAACAGTTTTTAGGGATCAACTTTTTCCTTCTGCCTCAAAAGTGATTTGTAACAATTCTAGTAGCTTTGATTTGAATCTAAAAATCATAGGAATCATAGGAATATGATATGTTTTCATCTGAGACTGAAAATAGGACATTGACATATTTTATGGGTGCATGATGGGCAGTAGGTGGGAAATAAAACACACCAATAGAAAACTAATAAAAATTAAATACAGAAGTAACTGAACTCATGAGCTATGCATTAGAAAATGATGTGCTCCAGAAATTAAGGTCACATGCTATATAAAGACTATTTACTGATTCCTAACAATACACAAGCAGAAGTATTTTTTTTCATTTTGTGTATTTATCTTTGTATCACCAAGCAAAAGTTAATACACAAAGATAGATGGTACAGCAGCTGTCAGTTTAGCAACAACTGCTTCAAAAATATGAATCCTTCAGGGTCCTGTATTATCTCCTAGCAACTTTCTTACAGCTATAGTTTACTGATAGAAGCTATGTGGAAACAGTATATTATCATGTCTCCATCAGTGGTGTAGCTTTAAAAATATCTCCTTCCTGACATCATCTAGAGGATTTCAGCTTCCCCCAAACTTTTCACAGCAGGCAGAGCTGTAAAATTTGTACTATATATCACCTGCAATTTGATCATTTGATCATCTGTGTCAGCCAGCATCAACTCTACTACAGTGCTCACTCCTGCAATGCAGCTCCTGTCTGTGCTGCAGCTGCCTGAGGTGGCCAGGACTGGTGTAGATCCCTCAAAAATTCATTACATAACAACTGCCCAACAATTCAGAGAGCTGATAAACAAGTCAGTGGAACCCATGGCTGCTCACAGATCACTGGTGGGTTCCTTGGAAGTCAAATATTCATTGCAACTTTAACAGAGCTCAGCATTTCTCATATCAGATAAATACGTCTTAGCAAATGTAACAACGTCAGTAGGAAGGCTAGCTCAGAAATGCAGTCTTCACAGACAGAAATATGTGCTATGTATTTATGAATATTATGTTTGAGCTCTTAACTACTGCAATTCTTGAACTGGAATCATCATTGGAATTGTGATGGACCGCTTGAGTCAGAATTCTGATTTTGCCAGGAGCTGCAGTTATTGCCATGCAGGCTTACAGAAATTGTTTCCAACCACTCAGCTAATTGTTTGGTGCCAAATATGGTTTATATAGATTAACAACAGTGTGCAGATTTAAATAAATATTGCTTATCTTGGGTCTCACAAGGATTCATAGAGTTGCCCACCATCCAGATTATGCATTTGGTACTCATATATTAGTGCTCTGTTGAAATACAAAGGCAAGCACAGAAAACCTGAACTGCCTACCTGAAATCAGACTAGAATTCTAGCAAAGAAAAAAATAAAACAAGTGCACAGCAGAGAAGACTACATGTTTATCTGAGGTTTCTTTTACCATGAGTATCCTATAATCATTAATTCCTTCTGCCCTCTGGCCCTCTGTACTTGCCCTGTGCATAACACCATTATAGGAAATCTAACTGCAGATTTCTGAAAAAATCCAGATACTGAGCCCTTCTAGGCAGTCACATACTGTATTGGGCTAATAATGAATTCAAATCTCAAAACTAGAACAAAATTTCAGAGATCAGCTTCAACTCACCCTTGTTGCAATTATATTTCATGGCAGTCATCTCTCTTGGACTGTTTTTCTTCCATCTTACTGCAGCACTAACTTAGGCTAGTCGAGGCTGAAGTTTGCTAACTTACAAAGGTAAAAAAAACCCAACAAACAAATGGTATCTACAGAGGGATTTTCTGAACAGAAGATGCAGAAAAAGAGGATTTGTTATTTCTGTTTTGCAAATCTGCTAATTCAGAGAGCAAGTAACATCGAAGCATCAAATTAGATCTCCTCCAGGGCTGACAAGTCCGCACTGAAGAGCATCTACCATGCTCTGTTCTGCTAGCAAGTGATCCTCACTCTTTTCTTCATTAAGGATCTTCAAATAAAATAATCTCTGGCTTCTTAAACCCACATTGGCCAGGATGAATATAATGTCTATCAACAATCTTGGGTTTCAGGCTTTATTAGTCATACATTTAATCTGCTGTCCAAGACTTCAGCTAGTGACTTTGTTCTATCATTTTATGTGTCAGACATGATATGTAGCAATGAAGAATGATTACTGTAGCTGTTTTTCAGGAGGCTCTTAATTTAATATACAGCTAAATTCTCAGTTCAACATCTAAATGAGGTGTATGCTTGCAGGATGAGCTAACAGCTCAGGAAGGAGCATTACGGACTGCTACACAAATAAATTCACATTCCAAGTCATCTGTTTAACTATTCAAATTATTGAAACAATTCAGGCCAATGCAGTATAACCATGCCCTAAAACATTTCAAGAAGACAAACAGGCACACATCTTGGCAAAATAAACTTCTTTGCAAGATCCTGACAAAGACTAAACATAAAATTTTCTTAAGTAGACCAAGCTAAAGCCCTAAGATGTGCAAGCACCACATACATTTGTAAAGTCGTATTTCACTTACACAGTGAGCAATTCCTTATGCCTTAATTATCTTGAGCTGCTACTCAGGGGCAGGAAGGGCAGGAAATGTTTGCAGAACAGCTGTGGGGGAACAATCAGAGGAAGAAGTGGCATGCGGGTGTCAACCCTGCAAGACATCCCTATTGTGTCACACCTTCCTTGGGGTCCAAAGGACATGGGAGGAGGCAAGGGAAGGTCTCTGAATGAAAGGAATAAGTTGTGCATTCCTTCAAAGATAAAATTATGCCTTGTAAACTTGGGCAAATGAGCAGTGGCACTCCACCCTGGCCTTCACCTGAGCCCATTCTGAGCTTGCATGTAAAAAGTTTCAGATGTGAACAGAGCAGTTTTGTCTCCTAGGGAGGGAGGAGGAAATGCAGCCAGTAGATTGAACCAGCTTGTTTGAGGGCTTGAATTGGCCTAAGCCTTCTGTCAGTTCAGGGAAAAACTTCTCCCAGTGTGTACTGGTCTTGCCTCCAAGTCTGTTTATGCTCATGTTTGTGGCCCTTTGCCATGCAGATGACCAGTACAGATGTAGTGTGAGCAGTGGAAGTTTTAGATGAAAAGAAGCTTTGCTGGCACAATAAGCAGAGATGGATCAGGACCTGCACAGAATTACCTTAACTACCAGCAAGCAATATTATACGAACAGCTATTTTCGTCTGTGGCCTTCAGAATGCTTCTTAAATATTTTTAAACATCATGATTCCTAGATGATAGATGCTTAAACAATCTTTAAAAAGTTGTCTGGCATTTTGCAGATAGTTGCCATGCCTTTTGCATTACTTCTATATGCATTTTAGAGGCACTCATTAAATAAAAATTGTGGTGAGATGAAGTTAAGGAAGCTTTTTGATGATATCATCACACATTTTACAAAGCAAAAAGGCAGCTCTCCACATATTTCAGCAGCTGATGACTTCTTAGACCCTAAAATTGTTCTTGATAGAAACACAAATGATAGTGCAAAGACAGGAAATGTTTCAGATATAAGTGCAGACACAGCCACAGAAATCACTGAAGAGTAAAAATTGATTCCTTTTACTAAGAAAAAGCAAACACTTTGAAAAGATTAGACTGGGTTATTCCATTAGAAAGCTGATGAAGTTTGAAGCTCTGCAGTGGCATTCAGCTCGTTCTGACAGAAACATGCTGACTAAGAAAAATCCCCTTCTATATTTAAAAATTGTAGCAGATGGTGCTAGCTGTAGGATGCTGCATCAAGTTGCTATGACTGTAGGCACTGTCATCTATCACTGAAAGTCTCAAAATGCCATCACTCTACTGCAGGTCTCAACCTGAACTCTGCAAAATGCTGCAAGTACTAACATGATTTATTTGGTACCAGCTCCCCTGGGTCAGGCTTCTCTGAAAAAGCTTCAAAAAATTACATTCCTATGGCTTAGGAGGACTTGGGATGTTTTTAAAGTAGTCAGGATATTGGAGATCTGTACCCTGAATTCAAAACAAGGTATTCAAAGACCTTAAGTAAAAATGTTGCCCCAGCTCCAGCATAAACCCCAAAGCTTTTGAAAAAATTGTGTGTTTGTACACAGCATAACACAGGGATATTCAGGCCTGCTAGCATGCCAGAAGGGATGTGAGCTGCAACCTGGCACAGCTCATGTCAGTGAAAGATGGTGACTGAGAGGTGGCATCTTCAGCCTTCCTGGAAGTCACGAGCCATGTGGGGTCAGGGACCCTTCCCTGAATAGCAGGCTGCCAAAAAACTCATCCTCAAGCTGAAAAACGTGCTGCCCCCATCCCTCCTCCTCCATGCGGAGGACGCACAGGGGGCTGGAGCATCCGCCCTGTCCTCCCACGCCACTGCTGGGAGCAGCACTGCTCCATCCCACTGCCTGTAGGGCCAGGGGAGCAGCCTCCCTTCTCCTGAGGGTCTCAACATGCTCACACCCACGGCAAAGCTAAAAATCAACCATCACCAGCCACCCCTCCGGGCCACCACTGCCCCTCGGCCGCTTGTGCTAGCAGCTGGACAGGACGAGACAGAGCAGTGGAGAAATTCCCTTGCAGCCTTCCGAAAAACCCACAGTATTTTTTATGAGTTATTGAGCACACAGCCCTGCTGAGCAATGATTTTGGAATTATAAAGGTATTCGCTACGGGAATTTTTTATTCTTTTTTCTCTCTTGCCATGGCAACCAGGGTATGGAAGTACTTCAGAGGAAGACAGCGCCTCACAGTATACAATGCTTACAGCACATCTTTTTTATAATGAGTTAAGCATTTTTAAACCTGTCTTGGAAAAACTGGTTGAATAAAACAAAACCTACATAGCATGATTATTTCCTGCCTGCTTTAATAAAAGGATGTGGGTATAGTTTGAACTTCATAGAATTAGGAGTCCAGAGTTCTAACAAATGGCAAAGATTGCAGAACGGGACATAATCTGTTTTTTTTACAGTTAGAAGGCACACCTAAAAGAACTGGGAAAAATACTAGGAGGGGGGGAAAAAAAGGAAAACAATTTGTCTTTTAAAGACCAATCTGTAAGGATTTGTGGAAATGCATGAATTTAGATTTCTTTTTTTTCTTTGTCAGTTCTCAAAATTCAGGATATCTTATCTGCATGTCAGTAGCTGATGTATTTTTTTTTTGTCAGTTGTAAAAGACAGCAAAGAAATAGAGGGGAAAACTAGCATAACTAAAATAATACATGTTTATAGGGGGAAGGAATTGATAGCTGAAGGACCCCTTTATCCCAAGACAGTAGCATTTATCCCAATCACAATGAAGCAGCATATTTCCTCATTCCTAAAATAGCTAGAATTATTGCTGTGTCACTAGGAATTTTATGTGCCTATTGGGATCATGACACAATCAGTAGCCAAGCACTAGCAATGATGAACTTTTTCAATTAAACAACAATTCTTTAAAAGAGTTGTCAAAAATCAGACTGATTTCCATATAAAAACAGAACTTCATTAGCAATAACTGTCTTGCCTTCCTCTTATTATCTTTGTTGAGGCAGCCAGAATTGTCTCCCTAATATTTATTCAAACACAGCTAAATTACTTGCCTTAGCCAGTTAGCTACAGCAACAAAATTGTTTATGCATACTTGCTTTTTTATCTACTTCTTCTAGAGTAGAGCATAGAAAACCAGAAGAATCAAACATATTTCCCCATTTTTGGAAGTCCAAAACCCACTACAGTCAACAAACAGACTGTTTTCAGCAAACTGCAGAATAATCTGCAGAATAAACTGCAGAATTGAGTACATCTCTGCTCTCATATTTCTGTCAGTATTCTTAACAGGAAAAAAACGATTGTGGAACAAATATAAATCTTAAGAACTGCTTAAAAATAGCTTTTAGGTTTTCAAAGCAGTGTGACAGAAAATCAGGAAAATAATTTTGTTCTCAGATATTAACAAATGTAATTTCCAAGAATGAAAAATAATGAATGCTTCTACTAATGAACACTTCCCAAACACTCGTACTGATTCTGGTATCCATTTACTGAAGAACAACAGCCATCTAGTCTTATCCAAATTAAAAACCAGAAGAAAGAAAACAAATAGCCCACTATTATGCAAATTATTACAGAATTTTTAGCTACCTTTAGTTACTCTTTAGCTGGTATATAATATCCAAAAGTTTTTATATTACCCTATTGGACAACATATACACAACTGAAATCTGGTGGTAGGGGACAAATCCCATTCTTCCTCAAAAGCATTGAAGATTTCTTGGACACTGATTTTATGAAATTAATTTCAGTGTTCCAAACTCAGATTCTGCCCTTCTTTACCAAATGGGTTTTGGAAAGTGTTCAAAGATATCTCATAATTGTGTTATTGCCCATTGTAGAACAAATGCAATTTTGCAATCCAGTTGCAATATCTTATTTCACTATTCTAAAAGCCATTTATTATTGCCTACTGCTCTAGTAAGTTCATTTACCTTTTTTTCTTTTTTATGTGCTTTATTAGGAGTCCATAATGCACAGTAAGAAGGAGGCTTATTTTTTCTGAAGAACAGTATTTCCATGGCAATACACATCACATACAGCAGCAATCCCTTATCTTTTGCCAACACCTCCGACTGCTAGAGCCTAGCTTAACCTTATATAATAAAACAGTACAAAGACCACAATCTCAGTGGAGGCTTTAGTGCTTCCCTCATGTATCTTAGATATTCTTGGTTTTATAAGAGCCTTTAGGTCATAATGTTTCTTAAGCAACTAGAAGTTTTTTAATTAGAAGCAGGTGCACACAATTTCGGCTCACATTTCCCATGACAAACTCACCTGATACTTCTTAATGAAGTAAAAGAGTGGATGACAACAGCTACAAGACCAGATGTTTGCTCTTTGTTCTTTTGCAAAAAATTCTGATGCAAAAATTTTGCCCTTACAGAGCCATTAAAATTACTGGGTTTGAATTTTTGTTTTGTTTGAGGCAGTGAGGGGTTGTTGTTTGGTTTGGTTGGGGTTTTTTTTAAAAAAACAGTGGCTACAAAGCAATATAGTAGGACATAAAGTAGCACTATTTGCTGGTACCTTTATAAATGCCATTACATCAGTATAGATAATGTCAATAAACTCATTTTTAATCTGACATACCAAGCAGACTTGCTGATCTGTCTCCAAAACATGGAACTGCCCAAGTCAGTGAATCCTATTGCATCCAAGCATTCAAAGTTAACACTGAAGTAATAATTCTGGTCAAACTATAGATGTAGATGTGAAGATGGTTTAGATGGTTCACATGAGCATGTTACTCTGAAAAAGTGAAGATAAATAGGAATGGAATATTTACATCACAATTAGTCTCTGTTTCAGTGAGGTGTGCTTGAACTTTTTCCCAATGCAAACCTTTCAGCCTTAAAACTAGCACACCAGCCATAGCTGGCAATATTTGTCCTAATTCCCCTGTCCACAAGACAAAATAACCGATAGCTAGGCAAGGGTTGAAGTTTGTTTATTGTGCTGTTGCTGTTAAACCCAGAGCCAGATTTCACTGTACCAGAAAGACAGCATGACTGACATAAAAATGAAGATATTTTGACACGCAAACTGATTATTTTATTTCTAACCCTCACTGATAATTATCCAACTTTCAATCTGATCCAGCTAAGTGGGAACACAAAAGCCTATTATAAACTCAAGCATATGGCACTGATCAAAGGAATTTAACTTTCTTTTCCAAGCTAAAATTATTTTCTTTAGTAAAACAAAAAACCAGCATTGATCTGCTGCTTTCCTCTTCATATTTCACTTCAGCAAGATAACAGGAACTCAACTGCATTGACAACAATGGACATTATCTTCAAGATAAGTGACTTCAGTCCTGCTACTCATTTAATAACAATATGGTTTCTTTAGTAGGAAGAAGGCTGGATGATTGCTTATGTGCAAGCAACAATTAAATCTGAGAAAAAGACTGCTTTTGTAATAATAATCTGGAAAGGCATTATATTATTCCCTGATAAATGAGTAGTTAATGGATAGAGTGCCTCAAGAAAGGGTTGGCATCAACAAGACTAGAATTTTAATTGCATAAAGTGAAACTAAAATTCCAATTCACTCTAAATAACATCTCCTACAAAAGAAACATCTGGTGCAAAAGAAAATTCAGTGATCTGTCATTGCAGTACTGCATTAAATATTAGTACTGGTGTTGAAATGACCATGCTGCTAATGCAAGAACATAGTGTGTTGGGGTCATCCTAAATGGTTCCACATTGAAAAGTGTCTTGGCTTTGCTGCTGAATTGTCATTTCAAGCTTTGTATTTATGAACAGTTGTGGCTCTAAGTGAAATCCTGCTGAGAAAATATGGTAACTGTTTAGTGAGTGAGGAAGGGGAGGAGGGGGCACAGATTCAGTCTAAATCAGGCAGCAATAACCACTTTATGCAACACAACTCTGCACATACTGATCAGCACTACTGGAGAGATTTTGCAACTTCCTTGCATAAATCCATGTCTAAACATCAAATACCTCATGCTTTACATCAAATACCTGCCACATCAGTGGCAACTGACTGCAACACGACGCAGCAAGAACTAGAAACTTTTCTCATTCCTTTCTTCACTCTGGATTTTTAAAGAGGAGTTGTAACATTCTATTTCCCTGCCCTTTCTTAAAAGAAGCTTCTTTGCAGTGGTGTTTTTCAAAAGCCCAGCGGCAGTAGCCAGTAATGTTCCAAGTGCTTTTGCATTTACCTCCTCTCAATGTTTGCTTGGTTCCTCACAGAGTGCAGAGCTAAGAGGAGAAATGTAAATTCATTGCAGCACATTGCAGCCCCAAAGAAAGACTCATCTATTACTTCTCCCCCCAAAAATTGCATTTTCAGAACATCACACAGGCAAACGGGTCTCTTACTCCTACACAACTACATCTGAAATAATTTCCTGTTATTGGTCAATAGAAAAGCTCCAATCCAGATATCAGAAACTATAGGAAATAGAAAGGCTAAGCTCACAATCTTACTTACAAATTACAGTGTTTTAGCAGAACAGCAACCTAGTCTTCAAGCTGTTCAGAGAGCTGTTTCCATGGCAGAATTTGTGTAGTGTTTGGCTTAGTGTTAAAAGTCTCTAAGTTAAATTGCTGGAAGAGGAACACTGCATCAGTAAGGACAGTTATCATGCATTTCTATTTTTTTTGCGTGCAATGCCAAACAAAATAAACCATTAAATGAACTGCCGCACTGGGTAAGATAAAGACATCACATAGACTGATGGTGCGTGCCAAAAACTCTCCTCCTCTGAAAAATGTGAGGAATTTGCACTGATAGCTCCAAGATTTTACATATGGTTCAGTGATATTTTTCATTCCATAGTGATCAGAAATTGTTGGGTGCAGGGGAAGAAAAGAGAAGGGAAAAGAAAAATAGCTAAATGTAGAAACTGAAGTAATGAATATTACAGAGGTAATTTTTTTAATAACTTATGCATGCAAGCACATACATGAATCAAAGAAAAAACAAAACATATACAAATAGTTTGGGTCATCTATCCTTGTACTGTGGGTCATGGTTCCCAGATTGCTTATTGTTTTTCTCATTTAATTAGACTAAGGAATCTGAACAAACTGTTACTGAGCAAAAACCCATACCTTCCTGTGTGAAGAGGGGATGAAATATAAAATCATAATTAAATGAGTATGCTAAAGTTATTAAGGCTGCAAAATGATTGTAGCAAAAATTGCACATAGAAGTAAAGCATTCAAAAGCTAAGGAAGGTTATGATTAGAGAAGTCTGTGTCATCTTGACTTCTCTCTCTGTAGGGTTTTGATCCAGCCTTAAAGTGACATAAATCACACCATGCTCCTTACATGTTCACAACAGGCGGTGCTCAGTGAACCGGACAGCAACAAAAAATTTGGTTTAGTCTCTCTGTTCAGGGTAAACTACCACAGGCTGGCCTAAGACATAATGACAAATTACATATTAACCAAAACCTGCTTTAGGACAGGTCTGTCCACCAAAACTTTCCCTCAATGCCAAGGGCTTCACCAAGAGTATTTACTACACCTCTTATGGAGGAGGAATGAATGACTCTCTCCTCTTCACAGCTCTCAAGTTCCTTACTCAGCACTGAGCTCTAGAGCGCAGCTTCGAGATCCAAAGTAGAAAATCTCTTAAGCCCATTTCCACTGGACCAGTAGCAACTGTCTGAAACACCTTCCAAACAAAAAGCACGTTTCTAGTTGAAGCTGTCCTGTTCTAAAGCCAAGCAGCTTCATCCCCAAATTTTACAGAGCCTTCAGAGAGAATCAGAGACATTGAAATGAATCTGAACCCACATGACACAAAAAAAAGCCTCTGATTGTCTCAAAATCCTCCTGTCTCAGTCATTTTCATCAAAGCTGGTCTTTCTTTCACTGGGCTGGAATCAGTAGGTTTCTCTTAATTTCCCCACAGGTTTTGACCGGCTCTTATTCTCTCCTATTCTGAACGTTTTGGTGATATTCCTGTATTTTCCGAACTGTTTTTAATGCAGTGAGAACCAAGGGAAAAAGAGAAGACACATTGGCCCTTTCTATAAGCTTCTGAAAGTAGTATTTTAAATTCCTTCTTTTGCCAAATATTTCAATCAAATGTTTAGACTTTTTTTTAATAGAAATAACTTCTCCCTGTGACTAAAGGAGGAAAAAAATTGACAAGCATTCCTAGATTAAAGAAACTGAATTTGAATGGCATAAGACTTTTTAAAAGATGAATATCCCAGCCTTTTTGCAAAATTAAACTGTGTGGCCCCAAACATTCAAAGCACTGCCGAGAGATTAAGAAGAATGCAACAGCTCACTCAGAAGTTAGGGTCAGTTATAGGGAAGATACTGGTAGTCTTACTCAGCACATTTTTTTCCAGTGCTTTGTTACAGAAATTGTTGAATGATTTTATTAAAAGGAAAAGAAAAATCTTTATAAACAAGAGAAAGGAAACATCCTTGAGAAATACAAAACTCCCTCCTTTGACATCTATCCTTGCTTTTCAATGACAACAAAAAGCATACCTTAACATTTCTAAGAGATTGAAAGAACCACGAAATATAACTTGCTTATGTATTCAGGTATATTTTAAAAAGGTCATGTTTTCAAGCAAATAGTGCAGAAAATAATTTTAAACGGGTTTTCTTCCAAATCTATAGTTACCAGTAAGAAAATATTTGGGCAAGACTCTTCTGGAAACTTAGTCTGATGCTTTTTAGTAAATGATGTAGGGCTGCCACATTTTTAACCAGGTGACTATTTCAAATAATTGTGTTTAAGTACTAAGCTATTAAGCTGACATGGCTGCTTGAATTAAGTAGCATTGTCTTATCTTTGTTTAGTACACATTATAGCAGTTTAATTTTGATGTATGTGTCTTGAACCTAGGACAACAGCATCAGCACACTGTTTTCCCAAACCAGGTTTTCTCAGATCTTGGAGCAACTCCTGCAAATGTAGACTTCTCTCTTAGAGATGATTTGACACATTAAGAGGCATATTTCTCTGGCATGCACTGGCTATAAAGAGAATAAAACTAGACCATCTAGCATAGAAAAAGTGTCTGTAATGTGAGGGGTAAAACCAAGTATTTAAAATAAGTAGTTAAGACACAAACTCAGAGTCTGAGCCTCAGACTAGAACAATTCTTTGGAGGTCTCAGTCCAGGACTACAACACTTCTATTGGTCTTGAAGGCAGCACATTCTACATCTTCCCTTGTTACGATCGCAGGACTTCTTTAAAAACATTTAGATATTAGAAGCTAAGCGAAGGTATGTTTACATAGCTGAAGTTGTGGAAAGAGAGGGATTTCTCTGATGTTGGATGACCCAAGAGATTTTATCCCTTAGGCAGGAAATGCTGTTACTGTAATCTAAGACAAAATATGGTTTACTAATGGATATAGACATGAAAGAGGGCAAACCAGAAGAGCATAACACAAAAATCACTGGGGCTGATATACTAGGCCATGTTACTTTTGGGCAACATGGTATTCCAAGGAAAAGAAAGCAACAAGATTACACCCATTTTAGAACCAATTTTCATAGTGAGTTAAGCAGCAAATTTGATCAAGTGGTTGGTTGTTAATGGAATATACTCACCAATACCTTATAGACCTCCAAAAATTTTGAAAACCTATTAGCCCTTTTTTTCCTGCAATTCCAATGAAGCAGAAGTTGTTTACATTAGAAATTAAGACATGAAAGAGAAAATAAAAGAGGACATCTGCTTGTTCTTTTGCTACTACTAAGGCAATTTCCTAAAGAAAGCAAAAGGTCAGACATACTTGAGCAGCAACCGGTACAAACGAGGTACTTTGTTAAACAAATGTGGCTGAGCTTAAATGGATCAACTCGGTAAATTATGACAGAACTTGGTTTCAAGGTCAATATAATCCTTGCCTCCTCTGTCTAATCCTATGATAAGAATGATGGTTTTGACAACCTGTGGAGCTCCTGGCCTTTCAAGCTGAGTTGAAGCAGCCATAAACATACTTTGTAACACCAAGACGTGGTTGTTTCTATACTTGGCCTACAAGCAGGCTCTGTGCAAGTGGAAAAATGTCATTCCTCAGCCACAACTGGCTCTTCACAGCAATTTGGCTGACCCCATATTTTCTAAATCCTTTGCCTAGAACACCAACAGAGAGAGATTTGTTTTACCACACAGCTCAAAAATAACCACTTCAGCATTACTTCCGACAAGAAGTTGCCCATGGAAGACTAGCATGTACCACTAGATGCATCTTTAATGGCTGAATTTTCCCCAAAGGATAACCAGGATGTGGAGAGCACCACAAAAGTAAAGCCACTGGATTAAAGAAGAGAATACATTTTTTTCAATCGTGGAGGAGGAGAACTTGTCAGCCTACACTGCAGCACTGCTGAAAACTACCAGAGTGCTGATATGAATCATAGTTGAGTCAATTATGTAACACTTCAGGGAAGAAAAAAAAAAGTGGTCCTGGTGGGTAATGACAGGAATACCACATGCAAGATTGGAGAGGCAATCAACCCTTTCTTGTCAATGCATTCAAAGGGGATACTGGGCTCAAGCTGTGGTTCTTCACAGCAGAAAGGACACAGACCACACACAGTACCCAGGAGTGAGAAGCAGAAATTAAAATCCTTTTTTTGGGAAATGAACATAGATTATGTTATTTAAAGAGCACCAAATTTTGTTTTCCAATAAGGAAAATACTTCTATAAAAAGGATCACATGAGTTGTTTTGGATGGCCACATGTATGTTGAGGGTTAGGAAGGGAACAGAAAAGGAGGCTGCAAAGAAAATACCTCTTTGTGCAGCAAGAAGAATTAATATTATATATTGTTAAAGTGTTGAGCTGTTCTTGAACAGGGCAGGTATTGATGTAGTCTTGGTCTGAAAAAACAGTGCAAACTTTGCAGAATACAGAGGTGAACTCACCAGTGAACATTAAAAAGCAGAAAAGGGATATGGAAGGGGAAGAGGTTCCTTACAGAAAATACACTCTAGTTACATAATAATAGTAAATTAATTTCTTTAAAAAGTTCTTTCTTGATATTTTATTTAAAAAAAAGAAATTAAAAAGGCACCAGAAAACATTGCAAGCAAATTTGATCTTCCCCAGTTTAGGGTGCTAAATTAATTAATATGTTGAGAAGAAAGAAGTCTTCCTTCCAATTATTCTGTTATTAGATACAGTGAGAAAAATAATTTTGAGAGTAAATTACAGGATCTACAGCACAGCTTTAACTTAGGTTATAAGGAAGAGAGTAATGAAGCTCAATTTCTAATGAAATTTGCTGTAAGACACCATAATAGAATTTTAGGTTGGTTTCTTTTCTTCTGAAACATAATTTAAGTGTATTTCAGTGAGAAGACATTAAAGCGTCAACTATAGTCAACATATGTGCCTTTTCATATGACTTAAATTTTACTCTTTACCTTGAACAAAAATGATCAGCTAAAGATTTTAAAACAAATGGAGCAAATTTATTAGCTTAGTCTGGGCTTGAAGGAAAATTTAGGGTGCTTGAAAATTCCCAATAATTCTTAGTACAGAAATATTGAAAGATGCCAAAGACATGTCAATTAAGCTGTTTTCCAGCGAGTGTGTTCCCTAAGGACTGCCTTATGCTGTGCAGAATTTTAGAGCCACTGCAACCAAACCCCGTACAATTATTACAGGCCTTGCCTACAAGCCATGACCTTGTCACCTCACCAGAGTGCTGGGCAGTATTTCAGTGGTTCTTGATGGCTTTCTGTCCAACATCTTTAGGAGCCTGGACAACTGGAGAAGCAGAGCACTTGCTTGCAGCTGCTAATGCACATTGCTTGTCTCGCTTTCTGCATGAACTGGTTATACCTCTGCTACTTTTAAATGTCTCTACAGTGTGAGTCTGGCTGTGGTGCATCCCTCCATTTCCTGTGCAGGAGCCCTAGGTGATTAATTAGCTATCACTGTCTCTCGTATCTTCCTGAGATGGTTCTTTATCATTCCGATGAATGAATGGCTGGCATCCCTTTTATTTATTTCTTGATTTTCCTGAAAAACACTTCTGCAATGATTTGATGAAGCTCTGAGAGGAATAAGTTTGCCAGGAATAATGCTACTCTTGGATTTACCTGAGGGTACCTATTATGTGCAGTCTTGTGCAACTTTCAGCCACTCATCACTGATGAGTTGCTCAATATTCTTCTGTGGGTGTTTGAAATAGTTTTCTAATATACTCTGACACTAAAAGTTAGAAAAACTGCACTGTCAGTTCTCTCAACATATCTTTTAGAACATGAAGTTTCAAGCACTGTGCGTTATTGTACATATTTTAGTCTACAGCCCCTATTTTTAAACAGATCACAGCAGAAAGTTTCTGTGAGCTGGTTTTCAAGCTTTAATAGTTACTTGGACAAAGAGTAGTAGATTTAACACGTTTTACACTTTTCCATTTTGGTTTCCCTTTCAAAAGAACAAACCACATGAGAGACAGCAAGAGAAGCCTGAAATACAGACACAGAGGTTTTTTTATGTAGATGTTTAGCTGCTGTTAAAGCTTTTGAGACTTATGATTTCTACACTATCTCTGATTTCCAGTTATGGCTCTGTGTGCAACTTGCACAGTCCTCGCTATGCTTTATCACTGCCACATGGCTCTGAGTTCAATGAATAAATCTATAAGGTTTCCACTCAAAGCATTGGTGTTGGGGATAATAGGGAAGATTCAGTTATAGATTTTTAAGAATCTCCCACATTGCACTAATTCACGTAACCTTTATTTACCACAGAGTGCCCTGCATGTAGATGTGAAATGCTTTGTGGAGAAAAAGCCTTTACTAGTCCACAGCAAATTCGTGTCATTAGAGAGGCATTTATAATGGGATTTGACTTAATGGAGATGGAGGCCTACAGACACTGCGTTAATGCTTTACAGCAGTAAGCTTGTAGCAAGCTTTTAGCACAACATAATGATTCACCAGGCTAAAATTATACACTGAGCAGTGCTTGGTTGAACCAGCACATTATGTTTTCAGTACATACTCACATAGCTTGGCAAAACACAGCTCCTTCAAATTGCAAACATGATTTATAATAATTGGCACTATCTTCTAATTGTGCTCACACTAAAAGTTCTGGAAGAAAAAGGGTTAAACTTTCCACACAGCATCACTGGGCAATCAGTTTTATGGCTCCCTTCACGGAGCTTAATATTAAAACCCTCGATACTGTTGTTTATGGGAAATTCATATGAATTAAAGCTAAGTATAATGTTGTTTTCAGCAAGAGACTGTTTACAGAATAGGTTCTTATCAGCCATGTACTGAATCCTTTTATATGACCTTGTGGAATGCCTTTGTGGAGCAATGAACACCAAAAATTACCACTAAGATTTCTGGCAGAGTTTATTCTTCATTAACTAGAAATTTTCATTAAATGCAGTACATAAAATTATCATAAGGGTACTATGACATATAAAATATTCTTATATTTTTCTTTTTCACCCATGGGATTTTCCAGAGCTGGAAAGAACAACTCTTTATTTATATTTCAAGGTGAATTTTAATATGTATGAGGAGAAAAAAAGTGATGGCTCCTGTGAAAAAACTATATTTTTATCTACATGATAGAAATTTCACAAGCGTCCTGAGGACAAATTTCTCTTAACACATGCTGCTCTCCTGCTGATCTGAACATTTGAAAGGGTATCCTGCTCTATAGAGAATTACTGCTTCACCTCTCTGCCAAGACTATGAGCAGAAGTCTTCTATTGCCATGGGGATATCTCTCCACCTGCAGATGAGTGAATCCAGTACTCTTTAACTCAGGCTGATCAGATAGAAAAGGTGGATAGAAAGGTGGGTCATATGACACCTTTTCAACACAGGAAGTAAAATCACATCTCTGAATTGTATGAGTGTAACTGGGAGGAGCCAGAAAAACTAGCTACGAAATGGTACATAAGGAAAGAATTAGAAATACCAATATTCATTAACCACACTTCCATACTACAGTCTTACTGCAGCTAAAATTACATCTAGATGTACAGGGAAAGTATTGAAGGCAAGTTAGAGGTTGGGATATATCATTAAATCCCAGTACTCTTTTAATCACAGGCAGTGACAAATGATGACCAAAAAAAGAAAATCTGAGAAAGACCCTCAAAGATGTTTGGTTATCAGACACATATCAAACTGACAAATTTTATGGAATACCAAACCTTTTGGCAAGCCTTACAGCATTAACTTTGTCAAAAATCATTTTTATGCAAGATGTTTCATTGCTAGCATGTTCATTAATAAAACTTGTAGAATACTTCTTTGCTAGCTGAAGACAAAAAAAACCAACCTCATCTACAAACAAAAGAAAACTAGAAGAGATTGCTTCTTGACTTCTGGAAATATGTAAATAGGAGCAAAACCAGCAATAAAACCACAGCAGCTTCTCTCACAGACTGCAGATGGGTTTCTGCTCACAATCACTGTACAGCTTTCCAGTACAAATTAATTGAACATCCTGGGCCAAAACCAAGCAGAAGTCTCTGAATTTTAGTGACAAGAATGAAAGGTGATTTTTCATTTTGGAAACCAAATCTTAGAAATGAATAGCTGGGGCAGTGGCTGAGACTGCAGTTCCACAGCAGACCAACCCTGTCTGATTGCCATCCCCTCCAGACCAGCTTCTGCACCCACTCGCTCCTGGCCAAAAAAATGTGATCAGTGGTGGGAAACAATGTGAAGGATTGAAAAATTTGGCCAGGAAATATTTCAATACTTCACATTGATTCCCACCACTGATCACATTTTTTACAAAGCTATTTCTATACACAAAGTCAGTGGGAAGCTTGTCAAACTACCAAAAGCAAATGATTGTCTCACAACATTCTGTGATGGCAACAAATGCTGAATAGATGGCAATAATGCCTGAAATTGCTCCTACAGTTCTCCCCCCCTGCCCACCCCACAGGAACAGCAAGCAGAGGAAAGAGGCAGGAATTGTACTTACTGCTGGGAGCAGATCTAACTGGAGGGCTCTTAGGGGTGAAGGCAAGAGCAAAGGTTTGTCCTTTGGCATTTTCCAGAGTATGAACTGTAAGAACAAGCCAATCTATATTTCAGCAATTTTATATCCTAAATCAGCAACCAAGAGCAAGTCAATGCACATTTAGCAAATTTACCATTTCCTATTTGCCACAAAATATCAGATACACGCTGGAGCAATACATTTTAAATAACCAAAGTGCTCTCACACCAAAAATAACTTTTTCTTTATATATTACACGAAAAAAAGCATGTGTCTTAGCTTTACTACAGAAATATAGGGACTAACAGAGCAAATGGACTGAGTTTCTTCTTTATATGACTAATGCAAGGAGTATCAGTTATGTTTTGGAAGACAGAGAAAGAACACTGAAGGACAACCACCATTCCAGAAACAAACCCCATATTTTTGGAAGAAGAGTGTACCAAGTCAGCCAGGAACAGTTAAAAAATAAAATAAAATTTAAAAAAGCATTTTTTAATGCAAATGTGATTAGCCCTGTTCTTTACTACTGTAGCTCAAACTCTGGATGCAGATTTTTTTTCCCCTGTACCATTTGAAGAATTCAATGATTCTTTTTGGTGCTCTTTGTGGCAGAGAAGATTTCATGCTTTCAGTTTCATATCTATGCGACAGAAATCTTGCAGAGACTGCTAGCAGCACCACAGTATGGTAGTACTCAAAAGGCAAATAAGATCAGCTTCAAAGGCACTTATCTTTCCTAGTTCCATAAGTTTTTGTACTCCCTGGCCTGCAACAAGGCTGCACTTCTTCCCCCAGATCACCTGTGACCAAATGATAGGGCTGCAGCCTGTCCTCGCTGACACCAAAGGGGAAAACCAACTCCACAAAAAGTTGTGTTTATTTCAGTGCTATAAGTATATAAGATTATCTTATTGCTAAATATTTCTACAGCTGTTATTATGTTTGTCCCTAGTTTTATTTCTGAGGGACTATGAGAATAATAACTTATTTTGGTAGCTATTGCTTCTCACTCTTTTCCTTGCTTATTGTTGTGATCATCATCAGTATTTCACATGTAAAACCACTCATGTACAACTAATTAATCCACTCTGTGCAATCACTGTGCAGTTGTTAAAATTATGCAATTATTTGTGTCTGTATATATATACACACACAAAAAAAATCAATATCCCTAGAGTCTTAACAAAGCAGTTAAACTTCAACACTAGCCCATCACACATAATGCATTGACTCTATTTAATGGCCTGGTCAGCCGCTGGATAAATAGTAAAGCTGGGATCAAGACATTCTTTTTGTTTTCCTCTGTAGGCTATGAACAATGAAAAAGCAAAATTGCTGAGTGATCAAAAAAAATACTACTCTGCACATGTTAAAAACAAAATCAAAATAAATAAAAACTCAAACACACTAAAAACCAAACAGACACAAAATACAAACCCAGCCCAAGGAATCCAAAACCATCTTGATGAGCTAATCACTTTACCTTTAAAGATCATTAGTGCAGCACTGAGAAAGGTTAACAGCTGATTTAAAAATTGAAAACTCATAATTGTCAAATAAACTTTTTTGAAGCAGAATATAAAAGCAATTTCCAGCAAGAATAACATTTCAATGATTGGAGGCAAAAGAGATAGCCTATCCAAATGAAGAATGCTTCTTTAAAAGATGGTTAAAAAAATGTTTTAAAAAAAGAGAGGACATGGTTAACTATGTAGTTACAAAAACCTTTAGAACACAATGAAATACATCTAGGACTGAAGATATGAAAATGTATGTTCAGAATTGATTAGGTGTGAGTTAAAGCAATGCTCCAAAAGGTCACACAATATGAATTTTCACTCTAAAAGGCCAAGCTTGCTTTTAATAGCAAGCAGAGAAATCCTCTCCTTACACACAATATTTTAAATAGTAGCTCTGCAAGTTCAGCAAGTTTCTGTTGGCTACCCTACCTTGAACATTTCACGAAGGACCTTCCCAGAACTGGGAATAACACACAGTGATATTTTTACTATTATTATTTCTAGAGCAGGATGAATAATAACATAAATTTTTTCCTTAACACTGCAAAATAAATTCATAGCCTAGTAAGCTTCCCTGTGATTCTCTGCTCTCCAGAAACTGGTGTAATGTTATAAAATCTCTGCTCACAAGTGATCACACATGTTATCACAGGTTCTATTCATTAGCCTTGCATAGGTAAATGCTGATCAACAGAACAGAGGTTGTCTGTGATTAAAGCACACAAGCAGCTCCATTTATTCTAGGCTGAGAGCACTTAGATGGTCTTTAGCCCATTATATCTCACAAAAGATCTGGCTGCTTTTCTCTAGATCTCAACAGAAATCCCCCTTCCAACTTCAAAAGGAGAGCAAACCAGGAAGGCCAAATCCAAACCCGAGACACAAAAGCTCAGAATAACTCCCCAATATTTCTGAATTTTATGCTACACTCTTAGACTTTGTTGTATGCACCTCTGGAAACAAGAGGCCTTGTCTCCTCGGCTGACAGAGGATCCCTAAAGATATAAGTTCCATATTATAAATTTTACTTGTCTTGATTTGGGACAAGCTCTTTCATAGCAGGCTTCTGAGGTGCCAGGAAGAAAGCTGATAGTGACTATCTAAAAAAATAAATTCTAAAATAGAGTTGACATTAAATGACACAAATTAATTCTTTTTACAAATGTAACCCAAACAATTTGCTTCTAGAGAATATCTTGATGTTTTTAGTAGAGCTAATGAAGTCAGAGGGTCTGTTATCCTAATCTGTAGTCTAAAATAAATGAACACTGGCATTTTTGGGGGTTAAAAAGTGCAGGTGAGCATTACAAGAGGGAACAGGGAGACAGCTCATGAAACAGGATATTGTTGATAAGTGCAAAAAGACTCATAAGATTTTACTCTTTTCAATGCTGTCACAGTTGAATTTGTGATAACAGTTACAAGAGATGTAGCAGATTTCCTGGAAGCACATTCCTGCAACTCCTTATATGTTTATTGCTAGGCTTGGGAATAATCTCTTCATTGTGAATGAAACAACAACAAATGTTAAGTGGCTATATGCATTCTTTATAAAGAATGACTGGAGAAAGGAGACAGAACACAGAAATGTGGGCTTGGCATAGATGATGCAAATATGGAAAAGGACTAAACCCCTGGATTATGACATGTTGAGTTACAGCCCTGTTTTACACTACTTTTCATGGATACTTCAGCTTCAGAAATTCAAATATATTAGCATTATTTTTTGTTGTTAGCCATTTCTGCCAAGACACTTGGACTTATTTGAGCAATGGCTGTTCAGGTGAGCAATTGCAGACATGCTTCTTCCAGGAGCTGGTGAACAGGCTGAAGGGTGTATTTGGAACAGGACAGCTCAGCGTGGGAGTCAATATGTTGGGGCAAAACCAGCAGAAGCTATTCTGGAAACCAACTGTTTTACATCCAGGATTTGTTGCTGTTGGAGTTTGCGCATAAAACTCACAGCAAATTTAGCATAATAGTGTTGTCCATGATGTAAATCTGAAATTTGGTTAGCTGTAAACATTTGATGTTTGTTCAGCTAATTAATCCTCTAATAGCTGCAGTATTCAGATGAGAAGCTCATGAGAATAGATATGTAATTAGTTTTCCAAAATTCCATTTTTGACAATTCCATAAGACTCTGTTTTGCAACCAGCAAAGAGCATAGAAGGGGAGATCCTAGATGACTGGAGAAAGATGAGCAGAGCATTTTCCTTTGTAGAAGCTGGAGGGATTCACTGTATTACATCCAGGGATGCAATGTTCAGGAGGACACAGGAAGGAAAACTCTTTGTAAACTCTCAGAGCACAATAAAACAATGAGAAAGAGCCAATACAAGCTTGCTGAAGACAGATCATGTCAAAGCAGTCTAACTCCCTTCTTAGACAGGATAAGTGGCCTAGCAATGAGGACACAGCAGTAGGAGTGACACATCTAAAGTACCCTCAAACCGTTTGGTTTGTCACAAGGACATTCTCAAAGGGACTCTAGGACAGCCTCCCCCACAGGGAAACTGCATAAGCAGGACCACAATCAGCTGAAGGATCATAATGGAGCCACAGCTATCAGTGACCTGCTCCTGTATCAGCCAGCTGTCTCCAGTGGGGTTATAAAGTGTCTACACTGCATTCTGCCCAGTCTATTCAGTAGTTTTACACCATAAAAATTGTATAAATTACCCATAAGGATTTTAAGAATATTACTAAAGTAAGTAGAAATGTACTTGAAAAGAGAACATTTAAATTCCAACTCAGAATTCCTGGCAAAATAGAATTTACAAACAACAAGACAAAGTTCAAGTTAGACACAGGCAAGGTAAGCCCAGAGAACTGCTAAAAAATCCACTCACACAAGGAGAGGAACTCAGTAAGCAGGAGGTACAGATTACAGATTGAGCCAGAAATGTAACTCAGTGTGATTGTTAAAACAAGATTTTAAGAGAATAAAGGAATTCTGTATGCAAGCAGAAGTGGTAACTAATCCACTCTTTTTAATGCTAGTGCCTCTCAGCTGGAATACAATACCCAAATCTGAGCTTCAAACTATGAAGATCCATGCAGCATCCAGAGAAAAGCAAGAGAGATGAAAAATACCAGAAAATACCCCACAAAGAAACTGGATTGGTTTGCAACACACACGAACAAGTCTTTTATTGAAACTTTTCAAGGGCCACTTCAAACCCATGTTCCATGAATACTGGGTACCTTATCTTGGCTGGATCAAGTGATACCTCAGATCACATCTAGGCACCATTTCTATGATGCTGTTTCTGAAATATTTACACCAAGCCAAACCAAACTCCAGCACTGTTTCCATTGTATAAAATAGATGTAAAGGAAGAAAGGTTTAGAATTGCAAAAAAAACAACTGAATTACATAATCTCCATAATTCAAAAGTAAAAAAATTAAAAACCTGCTTAATCTATGCCTAATCTAAAATTAAACTGTGTAACATTCTTTTTAAGAGGAGCATACCAAATCAAATTTAAGAAAGCAATCACTCCTAGTATCCCTACATGCTACAGCAATCAGAGAAATTAAGGAAGGAATGCTAATTTTAATTCAGATTTAGCATCCAGTAACTGGGGGAAAACTCCTTTTACACCTGTAGAAAAAAATGAAATAATAATAATATCTGCCTTCCAAATCAACCAAGATGCATAGCATTGTATAATTATAATAAAGGACTTAAGAAGATTCAGGAAAAAAGCAATTAACAACAACAAAACATATAAAAATATTTTGATACTCTGGCACTGACCTCAGCAGAAGTAATTATATTAGGCTTGTTAAACACCAGCTAAATCAGGCTTTCCACCCACAGGAGACCACGTGCTTACATTAACTATCTGTGAGAAATTGAGACTCACTTTCATAGTGCAATGATTAATTACGAATAAGCTTTACAATACAATTTTAAATGAAATCTCTTTTCACTTCAGTGAAAGCTAAGAGACCTTGAAATGATGTTGTTTATAGAAACTATACATTATCTCTACTGTAAAACTGCGTGGGAAAGAGTTTTCCCCATGTTTCTACAAATGAGTTGATGAAAGGTCAAAGAGAGACAATATTGCTGTGGGTTTCTTTGGAAGTTTCATACTAATAAATGAGCCTAGTGGGTCACAGCACTGGATGCCAAAAAGGCTGGATGGTTTGCCTAGCTTTGCCATTAACTCAGCTCAGAACAGCATCAGACAAAAATCACTGAACAGAGTAGCCATTTCTTTCTTTGAAAAGCAGTTACTGGCACTCCTTCTGTTTTCTGAATCCATCCTTATCTATGAAGGAAAAACACTATTTTTAAGTACCTTATTTTAAGCAATTCAACATCCCCTAGCCAACAAACTCAGCTGCTCAAAAATAATCAAATAAAGCCCAGTTCTCCCAGGAAATGTGAATTCATTACTGTTTGTAGCATGCTTTAAAGTCCTGAGACAAAAGATGCCTCACAAATGTTAAGCACTGATTTCAGGAACAAAACATTTACACAAAGCCTTTGCTTTAGCACCTAAGACCAAAAGGGAATGCCTGCAAGTGAAAGGATTGGTAAAGTCCCTGATGATATGATTGAAAGGAGGGGTAAAAGTAGTATAAGATCTGTGTGAGCAGGGCCAAGTGTCTCTTAGCCTGTTGGGTGTTGGCAGCTGCCACCTGCAATGTGCAAAGCAGAGGCGTTAGGAGGAGATGGCACCAGGTGTCCCTCTGTGGCCTCAACAGCAGAGCTCTTCAAGTGCTCTCACACTGGACCTACATCATCTTGTATGGCACTGAGCCTCATTTTCTGCCAGTGTGATTGTTTCAACAGAATCAAGAATTAATTCAGGTGAGAATCTCTTATATTGTCACTATCTTGAACCTCAAAGTTAAAGTAAAATGTGACTAATGATGTCTCTTGATGATGAAGTTTATTGTTGGAAGTTGGCCTTTAGATAAGCCATAGGCCTGACACATTCCAGGTACTATAGCAGTAGCCAGAACTACATTATATACTTGGTAACCAGCTCATGTATTAATAAAATCAGTTGGTTAATGCACTTTTGGTCTTTTGTGCCATCATGACTGAAACTGGTTTTTGGAAGCAGTGCGAGCAGTTCCAACTCAGTCTGTGACTCTATGACTCTGTCATAAACCAACACATGGACTGTCAAAAGTAAATGCCTAAAATAACCTAATGGGAGAGAAATGGTATTTCTGTACTGCTGATCAGTTCAGCAGGTATTTGCTCATGTCACGCCTATGCATCGTGACGCACAGATGAGTGTGTGACAGAGTGGATATGAGCTCTGCTAAACAAGCTCAGTGACACTGTCCAGGGCACCTAGTCACTTCTGAACGTCAGCATGTCTGTCAGATTGAGGCTGGTTCTCTTGAGATCAGCTATAAAACAGAGGGATGGAAGGGCAGAAAGGGAAAATCTGTATGGAGGCACCACACAGTGCTGCAGAGAGCACACCAGCACCCAACCATGCCCTGGGGAACCTTTTCCTTGTGTTGCTGCTCTTGGGAAAACCATTCCTGGGTACCCACGTGCTCATCATGCTTGACCTGCACACCCCATGTAATCAGCAACAGAAAAAATGTCCAAAAAGGGCAAAAAACCCACCCCAAAACCAAACTAAAAAGCAACACAATCACGCAACTGAAAAAACCCAAGAAGTCATCACCTTACACAGTGGGAAAACCTAAAAGCTACTAGCTTTTAGTAGTAAAAGGACTACTAGCAGGTGCCAGAGGCAGATGTATGAAGTAATTGCTAAAACAGAGGAGGAATTTGGAAGCACGGGTCTTAACAATTTTCATTATGCAATAGTGATTTTCGTACCTTTTTTTCCTGTGTCTCTCTGTGATGATGACTGTCTCATTTCTGTAATTACCAAAGGTGTCTTTCTTGGTCATGTTTTCCTCATTACAGCAAGGGTGTAGTGCTAATGAGTTTTTCTAAGAAATGCAAATATACACTGGCAGTTTTTCAAACTGTAAACTGGAATGAAGCATTTCTGTTGTGAGGAAATCTCAGCACCAAATCATAATCTACCCTGTCTCACTGGTTATGAGAAAAGGAGGGTTGACAGAGGCGGAGTTACTCAAAGGAAAGGTTACTGTTGGCTTTGGTTTTTCTTTATATAACTTTTCTAAATTATTTCATTCAATTTGTCTATAAAATCCCTAAGCTTTTTATAGTAGTTTGTGACAGTATCCATTACATTGTGGACTAAATAGGATAAAAAACTTTTCATGAAACTAATTTTAAAGCAAGCTGTTGATAAAAACAAAAGAATGAGTAGGAATTGGTAACGTTTCAAAACCTTGAATCAGCAGCGCATTATCAATGAGGCCACAGCATGTTATCGGGGTTCTTCACTCTCCCCAGGAGCTTTGCCCTGGTACACGGCTTCTGAGCGACTGCCGCTAAGCCAGGACAACGTGGTCGAGCAAGTCCGGGCAAGCTGCAGTCGGGGCTGCAGCAAGTAAGGACTTCCCCTTGCAAGTTAGAAAAGCCAGCCCTTTTTACCTCCTGAGTGTTCCTCTTTGCAGAACCCGGATGAGGTGAAGGAAAGATGCAAAGTTCGTTCTAGGTTTCAGGTTCCGATTTTATTCCATTGGCGAGACCGATGTGGACTCTAGGAAACCCAGGACGAACTCCTCCTCCTCCTCCGTCCACCGTCCATTTTTATCCCTGGGGCTGGAGCAAGGGGAAGGGACTAGCCAGTTTACCAAACCAGGGAGAAGGGGCGTGGGAAAAGGCAGATGGACACCCATGTAACCCTATCACCTGTTGCCCCCCTGGAAACCTCCATGTGTAGCCAGAAGCCCTGTGCCGACCATGCTGTGGCTTGGGGGAATCCAAGAAACACGTGGAGATTGCGCAACACACCGCAACAAGCATGTGACATAATTCTCATAAGCTGCAGGCTATGATCAGTGCAGCATTAGTTTCCAGTTCTTATCCCACTTTTTTATCCAGCCTAATCTGGGGTGAAAGATGGTGGAACATGGAATTTCTAATTTTCTCTAGTTTTTTGCTTTGTGTGATATATTGCTACCAAAATGATAGAGCACTGCCTAATATACTCATGGTTTGAAATAAATAAATAGATAAAAGCAGCATAATGCAGTGTGGGAGACTGAACAACCAAGAGAAGGAGACACTTAGCAAAGAAAACTTCATACAGAAACAAACTGTAAGAGGTAGGGAATGCTTCTACCTGAATTACATGACAAGGAAATGCCAAAGTATACATGCTCAAACATATTCTAAGTAAAGGAAAGGTATCACCAAAAAAAATCAACCCTTTAGTATTTCGATGCTATACACCTTGCATTTTCTGATTTACATCATATCCTGATGTATGAGAATAGTGCTCTCTCCTGTACACAGCACATAGCCACAAGGTAAGAATCTACTAGCTGAGGTGAGGTTTTCTTCAGAGTGTACAGAATGGCAACCAAGTTGTGGCAGGTGTTTTTTTCCCCAATCCC
Organism: Anthoscopus minutus; assembly: GCA_013399455.1. NCBI lineage: Eukaryota > Metazoa > Chordata > Aves > Passeriformes > Paridae > Anthoscopus > Anthoscopus minutus. The sequence continues at coordinate 201,216 of VWYI01018958.1, read as the reverse complement.
ATTTGTCACAGCAACCTTTATTTATTCTTTGGAGTCAATCTTCAATAGGGTAGCCCTATTGTATCTACAATGTGTCACTGAGACAACATCATGTTTCATGCTGGAAGCGGACTTCATGGTCTGCTGGCCCTCAACCCAGATCCTGAAGTCCCACTCTTATTTTGTAGCCTACAATATCATAAAAGCAATATTTTATTAACAGAGAATTTCAAATTCTTAATGTATGTCCAGCTTTTTATGGCTTCATGATGCGTGCAAAATTGAAGATTTCTTTGCTTCCTTTTCACTTCAGACCAATGAAACACATCCTGGCTGCAACACCAGCCCCTCTTCTTTCCAGAAGTATTCTGGCACCCTCTTTGATATTGTCTTTTTTCTTGGTACAAAGAGCCCCTCTTCTTTCCAGAAGTATTTTGGCATGCTCTTTGACATTGTCCTTCTTCTTGAAACAAGGCCTGCTTCTCAAACCTGTTCACATTCTTCCACACTATCACTTTCAAACACCTTTTGTAACAACTTCCATATAGTGACTGTAAAACCCATTTTGAGATCAAAGAGTTTTGAGTTATCTGTAAACAGCAAAAATGCTAAAGCTTTATGTGGGAAATTTTGGGTGCTTTCCAACCTGGATTTTTTTTAAATTGTTGGGAATTTCCTTTCAGAGTTAGGGACAGTTGCTTTTTCCACAGCTTCTGCTCTGGTTACATGAGGTGGCTGCCTGAGGCATCACACTTTCAGAGGATCCTCATTCTATTCTGGGACACGCACTGGGGACACCAGAAAAGACAAGGCTGTGAGAACACAGACAGCAGCTGAAAGCACCAACCCTTACACTGAGCTTTCACTGAACAGCCAAGCTATAGAGAAACACCTGGATATATATAAAGCAAAACATAGCCCCCAAACACAATAAAACTACTGGCTCCTCTCCAGGATATACAACTTCTCAGTTTTTAGTAAGAGACAAATGATGGCTCATCATTAATGCAAATATCAAGTGATTCACAAAATTACACTTTGAAAAAAATAAATTAATGTTCCTTTGTGATGTGATCACACATATTTGTGTTAAAAGGGATGATTAAAAGTGGATATAGGGCCCAGGAATGGAAATAGGCCAAGGAAAACCTGTCTTAAAACTTGCAAATGTTGAGCCCATGCCAAGTAATCTGCTTAACCAAGGAAAACCCTGGGAAATGGCATGTTTCCTGAAAAGTGCACAGCAGTTCTACAGCCAGAAGTTCCCTTTCTGACTTGCAAATTGAAACACTTTTCAACAACAAAACAAAACAAAACAAACAAACAAAAAGAAAAAAACACCCAACAAAAAAGAAGCAGACTTAGTGCGAGTAATCTGAGCTTGTTATTCAGCATCATCAAGAGTTCTACATAATGAAACAGCAAGGCATAGGATAGCCCTGCCAAATAGTTGCCATTTTCCAGTTTTTATTACTGAAATAAAAGTGTTCATGGCTGGAAGTGACTGGTCATGGATGGAGATGATTAAGAAATAGATAAATATATTTTCCATCTTCCACTTCTGAAGCACTTCCAATGCTTCAGAACAATAAGAATCAAGGGCAGTATAGCCATGTATTGAACCAGAAACAAGGGAGATAAAACACAACTTGCAAAGGAATCTGCAGCAGAACCACCAAATGGACTTGGTCCCAGCTTGTGCCTAAAGATACTTCCAAGATTACATTGTTTTAATCAGATTCATAGTGATGTAACACAGATAAACTGTCAAGAGTGCATGGACACCATACTGTTCCATAATTCTTATGGGTAGCAAAAGGTTGCATTTCTTTGTAAAGGAGCAACATTCTGCTCTGATCTGTTACACCTGAAGAACAGCGGATTGTAGTATTTGCAGCGCAGCCAACATCTGCAAAACTCTGGTGACCAAAGCATTTAATGTTACCCTGAAAAGTTTTCACAAATGGCCATGCTTACCTCTTGCCTGATAAGTCCTGACAGAGATAGGATCATGCAGCTTATGGTCTAAGATTTGTGTCTTTATTTTACATGTAGTACTTCTGAGAAGCATTAAAAAGTATAATGTATTAGAGACATTTAATAGCATCTAGATCAGTATGACAAGAACATCTGCAATAAATTGCAGAAAAAGCCAAAGAAATAATTTAATCCACAGTGCCTGCTCAACAACAAAATAAAAGAGGTCACAGAGAAACTACTGTGTAAGAAACCATTTTATTTCTCTCTGTGTCTCTCCATGCTTTTTAAAAATTGAGTACATAATTGCACAGATGCCATAGGGAGGAACAAGTGTTTGAAATCTAAAAGCAGCTTTTTGCATGAAACAGGCTATAGATAAGCCTTAAGTTAAACACAAAGTCACTTTCTAAAGCACCATCCAAAAAAACAGGACCACTCTATGTGCATAGAAATTAACCATGGAGGTGAGTTTTTCCCAGTATATTTTGTCCATTTTTAAAGGCTCTAAATGCTGCAATTAGCTCTACAACCCAAGCACCACCCTATGATGTAAAGACCTGGTCTAATGGTCTGTACCCCTTCCATAAGTCAGTGAGTGCCTCTGACAGCATCAGGACTCAAAGCAGCACAGCCAGGGGCACCTGCACCACAGGGAGGATGTGCTCTTACACACTTGTGAGGAATTACCAATTTTCACTTCCTCTGCTAGACATTAACCTATGGTCATAGTACCAGGGATAGCCAAAGGGAAATTTATCTTCGTTTTAAAGGAAAAAATTAAGATTGTATCAGTCATAATCTACAGGCTTTCCTGACACATTTCAACATTTATCACATTTTCAAAGTTTAGCTGACAAACATAATCAAATCTGGTTTCCATTCTATTGTTGTTATCAGGAAAAAAAAGAGCCTTTTTTTTTCCAAATAGGGAGGACGATTTCAAGCAGTTTCTCTTTCTCACCAGCATTGTCTTAAATTTAATTTGAGCAATCAAAGACAGTCTTCAGAAAGCCACAAATCAGACATCATGAAAATATATTCTGGGTCTTTTTTCTAGAGTGCTTCCTCTTTCCTACTTAAAATAAAACTGAAAGGGAACACAGTTTCATTGGCCCAAAAACAATTTCCTCAAAATTTTCACTACTTGCTAAATTATTTTAAATCAAAAAAGTAAAAATTACCCCACATATTCAAAAATCACGACTATTCTTTTTCACTTTTGTTTTAATTATTTGAAATGTATATTAAAAATAAAGGTTTCAACATAAAATAATGCTTAGTTCCCACAACCTTTGCAAATTCCCTTCTACTCAGTAGTATTAATATCCACTTTTCCAAGGCCAGATTACTGCCCATCTTGTATCATACCATGCCACTTGGTACTTCTTTCCTCATGACAAGCATCTGCTCCCTTTTGGTATAAAAACAATTAAAATCCTGTAAGAGTTCCCTGTTCTAGGTCAGAATCAATGGCACTGACAAATGATACTAACAAACCAATGCCAAGCAAGAGGAGACGCCAAGATAATTTTAGCATTATAATGAAGTGCAAGTCAAAATATAGCCACTATGCAGATTAAAAACAAAACAACAACAAAAAAATAAATCCATATTCATATGTTGCAGCAGCTTGCAGAGCTTAGAGATAATGCACAGCAAAACAAAACTGCAGTAGTAACATTCAGAAATTGACTCTGTTGCTAAACATTTCAAGCCACTTTCCGTATCATAAATGGAAGCAAAACAAGTGATTCCTTCCAAAGTCAGTGACTTCCAATGGCAAAAGAAGTCTATGTCTGTGTTCACAAAATCAGAACTAGGAGCTGCAATCTAACCACATTAAACCCATCTTTTGTTCAACAGCTTTCTAGGAAAGTATAGTGCTTCAAACTTGAATCCTGCAGCATAGAAGACTTTTTTACATAAGGAAAAAACAAAACCACTTGAGCGCATCAATAAACAGCTCTCAAATAGTGAAAAAAAAAATGTTTGGGACATCATTAGTATTATCATAATATCTTTAGAGGGAAGATGCACAAGAGACACAAGTTTTGCAAAAACATCCTCAAATTCGATGACTTCTGTGGGATTTTATTAGCTTTTTTCTCTTCTCCTCCCCATCATTGCACACAAGTGACTGGGTGAATGATGAAAAAACCCCATGAGAACTTTTTAACTCCCACAGTAGTTTCCCACTTCTCCAAAAATACACATACCATTATGCTTTTACACTTGCTGTAGGTTCCACTACACAACATCCCGAGAGGGGTGGGGGTTTCCACTCTACAGACATTCTGCAGTATCAGTGCTATCAGGAAGCTGCTCTCTTTACAAAAAAGGGGAAGCTGCCTGTCTGCAGTGTTCTGAAGTCGCAGCCTACATTAACCCTCTATGGGCACATCCACCCAAAGTCAGGCGTGATACGTGCATGAAGCTGAGCAAGGAAACAGTGTTGGTTGCCTAGCACAAACCAGCAACTAAAAGCACATCTTGCTTGTGTTAGAAGTCAAGACAAACTTGACTTAAAAAGCCTTAGAATGCTTTTGGCATTTAAAGTGCAATTAAAATACATGCACTGCTTTACTGAGAAAAAAAATAGTCTTGACATAGAAGCTACATAAATGTAGTGCCCTCCTGGTAACCATGTTTACTCATGGTCAAAACTCAACACAATTGTCTGCTCCTGCTGCTTTCGGTCCTGATGGCATCTGCAGCAGAGCTTGGAAGGCCTGCCAGAAGATTTCCTAATATTTACAAAGAAGCCGTGTTCATCCTCATAACTGTTGGAGAAGCTCTCCTGAATCAGGAACATATGTACTGTTTAAAAAGAACCACAAACAAACACAAAACTAGAAAAAGCCCAACATTTTCACTTTCCTCAGTTCCAGCAGGAAGTGGAGCAGCATTTCTTCAGTGATACTATTAACACGTAAAAATCTTTCATCATGTGAAAATAAGAGAAAAATGTACATGCAACTCAAAAATGCATTTTTGGTATTTCTTGCTTATTTCCTATCTTCTGTTTTGATGATGAAAGTCAAAGAAATAAGATTTTGCTTTGAAAACTTTTGTCTTGAATTAAAATTAACTCAATTTAATTAAGAATACAGAGGCCCTAAAAGTTATTTAAAAGTTGGTTTAAGCTAAGAGTTTGATCAAGTACTAATGGAAAACAAAATTAATTGATAACATTCTGGATAATTCAGACTTGAAAGCACTAGTATATGAAGATTAGTCCTTAATTTCTTATGGCTATAAAGCCATTATTACTCTCATAACTTGTACCCTACTTGGTGTAAACATTTATACATTCAGCCATATCCTACGCTTTTGGGCAAATAAGTGCTATTTTTCAGTTTAATTTTCAAGGGAAATGAGTTTTGTGTGCTTATTCTGCTTGTCTGTCAAGTTCCCTCTGCATTTAATTCCAGCAAGAAATTCAAATTTGTAGAAGGTAGAGGTCTCAATGCTAAAGAAATACCTGCTCAGAGAAGAACAGCTCAGGTTAATGCCATGGCTGAAGTCAAAGAGCTTCAGCAGGAACAGCCTCATGAGGCTGGTGCCAGCCAGGATGCTCACAGCTCTGGTTTAATTTCATATTCAGAAAAAAAGAGGAAAAAAAGCCTTGAAATGACAAACTGCACCCAAATCAGTAGTATGAATCACAACATAAAGTTCAGCAGCAACAGTGAATTACCTGTAGAAAGAAAAAAAAAGGGAAAAAAAAAGTAGGTCCTATTAAAAAGCTACAAGATTGTTTTCAAGTTGTTCTGTGGTGAATAATCTCTGTGTTTACAATAACTGCAGTGTGCCTTTGAACAGCTCAAACCTGCATTCTCTTCAATTCATTTTACCTTAGGTGTCAGCAGAATAGTTGCCAGTTTCTCCATATTCTTTATTTCATGTCACATTTAAATGTATATAGTTAAGGATGTATCCATCATCTTGATGAGATGTGATTGTGCTGTCATTTTTCTTTATGCTGTAATAGTAATTTTCAAGAAGGAAAAAAAAAGATTTCATATTCTTCTATGATCATAACTGCACAAAGGAATAAAATTCCCAATTCCAAGTTTTTTGTGAAATAGTTTAATGACTAGTTAATTTAGCAATATAAATATTGGTATAAACTAGAAATAACTTCCTAATGAATATTAAAAAACTGCTGTCACTGTTGGATTTGAGTTGGGGGTGTTTAACCCTTCCAACTCTTTCTTATTGCCTTTCTCTTGGCACCTAGTGTTTAAAATTCTGCCTTTTCCCCTTTTTTGTATGCCATAATTTGTCATGTTTCCCTCTTATGATACTCCCCTCTCTGAAAATATGTATGTCAAATTTTATTCTGATGCTATGATGCATTTTCAGTGCAAATTAGCAGTGTGTTCTAATAGTAATCCATTGCACCCCTCATTTTAAGGGGAAGGAGGCATGACACATGACAAAAATCATAGAGTGAAATAGCTGGAAGTCCACCCACTGGGACAGGCTGGATGGCAGAACCACTGTGCAAAGCTGCTGTAAAGAAATGCAAAGTAAGTATTATTTTACTTTATATGAGTCTTACATAAAAGTTTTTCTTTTAATTTGAAAGCACAGGTGTAGGATAATTTATAGGTAGGGATTTATATTGTTCAGAAATCACATTGGGCAGACTTAGACTTGAATAAAATTTAGTTCAGACATTAGAGAGTAGAAGAATGCCTCTTGGAACTATTTGAAGCCAAACTATACACCAGGAAATGCTGGCAATCACACTGCAATAACAGTTTATTGCAAAATTCCATACTGTTGATACTTGCTTTCAAAACATGCTCCCTGTGCCCCCATCCTTCCTTTCTGTTGCTTCAGACAAATCTCTGCTTATGGGATTCATTCTGTTCTCCTCAGTTGCCCACTTCTCAAATCTCCTCTAAATACACTCCTCACTTGGAAAAGTCAAGCCATTCTTATCCATCATTAGTGTCCATTGCAGAAACCTCATCCTCTGCAAGCCTAAATTGAGCGTATTCCACTTACATCTTCCAAAATTATCCTACTGGTATATAATCACACCCCTATCTTCTCACCTTCCCTTTCTAACCTGTTCCTTCACATTTCCTGCACAGAAATGTCACTTCCATTTCCATAAAATTATGTCATTGTCTTTTGTCATCACCTCTGCTTTCTTCCTCATTCTTTACCAACTGTTCTGTTTCTCCAGTCTACTTATTTCTACATCCTTATTAAAATTTCTGTAGCATTACACAAAACAAAACCCACCTCACCACTAACATGAAGTCTTCAGTAACTACAAACTAAATCACCCACACAGGATATTCCTTTCACTATTTACCGATTTGCTTCTGCTTGGAAGATTTTACACTGTAGACATACATGAAATGGAGAGAATTCTCATTTCTTATTATTACTGGTTCAGGTCTCTGAGCAGAATACATCTACAATTGTTCCTGTAGGATTTAAGTGACCCTCTGAAGAATTTCTGGCATGCATTGGACATCACTATGCAAAAATCAAGTACAAAGAATGGTCAAAGAAAAAACTGATTTAAAGAAATATATAAAGTCAACAAGTTTAATTCCAGACTGTTAATACCTAGCTGTCAGATTTCCATAGAATACATTGGAAACAGTTTCTAAGTAGCTTTGTAGGGATTTTATATTAAAAAGAAAAACAAAATAAAACAGCCAAAATACCCGAATCAACAGAAACCCCTAGAAAACAACAAATTAAGTCATACTACACCAAAACAGGAATTTTGGAGTAATTTTAGCAGCAATGACATAAGAAACCAGCCAGTTACAGGTGCCCAAAATCTACTTCCTTTCCTTCACAACATCTGTACACATCTGTGTCTTAACTAGCACATCAATTCCTATAACCCCAAATGCAGAGGAACCAGCGGAGCAGCCCTGGTTTCACTGCGGCTTAAGGACGGCAGGGATGGAAGTTCCCACTCAACGCCCAGCGCATGACATCTACGTAATGGAGGACTGAGACTCAGAATTTCCCCTCGGGCAGCACCTTCCGCAGCACTTTCGTTTTTTCTGGGTATAAAATGGTAACGGGAAGCTGGGCTTGCCCTCACTCCCCGCACGCTGTGCCCGAGGAGAAGCGCAGCAGCTCCGGGCTCCCGCGGCAGCTCAGAGCAGGGACGGCTCCGGGGTGCCCCAGCTGGGACATGGTCCTGGAGAGCCAGGTAAGTCTGCGCAGCGCCATGGGCTCTTCTCTCTGCTCACATCCTGCTGGAGCCACACACAGCTCCAGGAAAACTACAGGGACAGTAACTCTGGGCTGGGTATGGTAGAGTTCAGCCACCCACAGACGCCCAGCCATGAGCGGCAAAGTGATTTAATGTTATGCTATGGAGAAAGCACGTTTAAAATTGTGATGCAGGTTATATATAAATTCCATGATATTCTGTGCATTAGGTCACTTGTAATTAATTTATTCTTCACCCAGAAGGAAGATTGCATGGTGGTAGCTTTATGCAATGGTGGTGTGGAGAAATGGAAAAAGAGGTTAATATTTCATGTTACTGTGGTACGTGAACTTTTTTTTTCCTCAGGAGAGGAGTAACAGAATAGTCAGAAACATATATATGAATGAATATTCGCCAAGTGAGATGGTTTCAGTATTGTGTGGGCAGATATAAAGTGATGCAGAACACTGCATCATAAATACAGAATCAAAGTTCTCTTGCAGGGATGTTTGAATTTGTATTTTGGAGTCAACCCATTACAAACTCAGGTGATGCTTTCCAAAACATCAGTAACCAAGTTTCGCATTTGCAGCAAAGATGGGTACTCTTTCCCAAAAGTTTCTCTTAGTCCCTCTTTTTTCCAAGTTAAGCAGCAACACTGAAATGTCAAGAGTAACAGAGCATTTGAATTGCAACATGCACCTTCTGTTGCCTTATGCAACAGATCAAAAAATCTTTCTTTTCAAAAAATTGCAAATGGATGTTTTTATTTTAACTTCTGCTACATCAAAAATACTATCATGGTACTTTAAAGGGAAATACAGGTTTCTGCAGCAACAAGTAAGATCCAATTCTGGGCTAAGTTTCTCTGTCTGGGGCATTTAAGCTTTAAGTGGATTGGTAGGGACCTGATGCACATAAGTTGTGCAATCCCTTGAGAAACTATTTTCAAATTAACTAATAAGATATTGCGCTGCTTACACAGTGCAATACTTAATACAGCTTATTAGAAAGAAACACAGAGCAGTGACAGCACACAGCTACTGCGCCTGGGATTTAAAAGCTGGATTTAGCTGTCATGTCCATAATTCTTAGTGCATCGGTTATGTAAAGGAGTAGGTGAGAGGAGGGTTTCGTTTCATATTAAGGAAAGTAAAAAAGGCTCTACAGAATGTAATTGCAGGATTGGTAAAAAGTGTAAGGCAGCTTTGCTCCACTATTTACATATCAAGGCAATTTATGGAAATCCTCATATAGAAAAACTGAGTAATTGAAAATGAGACTGAGAAAAAAGCTTGGTCTTACATTAAAGGACAAAACATGTGTTTTCCTATTAAAAATCATATGTGTAGAGAAGAACTCAGCAAATTTTCACAAAAACTTTAAATATTACTTCTCCAATGAGATGGAAAAATAGTCAAGAACTTTTTTCCAACACTGATAGTTACTTTGGTAATATCTCTACAGCTTTCCAGATATTCAAGAAATCTACATGTCACAAGATTTCTGTGCATGAGAACATTTTGACAGTAATTGCCATTCATCTTGAGGCAGAAACTTAAAGAGACAAAGCAAGTAAATGCCTTGAGAATAACTTTTTAGAAAGAGCATCACAGTATAGGGCCAACACTTAAGAACAGAGAAAGTATAATGGCATGAGGGGAGTAGTTGTACCTAGCTGGGCAGAGAAAGAGGAATCGTAAGAATTAAGGGTGGAAAATATGTACCCCTGATCACAGAAAATGAAGTTATCAAAAAAAAGGGATAAATTTTAGCAAAGCTGCTGTTCCAAAACTAGAAGAACACAAAAATTGGAGATTGCACACCAGAATGCATCAGTGAAGTCTACCAAGGTAGCACTACACTTAGGGTAAGCAAGTGCTAAGGGAGGAAGTCTCACAAAAAAAGTAATCATTGACTTCAGCCTCATGCAAAAGTCACATACTGGGGCACAAATGATCTTAATGTCTGTGACTGCAAAAAGGGGCAATTAAAAATAAAATAAAAAACCATTACAGAGAACTAGAGTGAAAGTGCATTGCTTGGAATACATATAAAGACAATGACTACTGCCTTCTAATTTGTGAAGCCAACCTCAGAATATTCCCATTGAAGCAGAACAAGTTACCGTTTCTTAACGCAGATGATATTTTGGAGGAACTGAAAACATAATAAGTTCCTCAACGGTTCACTTGAAAATGAAGGTTATTAATATAGGTATTTAATGTAAGTTAACTTGTAAGGACCTCTAGTTTCAACCTTTAGCTGCAATGGTCATGGACTTAGATCACCCTTTGTCACACAGCCATCCTTGCACCAGCCCTTGCAAAACTTCTGTCCTGGCCTAAGGAGACACAGATCAGCCTTGCTGTCACATCCCATTAGGAGCAAAGCTGATAAAACCTACTGGGATTCCAAGGTGACATAGCTTCTTTCATTATGTTTGTCACAATATTGATTAGATTAGGTCTGAAGCCCATCTTTGGCCTGCTGCTGACCCATCACATCTCCTGGGAAATTCTGCAGAGTAGGAAACAGAATTGAAAACGACTGGAACAATAGAGATGTTCAAGATGGTTATAGCTCATGGGACTCACCCAGATGTGACAAGTACTGATTTTTACTAACTATGCATCCTAATACGTTAATCCCAAACTTGACAACTACACATTACATTATCTCCTTCATGGTAGTCAGGCTTCAGGAGCTTAATGGCATGAAAATTACCCACCAAAATATTCATTTCTTTCACTAGAGTAAATAACAACATGGTCAAAGTGCCACCTAGCTAATTTTCCCTATCAAAATTTTAAAAAGTAAATAAAGAGCAGGTTGGTTTGCTGCCTGTGCAACAAATGTTGTATCAGTTGTCTCCTGTGGCATTTTAGTTTTAGATGTTTCACTCTAAACATGTCCTAATGTAGGACAGCTGAAGATTCAGTTCAGAGAACTGCACAGCTGAGCCATATGGCACCAACCTAATTGTGGCAGTTAATAGCTAAAGACCCCTACACCTGTTCTTATGTTTTCTACAGGCTTTACTTATTGGCATTAAATGCTTCTAATATAATTCAAGCCCTGTGCTGATATAGGCTTTGCAAGTGACAGATCTGATAGTTCCAATGAAAAAAAAGACTACTCTGAATTGCCAAATTTATTTTTAGATGTACACAGAATGAAAGTTGGAGATTCCTTTTTTTTTTTTACCTTTTTCAGTGCTAAGGTCAGTTTTATCTCTCTCACATGTGGACTACTTTACAAATACCATCAGTAGGCACAGCTGAATTATAAGGAGCCTGAGCAATAAGTTCAGTAAATGTCACTCCTTTTACCTACAACTTTACCTCCCACATATAACACCCACTCCCTCTGGCAGCCCCAAACCTATGGTTTGAATTTTTCTAAGTGTTCCCTCCTTCTCCTTATCTTCACACAGCTTTGCAAAACAGGACAACTAAGCAATTAATATGCCATAAGTAAAATAAACACTCCTATTTGCAATAGGGAAGCTGTAGCACATCTGTCCCACTCAGTAACAGCCCTGGCAGAAAATTACACACTGTGATAACCTGGAAACCTCAGGGTCTCATGAAACCAGAGCTTCCAAATTTAATTCTTGTATGCTTTGAAGGATAAAGCAACATGAAGCAGAACAAGAACTGTGTATTTCATTCCAGTTTAGAATGCCAGGACACTGCATGTAGACTTATTTCCATGGGAGTAGAAAAAGCATATCAAGAGGGAAAAAAAAGACATCCAATACTTTCTTCTATATAAAATATTATTTCTTAAATATACCTATGAAAATGCATATTCCAAGTTGCTGCTTTGATCCTTTTCACAGCTGCTAAGATTCCTTTAAGTCCTAGAAATCCTCTCACCCTGTTCTTAAACTAGTCATTCTTTTTTTCATTCAGAAAAAATGGAGCAGAGTTTCTCTTAATATCATTTCAGGTATTTTATAATAGAATTCTTTTGTATATTACTGAAAGATTTGACAAGAAATTAACATTCCATTGAAAAATACTTCAAAAATTAAGAGTGAGCAGAGAAAGAACAGGACTTGATAATGAATTTATTTAAATAAACTTGCTTTAAATACACTCTAGGATACTTAAATTGTATGAGATTCATCTATCTATACCCATAAATATTACTCCAAGACCCAGTAAATTCATGCAATATATCTTCATGCTCTGCAAAATCTTACCTGTAGGTTATTATTGTGCAGACTTCAATTAAGATGTAATAACAGCATTTACATGAAAAAACTATGATTTGCACCTTGAGGATGTAAAAAAAGCAATATTCTGAGGGTTGCCCAGCAATAGTGGATCAATTTTTTTTATACCTCAAGGGCTAAAAATTGTGGGAGGAGGTTTCAGGCAGAACTAGAAGGTTGTTTTGCTTTAGAGTGGTACATCTCCCAAATATAAAAATGTTCAGAGGATCCCTTCCTGCATTATCAAATAATATCCTCTAATTATGTTACATTTATGCCCTTGCTTAAACCATTAACCAAGTGGTATGACAGCTGTATTCTTCAGACATTACAAAATAATGAAATTCTGAGAACAAACCAAAAGGAAAATGTAACCATTCCTCAAAACCATAATATACAAGTAAAAAAAAATTAAACAGATTTTTTTTACAAAATCCCACAACCATTTATTTTTGCCCAGAACACTTGACAGAAATCTAAGCAGACATTTGCATTGAAACTCTTCAATCATATTGATATGGGAAGAACCTTTCTTTCCTCAAAGAAAGTAAAATGCAGTACATGTGTGTGTAGAAAATAACTTTTCAGAAGTTTTAAATAGCTTTAGATAGAATAGACCATGTCCCACTTCTGTGTTCCTACTTCTTCACCCTCGTGTCTGCACTACTTTCACATCTCATCCCCCCCTCCTGCTGTTGCTCCAGCAGGTACGTGCACCCTCCTGCTTCGACCCCTTATCCATGCTACTCCAGTATGTGGCCCAGCTGTCTTTGGCAGAAATAATTACATTCCCCTCCCTCCCCTCCCCCC
>VWYI01018958.1:169672-187467 GCA_013399455.1 Anthoscopus minutus | reverse complement strand
CCTCTCCGAACCTCTCCGAACCTCTCCTCTCCGAACCTCTCCTCTCCCAACCTCTCCTCTCCCAACCTCTCTGAACCTCTCCGAACCTCTCCGAACCTCTTCTCTCCATTGCTGGCCTCTTCATTACTACTGCTGGGTTTGGTTACCAGGAAGAGGATTTTATTTCCATTCCCCTCTTCCTTTCACTCCCTATCAGCTTCTGGCTTAACTGAAGAGAGGAGTTTGAGTCCTGCACATGAGCCTGGGCAAATTTCCAGCTCTGCCACCTGGGTTGCAACCCAGAAAGAAGAAACTTTAGCTGAAGGCTGAGAGTTCTTGCTTTGTGTAGGTCACAGACAGTGACAGAAAGGGATTTGACCCTACTGGTTTTGTTTGATGGTTTCTAAAGTGTCTTCCCACTAGAGGAACAGAAAGCCAAGACATCCTAAAGCTGCCTCTCAGCTGTATGAGTTTGATACTTTGCAAACTTCAGAAGGAAGAGGATGAAGATGCAAAAATTTTGTCAGTCATTTGGACTATGCGCAGCTTGCTTGTGTCAGGGTGCTTTCCTCTCTCTGGAGATAGTTTTAGCCAGAGTCCAAGGTATAAATGTGTCCTTTGTCCATACTGCCTCTCACCTGCAGAGAAAGAGCTTCCAAGCCAAGTTTGAAAAGTATTACAGAGCATGTAAAAAAAGAAGTATACAGGAACCCACTTCTTTGAAATTGCTGACATTTTGGAGGATGAAAGAAGCTTCAAATCTCCTGGGTTCCAGCCTCACAGACACTAAGAAAAAATAAATCCCTTTAAAAGAAAAGAAACAGAAGGAGAGAAGCTGCCTATTTCTGTATTTAAAAGTTCATACACTAAAATCCCTTGAGGAAGGAAATAGTTTGGGATACTGATAGTGAAAAATAGAAGACTGAAAAAAGTCTGATTTTTCTGATATGTTTTAATTTTATTTTTTTAATGAGAAACAGGTTTTGAAATAAATAATAATCTGCAAAAGCAATACTATTTATCCACGAAAAGCAAGTAGTTAGAAAAATAACATAGATAGAGCCTGGCCAAAATTTAAATTATTTACAGGGACTGTAAAGGTTTATCATCAGCAGTAAGCATTACATTACTGCTTTTGCCACCAACCAATAACAGAAATGCATGTTGCTTTTTTTTTTTTTAATTCAAATAATACCCTGCCTTACAAGACAGATCAAGTGAATCCAAAAACTGATGCTGTAAATCTCAGTAATCCATGCAACTCTTTTAGCCAAACTGGATGTTTGGAAGTAAGCTAGAATCACCCTACTGACGGCAGCTTTATCTCACCTGCTGGTGTCTGCAGGCAGAGAGCTGGACAACATCTATCACTGGCTTTGATAACCCCTTGAGATGAGAAGAACAGTGCCGCACTGCTTGGAGTAGATGGGCAGGTTAGGATAGCAAAACTGCAGGAAACATATCAAGCTGAGGTGGGGTATGACCAGACACAAGTTACCTCTGCATTGTGCCCAGGTCTATGGGCAGAGACTAGGGACAAATTAAAGCAATTCCAGGTTTCTCTGCCTTGTGCCATGGGGTATCCATACATATTTTGTGACTAAAACCACACAGCAGTACAGAATGCTTTCAAATTACAACCAGAATCTAGTTTAGACACATTATTTTATATTATCTCCTGACCTTGCTTTTGCCACAGGAAAAAAACCCTCTGGAAACCATGTTCGCATACTTAAATGAGAAAAGGAACTCCCATCCCTTATATTTTTCATTTCTGAATGTCTTAAGGGAGGAGTGAGAACACACAGTAAATAAATAGCTTAACAGACTGTAAACAACTAAAGCTTCACCTCTTGCAAAACTGTAGGCCCTGTGATTAATGTTTCAGGAATTATATTAAAGTGCAATGACTTTCCCTTTAGACTGGTGATACCCAGGAGAAAAGATTCCCTGCCTTGAATGAGACCATGAAATTTGATTTGTGTATTCTAAAGAAAGAAATCTGTTAATTTAGATGGTTTCTTTACAAAAGCAGCATCTTCCTGTTTTGATCACAAAATAAACAATAAAAATGAAGAAGTCAGGCTGTCCGACTATATGAAAGAAAGGGAGAAGCTGCATGAAATAGTCCTCTCTTGTAATTAATAATAACAAATTGTCAGGCATTACATCTGCTCTGCACCTTCCAGTATCGCGACTCAGAACTGTACTGTAAAAGCTGTAAACTGCTAACAGCTCCTTTCTTTAAGGGTTGTTTGTGCTAAAGAAAACTTGTGAACTGAGTAAAGAAGAATTTAGGGCATCAGTCACCACAGGACTAAGATAACATCTCAGAAATTTCAGGGGTCGTGGAGTTTGCCCTTAGTCTTTGATACTTTCTCACCACTCAGACCAATAATAAGGCATGTGATGACTGACATTAAGATTTAGGGAACAGACTCCAGCAGACTTGTTAAAGGATAGAGGAAAATCCATAAATTAAGATTAAATGCAGCATGAACACACACACAGATGTAATCAGCACAAAACCAGTGCTCCAGGCAGAGGTGCCCTTACCGGGCTCTGCCCCTGTCCAGGGTAAGGCTGGCTCTCCCCAAATGCTGCCTTCCCCACTCTGTTCCCATGACAGCAAGCTCAAATTTCAGCACAAGTTTAGCAACTCTGTTCTGCACCACAGTCACTGATTAATGCCATGACCCTTGACTTGCTAACCTCAGCAGTTACAAAACAGAAGGTTCTGGGTTTACAGCCCCAAATTTTAAAGTGGTTTAAGGATGGTCATTTCTGTGGGGCAAGAGTGGGACTTGCAGAGATGTTTCATATGAATAAACAGAGATAATTTTTACCCCTCTTAGACTTTTCTGAAATTTAGTAGCAATAGAAGAGTAAACAGGTAACTGTTCTAGCACAGTCTTAAATAATTCAAAGGATCACACTCTTTGCCTACCTGAAAAATCCAGAGCAGGCCCTGTAACAGTAAAGTTTTTAATCAATTCTAAATTCATAAGAATACAGAAAGTAGATGACACTAAAACTTAATTTATTTTCTATGCAGCAGAATTTAATAGAGCTTGAATGCTTCTCTCAGAAAACTAAAATAGGAACACAAGTTTTAAATAAACTTCTTCTGGGCACATCTGCAGGCAACAGCTCACGATCAAGCGGTCCTTGAAATTTCTCATGCCATTTGCTGTTACTGCAACACACAAGTTTTAATCACTGCAAGGAGCTTCAGCTGTGCCTAGGAGTTTTGTTCTTTCTAGCTATCCTAACTGGAAAAATCCTGAAAAAAAGCAGGTGATTGCACCACGAGGACTCAAACAATCCCTGTGCTTCCAGAGGGGTAAGGCCAAGCAGTGCTGCAGAACGGAAGTCAAATGTTCATGTGGCACTTGGGGCAAGGAAGAAACCAGTGAAAGGTTTGGGCCAGCCAGGCTCTCCTCGCAGCCCACAATTCACCAAGCGTGCGACCCAGGAGAGCTGCTTCTCCCTCTGCCTTCCCCAGGCTCCCCCCACAGCTCAGGGACCACAGCCAGGGCCCCCTCGCTGCCTGGCCCTGGCACAGAGGGGCCCAAGGCACTCCTGCAGCCCAGGAATACAGCCAGTCCCTCAGGGATGGATCCCTTGGGAGAGGCAACCCAGCGCCTCAGTGGCCTCTTTGAAGTACAAAGGAATACTGGCTACGTTTCCAAGCAGTACTAGTACCAAGCAATGAGAGAGAGGGAGTCTTATACTTTAAAGCTTCGATTTCTTAATTGTTCAAAGGGCAGAGAGTAGTGAGTAAGACTGTGAGGTGGCAGAGCCACCTGGGCAGCGCTGGGGCCAAGGCCACCCTGGGGCCCGGTCGCAGGAGCACTGGGAGGGCACAGCCCAAGCAGGCACACCCCGGCAGGCAGCAGCGCCCTTCTCTGCCTTGAGATGATGGCAAGGAGAGAAAAGCCTGCTAGTGCAAAGCCAAGCCTGGAGAGCAGCAGCAAACTCTTCCCCTCTACTGCTAGGCTGCTCAGGAGCCTGCCAGCAGGCACTGCCACCAAACAGCTGGAGGAGCAGGCAAGGGCAGGAGCACAAACATGGAGCCTTAAGGATATTCAGCCCCGGCCCCAGGAACAACTGCTTCGTCTGTTCGTGTCCCAGTGGCTGAGTCACAACAAGCTGATGCTGCTTGGCAGACTTCACAGCCGCTCGCTGCACGGATGGCCTTTGGATGTATCAGCAGCTTAACTCACTGCTACAGCTCTGCTGCTGCTGATACCCTGGTCCCTGTATTCTGACCCAAATATTTTCAGTTACTAAAGGCATGAAAAAAGCCCAACAACTAAAATGGAAGGGGACCAGAGGGAAACCTAGTTAGTTGGTTGTGCCCATAATCTTAGAGCTACATCTCTAATTCCAATCAAAAAATATTCTTTTATGTGACTGTCAGGCAGAGAAAGCTACTGCCAGCATTTCATACCCTGGTTCTGAGCACTCACAATATCTGTTTAAATTAGCAAGCAATCAGCACCCACAGCAATTAGCATCCCATAGACAGTATTCCAGTTGTACATGCTCTCCTCGTTCTTTTCTGCCATGGAAATCTTTATGGCACAGGGCTTGTTTTGAAAAGATATCTCTTTTTATTCAAGAATTCTATGTACTTTTCACCCAGATTTTCAGATTCAGTCAGTCACTATATCCTCGAGCTGTGTGTAATATAACATAAAATAACAAACAGAACTCAACAATCAAAACTATTTTCTCTTTCTTAGTAGAAAAAAAATCATACTGCATGGTTCCACCAGGGAGATTAACAGAAAAATATTCACTATCAGTTATGTATTAATAGGAAATTGCAGCTCTTGAAGTGTAATTGATCTAAAGAGCAAAAGAATTTGAGTATTCAGTCTGAATTTTGAGCATAACTGCTTCCAAATAAGAATGAGAAATGAAACTACCTCATGTCAAAGGCACTATCAAAACCTAAACCAATGCTCGGCAACACTGCATCTATGAAAACATTCATTTCTTATCAACTCTCACTCCTTTTTGATTTGTATTCCTATGCACAATGCATCCTCTCCCATATCTGTAAGAAATGTCATTTATGTTTACCTATGTGGTCATAGCTGGAGTGCTACCAACACACTTTTTCCCAGACCAAAGTATTAAGACCATCCACAGAATAATAATTGGATACTTGCTCTGTGCCTCTCACAGAAATCATGTATGACATCTTTCCCCACTGCTTTATTCTCCTTTATTCCCTCATTGACAATAACTATTCCTTTCACATTGTGGACAGCATAGATACAGACACAGCAAGAGAAAAAATAAATAATGACAGAGAATGCCTCTCCATTTCTGACAACATATGAAATTATGTAATTCCTGATATGGCACATATTCATATTCATGATACAGAATTAGTTTAAAAATGAGCTAATAAATGAGCTAATGAAACATTCCTAAACCAAGCAGGAACCATGCTATGTTTATGAGGTTTTCACCAAACCTGAGGAAAGTTTCAGAAGGTAAGGATGATTTTAGCATCTTAGGTGGTAATGCAGTTTGGGCCAAAAGAAAGGACAGCAGCTGTTTCAGTTGAGCTCTGCATTTGAGTTTCCAGGGTGTGTTGTAAACCCTATAAACTCAAGACAAAACTCAACTGGTATGAACCGAAACAAGATGTTTGGGTGAAAAAACTGCCAGTGGAAACCACTGAGCCTGAGAATCAAAACCAGTGTTTGGACCTGCACTGCACAGATGCCTGGCAAGCCTGATGCAAATGTTATATTTTCTTGCATATAATTCTAAGCCAAACTATTTTTTTTTCCACTGAAACCAAGGGCTTAGGGGCCAGGAAAATAATTTAAAATGGCATCTCCTAATGAGCAAAGAAAGATCATAGACTCAGCAAGTGCAGGGAAATTACCTTTGCATATTTAGTTTTCAAGAGCTGGAGGAGAGAACTAGAGAAATGGAACTGTGGTTGCAGTGGGGAAGTTTATGGGAAACACAAGTTGTGTGGTTCAGGCAGCTTGGGGGAGTGCTGAAAGATTTCAGAAGGTGAACAGATTCCTTTTCTCATTAATGAAGGGGCCCTGACTGCAGATCCACTAACTCGCTCGGAGTGGAAGGCTATTCAGCTCTCGCCTTTGATTGAAAGCATGAGTCTGTTACTTATGAGCTCTCAGTAGCTTTCCTTTTAGTAAGAAATGGGGGGAAGGGGCAAGAAGATGGCTGGAGGAGGGGAAGGAAAAGATGGGCAGCAAAAACCGCTAGTAGCTGAACATGGGACTTCGAGGAATTTGCAGGACAGGCCTTTGCAGAAAGGTTAAAAGCTTACAAGGTGAGTGATGCCTTTCCTGGGCTAATTCTTCTCTCCTTATTACTCACCAACATGTTGAGAAGTAAACTGCATCTTCAATCCATCCTTACCCTCTTATTTTCAAATAATCTTACCAAATTATTTATTCTGCTAGCATGGAACTTAAAAAAACAATCTGGTTTTCAATATTTTTTTCTGGTAATATCAGCTGTATTTTAATAATGCTAAGAAAGAAACCCTAAGTAAACCAAATCCTGACCATCTTCCCTGCTGCAACAGGGAACATGCAGCCTGCTGTTTCAAATTGTAGACAGTCACGAGCTCTCGTCAGACTTTGTGTGGGCTTGAAATGTTCTTTTAGTCCTTTGCTGCTGAAAACTGAGCACAAATTATCACTAAAAGGATATAAAAAAATTATGCTGGAACATTTGCCATAGCTGTATAGGAATGCTCCTCAAAACAATCAGAAAAGGGAGTAGATTACTTAGCTGAGGTTTGAGGACTGTATTGACAGCTAGCTGTTTCTAACAAAGGTTACTTTTTCACAAGGAGAAAAAGACAAAAACACACTGACAAAACTGTGTTCTGCTAGTTTTTGTCTGTTGCCAATGAAGAGACATCAACTGCTTCTGGTCCGTAAAAACTTTGGTTATCTTCTAAACTGAGCAGAGATCTTGGCAGGAAACTGAAGGGGCAACTTCAAGATAAATCTAAGTACTTCCTATGTGTATCAACCTGGGATGTTGCTTCAGTGATGTAACATTTGAAGTGCTGTGCTTGATTCAGTGGAGCTCCTAGGTGTGCAGGCTTTTAGTGGTTACTTTTACAGAGACAGCATATCCAGAGTTTAAAAAAAAACCAAAAAAAATCTTTACATTTTTACTCTTGGTAAGGTAATTTTTATCTGAATTTAAAGCACAAAATATATGCAGAATCAGATTTTGAACCAAGTGTATCAATATAATATAGAGGAAGGAAAAATAAGGAAAAATAGTAATAATAAAAAGATGGGATAATTTTGCTCAGTAATGAAAATAGGGACTTGTGATCACAGGCAGCACCAAAGGGAAAGGAGGGGATTAAATAACACTGAACATCAGCCTTCACTTAGGGTTACTTAGATGACCTCTATTGCCTCTAACAAGTTTTGTACTAATACTCAGGATCTGCAGCATTGGACATGATAACCTATGGCACACCTTCCCTAGGATTACAAACACATTATCATTTCTTTTTGAAAGAAACTGGAATATCCCAATACCACTAACCAACAGTATTTCCTCTCGCTTTAAAACATGCACATACATATACCACAAGAACAATGCAAACTTCTGATTTGATGCTCTTTGATGTATGAACATACGTGACAATTGGAGACATTCCAATTATCTCCAGTTGAAAGTTAGGCCAAAATTAGAAGCAGTTATGAATAATGGATTAGGTTTTAGTATAAATGGCAATGCTGCATAGAATAAAGATGAGAGTTTAGCTTAGCTGTGAATACGTGAACCAGGTAAGCCGCACTGCTTCCTTAAACAGACACATTGGAATTGCACATCCTTGAAGGTTCAATTAACAAAACTCATGTCAAAGCAGGGTTTTGTGACAGATTAGAAATTGTTTTCAGATGCAATTCTAATGTTTTCAGGAAAAAATTAGAAGCCAAAGTTTGTCATGAAAATTCTTTTTTTTTTCCCTAGGAGCTTTTTGAAAAAGAAATAACCATGCCAAAAGTCAAGTAGTTTACCATAGCACCCTAGGAGTCAATACACAGTCAAAATGTGTATCTTGAAAGATTCATCAGCCACCATGG
Source organism: Anthoscopus minutus (assembly GCA_013399455.1). Classification (NCBI taxonomy): domain Eukaryota; kingdom Metazoa; phylum Chordata; class Aves; order Passeriformes; family Paridae; genus Anthoscopus; species Anthoscopus minutus. Next base: position 179,368 of record VWYI01018958.1, on the reverse strand, counting down.
AGATAAACACCAGCTTAGATCAAAGGGTGCCTAAGCAGGCTATTTCCATTCATTGGGAAACTTTCCTGACAATCTAGCATTTTAATTAAAGAATAAAAATCTTCCAAGCAGTAATGCTTCTATAGTTGGATAAGCTACTTTTGCTTGGATGTCTATGCTTCATTACAGAAAAAAGGACATGGGGTGAGCATTGCACTGTTGCCTTATACTTCTGTAATTCTACTTTATTTTGTGGATTCTGTGAAGATTGGAGCTCAGAATACTATCATGATAGTGCAGATAGTAGGAATGAGGAGATGTAAATGGCTGCTTCTTTGACTTTTGCACTCTTATCGGAGACCTGTTTTCCTTGACTTGCTTTGCTGTCTCTAGAGTTCTGTGTAAGTGTGGGCAGTGCCAAGTTAGGCAGTGGTTGGCACTCAGTCTCAGTGCCTTGTTATTCACAGTTTTGACAAGGGTAACAGACAGCAGGCCAGAGATGATCTTTTATGGTTTGTGCCCCAGTCTCTGAATGATTATTTACAGACGCCTTTGTTGAAATCCTCTGTTGCCTTCCTTCATCAGCCTCAGTTTAAGTCGGCCAGTATTTTGCAAACCATAAAAATGAAGTGATTACATAAAACAATCTATGTTCTCTAAATTTTTAATAGCAACAAAAAAAAATTACTTAATTCAACAGATTCACAGGGAACTGCAAAACATAAAGCAACCATTTCAACAAATTCACAGAACATCCATTACAAAAGTTAATTTACTACCTAATATGAATTATTATGTATCATGCAATGTAGGGCCATTCAGGACTTGCATTTAGTTTAGAAAATAACTATCAATAAAAAGCATATTCAATGCTTGTCATCTTTGGCATTAAAATTACAATTCCATTTCTAGAAGCAACTGCTTCACTTGAACAAATCCTTCTTTACTTCAATAGACGTAGGAGTGAGAGGGGGTAGGCATTTGACTGCATCTACCAAGAGCAAGACTGTGCTCAACTTACAACACAGGTGTTTAAGATGCCCAATACTTGAGTGCCTCTCCAGTCTCAAATTGCTCCAGCATCACTAAATTTTTATTTACCCAATTTTTTTTTTAATACCAGATCTAATAAGGAACATGGTAGTAGTTACAAGGTGATACACCCCTTTTTCTGGAGTGGTTTTGCACAATGTATAATATGACAAGAGATTTCTCAGTCTTCTTAACAGTGGGATTTGATGCAGGCTGGTGGGTAATCATGGGAGAATTTAATCTCTAATGCTTTATATTATGGTCCTAATTATTCTTAGAACAATATAAAATGGTAGAATATAGTATCTTGGGTAGAAAACTGTTTTAATATGTAAATCTATAAAACATTCATGCTCAAAACACACAATAAAGCATTTTAGATCTTCCTAACTGAAATTGGGCTAGATTTTATTAAAAAATTTGCAAAGATAACTGTTTAAATAACTTAATGCATTCGCAACACTTGATATGTGAAAGAAGCTGTATTTTTTACTTCAGTATTTTTAGGTCTGAACCAACTGCCACTGGGATGTCTTGTAAGTCTAAGATTTCTAGCTCATCTTTGCCATGCATGTATTCTGTGGGAGCTGTGAGTGAGAAAAGAGGAAATGATAAAATACTCGTAGGGAACTAGTCTCCTACACAAGAAAAACAATCTGATTTCCAGTGAACATTCCCAAATTAATAATGAGTACTGCAACACTGTTAAGTCATTATGTTTAAGCAGCTTCATTTGGAGGCAAGGCACTTTGAAGCTTTTTTCATGTATACAGATTTTAAAGAAGTGTGAGAATACTACCTGGCCAAAAATCTCATATAATTAGGAAAGTAAAAGGCATTATGAATAGACTGGCCAGGACATCTGCCAATACATGAAAGCTTTTACTTTTAAACCACCAGCTCAAATATTATATTAGCTCAAACAGCAGTTAACTATCATTTCAGTATATACAGAAGCACCAGGGACGCACAGGATGACACGGAAATTAAAAAAATTTTAAAAATTGGTTTCATTCTTGCTATCCAAAATAACTTAAATATTTGTTACATATTTTAGGGTTTATGCAATGTTTATGTATATGAGCTTTACATAACATTTTATAGTTTGTATGTAGAGTGAAGTCTGTTTGCTTCAAGACTTTACAGAGAGAAAACTAAATAAGAGTTGACTATATTTTCCTGGGCAGGTGGAGACCACATTTCTGAACATCACTTAATGTTTTATTACATTTTATTACAGCCATGTCTTAGAGACAGCTATTCATTTCACACACCCAGCATATACATATATGATATATAGAAGCTACAGCTTCTGTCCTAAGCTGTATTGACAATCCGGATCTGTTTCTGCCTTGTCTAGCTCTGGAGAAAATAAAAAGAGTTAGAAAAGTAGGAAATGCAGGGGAAATAGCATCAACCACTACAAGCACTTTCCAGTTTCTACAGAGATTACAGACTTCTGAGACCTATTCTAAATAGTCTTTTACTGCTGCTACCATGGATTTTAGGGAGCTTTGGCCTCCCTGCACAAATGAAAAAAGTCAAACACAAACCAACAACTCCCCAATACAAACAACTGGGAGAAATCCACCCACAGACAACCTTAAAACAAGTCTCTAAACCTGAACTAAGCCAGGCTGTGGCCATGGTATTCACAGCTCTTGCAGACCCGAGAACAGAGCCTAAGGGGGAACACAAGAGAGCAACAGAAGGAACAAGCTTTCCCTGGGGAGATAGGATCAGTTTTCAGTTTCCCACATGCTCATGCCTAGGGAGTCCCCTTTGAAGTTGCTGGCTGACACGACATCTGTTTCATGTCACAGCAGCAGCTGTAGGGTTGAAATTCAGACTCATCAAAACGTACATGGCTCTTGAATTCACTGTATTTGTTTTACATCACTTCATTCTTCCTCTGGTAAGAAGGCAGAAGAATATAAATTACAAAATTTTATTAAAATAGTAAAACAACTGCCCTAAATGAGTTTTAATTCTGGCACACTGAACTTGAAAAAGGCAGAGAAATCCAATAATATCCTCCTGACAAAAATATAACTGCTCCCTCCAGCCCTTAAAAAAATATACAACTAGAAATTATTGAAACTTGTTATCCTATGACTTAGCCAGTTTCAGGTGAGTGTCAGCCCAAATGACAAAACAAACAGGTTCAATGAACACACTGTTTTTTTCATCATCAGCTATTTGAATTATGGCTTGATCGGTACAGACCAGAGGGAAAGGAAAACTTCAGGAAGACAGTAAATCTTTTATTTGTAGTACACTTACATTTATGTCCTTACAAAAGATATTTTCATAAAGATTTTGGTCAAAGTAGCTCAGTCATGTGGATTCTGTGACTGATTCATGTCAAGATGCTTTAGCAAAACAGAAGATTTAGTAATTGTTCAGTTAATATTAGAATTAGAATTAAACCAACAGCAGTATGCTGCTCTCCAAAATGAGCAGACTTCAGACTACTGTAAAACTCCCCCAAAAACTGCTGATGAACTTGGCAGCGTCAGCAAAAGGAGTCCAAGCCTTCATGGAGGTCCAGTAGACCTTCATGGGTACTGAATTACTTGCAGTAATTCAGGTAAGACAAGACACATGACATGTTCAATAGAAATGCTTTTAAACTAATACAGCTGCAGGTGAATTACTGCAAATGAGCTCATCAGCCCAGAATTCCTCTCCATCAGCTGAAAAATAAAATCTGTAGAACCAAAGAGAATGAAAATTGGGGGAAGGAAAAATGGAAACCGTAACTGATCATAATGAATCTGCCAAAATACCTGTAGGAATGCTAACAATGTCACTGTCATAATTTTTGCTAAAGCAAACAGAAGGTTGGCTAATCAAACTGGCAATTTTGATCTGTTAATTGTGATGCCCTGAAGCTTATAACACTAAAAATAAACTTTTTTTTTTTGAGCTAGTTAAAAAAAACAGCAACCCACGTGCATTTACAAAAATACCATATCAAGAAGATTGACATCAGCAGACATGCAGATTTTTCTTCCCCTGGGCACCAAATTGCTGATGTATGTACATGGTCTCTTCTTGGCATAATTGATTTTCCCTTTTTGCTCAACAGCACAGTCTTGGAATTGCTGGTGTCACAGCAAGCATGAATATGCAAGTGAAGGACACACTAGCTAGGATAAGTCCAGAACTCCACCTTGAACCCAAACTTGAGTCCAATTTAAAGTAGAATATCAGTTGATTTTAAATAGCTAACTTAAAAAGGCCTGAGATAAAATTAATATAAAGAGTGTATATTACGTTAACATGCCCCTGTTATTCCCTGCTGGAGTCAAGACCAGACTGATTCACAAACATTAAAAGCAGCTAAAGAGGGATTTTTGTGCCTTTTCAGCTCTTAAAAAAAAATGAGAAGGCTCCATCATCTCCTGAAAACACACCAATTGCTATTTATGTGGGACAAGTTTTAGCAGCTCTTTTAAGCAGGCCCAGCCTATATCTTTCTTTGAGATCTTTTACTTTAGTTCTTTCTCTAACTCTTCTCTGCCCTTAAATGAGCTGAGGTTCTCAGACTCATGTAAGGAATCTCTTGATACATCCTTGATGCAAAGCAAACGTATCAACCTTTCATATTTGTATTTTATTTAATCAAATCTGATTGACCCAGGTGTTCCTCAGCTGAATGTACCTTAAATCTTAATCAGCAGACAAGATAACTCCTTAAAGCTACTTATTTCTATGACCAGAGTATCTATGAAAACCAGGAATCAAACAGACTATTAGTGAAATTATTTTGGTAGCAGTGCCAAAATAACCATTAAAATCTCAGTCATTAATTAACAGCCACACACCGGTATCACAGGCAACTCATGTCAGGTTATGTTAAATCTGTTATTTTGTCAGAGGCACAAAAATACCTGGAGATTAGCACCATGTCCTCTCTAAATCCTGGGGAAGACCTTTCCTTTCAGTCCAAAGGGGAGCTACAGCACCGAGCATCAGGGAAAAATGTTTCACTCTGCCCAGCAAAGAGCTCTTCTCAGTGGTGTCACAGCACTGACCTTATGCCAGTGAAAACGCAGTTTGCTCCACAGATATAGAACAGAATTTTCAGAGCCAGTTTTCCCTTTCACGTAGAACTAAAAACAGACATAGCAACAAACCACATCTTAAGTTGCTCCTATATTTTCATCTTGGTTTGCTGTTAAAATTGCTGGATACCTAAGGGGTAGAGCTGGTCAGGACCTCTTCAGTAAAACACTTTCAAAATGTAAAATGCCATTTTCAAACTACCATATGCATTGGCACTGACAAAACTATTCTGTGGAAAGATTCCTCATGCCCCAGGCCAGAGAGAGGGAGACAAAGGCATGGTCAGTAATAACCACAGACTGCTGGCTAGCATGTTCAACCTTGCTTCAAGCTTATAAAGCTTTGCTCAGTTCAGAACCACTATTTGAAACTCCTTCCTCCCACTCCCATCTGCTGCCAAGTTATTAATGTGCCATCAAGTTATTCTGCAGCATGAATTTCTGAAATTTAGAAGTCTCCAAAAAATAATCTAAAAGTGGCTTGAGTACAGCTTTTAAATCTTAAAATTTGTGTATGAGGAAATCTTGAACACTTGTGCAGCCCTGTGAATAAGACCAGAACCCAAATGTTCTCTGAAGACAACAACCTGAGACTTTGAAGCTCTAACTACTACATTCTACTCCTTGAATTATAAGGTCTTACAAATGGTCCATACTAAGACATGTCCATATAAAAGCCCTAAGGCTATTGTTGTGGATCAGTTTAATGGCATTTCCTGGGCAAATTCCTTATTGTAAGTTCAAATAAAAGTCTACAGCAAGGACCATCAATCCATAAAACCCATGAACATAATGCACATTTTTAATACCGCATTCTTTTTCAAATTCCAAATGGCACTATCAGGCTGTACATGCCTTAAAGCCTTCCACAATGGCAAGAAGCAGAACTCTCTGCTGTAACTGCACCTGTAAAGGTGCTGGGCACACAGCAGGTTTTTTATTGCTCTGTGGGTCTAATGGACCAGTGGAAAAAACATAACATGCAATCACAGTCACCCTCTACAGCCTGGCCACTTGCAAGGCCTGGAGAGCTCTGGGTAACAATTCAGACTGCCCCTCCAAGAAAGAAACAAGGCTAGGCATAAACCCAGCAGTGCTTCAAAGACCTAAGCAATGTGCTGTATTCATCCCGCTGTGTGCATAAAAGGGTGGGAATGTACAGATGAAGTCTTGATCCCATGTTGATATTTAATCAGCACTATGAACAGTGCCATACACAATTAGCTTCCTTTTCAATGCCAGTTTCTGGGGCTTTGTCCCTCTTTGCTTCCTTCAGTGCAGATTGTAGGGCTTTAAAGCATGTTGACCTACTCTGTTAAATGAAACCAAATGTTTATTATTAACAGACCTGCATGGAAGGTGACCAAGCAAGTGACTTGAGTAGCTTGACAATGAAAGCTCCAAGGACAGCTTTTCTAAGAGATTCCCTTTATAATTGACTTTATAGCCTCAGATCAGCATTAATGACATTTGTAATAGCTGACTTTTCTAAAGTACAATCATATTTTAAACATACACACAGGCACATTTGAACAAGTTTTTCCAAAATGTTCTTATCTAAGACAAGTGAAAAAAATTAAGGTTCCTTCTTCTCCTGACTCTCTTTATAATCTTCACCTTCAAATTGATTTCTCTTTCATTTTCAACCATTTTTCTTTGCTAAAATTTCTTGGTTTTACCAAGCTATTGACCAGCAATTTTCCACTGAAGAAGAGATGTAACTCTACTGGGAAACTGTATTCCAACACAATAAAGCAAAAGCTTACTGCCCAAATATAAAAACATATAAAGTAAGGGCAACAGTGTGAAAATACCTTTTCAGCATCTCACAGATGAATACAGAGGGAATAGTGGGATTGAAAAATTTGTCAGTCAAGCGTCTACAGCACAAGCAGCAATAGAACCCAAATACTGCAAGTGTCAATCCAGGCCGTTAATCATAAGTTAATGGAACGTGTTAGGGTGATGTTAGCCAGGGTAAAAGAGGCTGAAGCAACCTTGAAGGTTGAGACAGTCACGGTGTGGCTGCTGCTGACTCACTCTGCAGCAAGATGCTGCTCTGACCAGCTCAACTGAACCACAGCAGTGCTGCCTCAAAAGCAAGCTACAGAACAAGTACAGGCTCTGCTAATTAAACTTGCTCTAGGGTCCACCCACCAGTAATGAGACAATGCCTGATGGGAACATCTTCAAAATGCAAGCAATTTGCTGAGGAACAGAACTTACATAACTAAAAAAACAATTAGACCTCAGAGAGTTTCTGTGTCAACAGATTTCAACACTCAGAATACAGATAGCTAAAGGTCACCATCCACACTTTACAGAAGGTGAAATGAAATAAAATGATAACGTGATTAATCTGTTACATGCTGTATGAGCTGAATTTAGGCCTTCAGCTCCTCAGACATGTAAAAACTACCTTTCCAACAACACTGCACAATACAGTGTCCCCAAAACCAAGCATCAGATATCCTAGGAAAAGGAAAAAAGACATAATACTGAACTTTTATCCTAACAGATCCCCCAACATTTGTATACACGTACCTAGGTATGTATATAAACAAGAAATATACATGCATATGCTCCTTTATATATACATACAAAAAAGTCTAAACAGATTCTGCTGGACTACTGAATGAAGAAGTATGGAAAAACACCACAGTATAGATACATGTCTCAGAGAAGAGAGAGCATGCCTAGCATAATTTTTCTTAATTCTCTTGGAATGTTTCTTAATTCCTACCTTTCTTAGTTCCAGTGACAGGACAGATCTAATTTCTGATGTCAATAAAACCAACAAAACCCCAAACAAACAAAAAGATCAGGGGTTATTTTTACAACAGATTGAATCTGTGACTAGAGCTCAATTAACTAGGTATGTTTTGCTAAGATTAATGGACATATTCTTCTACAAGTCTCAGCAAATGTTTGAGTAAGGTGGGAAAACAGATTAGCACAGAAACAGAATGAAATCCAATACCTGTTTTTCACTCATACTCATTTGCAGGCTTTCTGGTGTTGTTCTTAGCCATAAATACTAGATGAGGTACTGAAAGATATTCATAGCATTCAGAAAGAAATATCATGTTATATAGTGATAGCCTACAAATCCTTACTTTCTGCTTTCAATAACTTTTTATAAAGAACTTAAAGGTGTTTGAACAAGACTTAACAAAACTTGTCCCTCACCCTCCTGTGGCATTATACAGTAAGGTCCTAACATGGCAGTGCGGCAGGTCAGATACCACTCGCTGGATTCCAGCCCAAGACTGCTGCCTGGAACTTGCTCGGTGTCCAAGGCAGGCAGGGGGCTGTAACTGAGAAAAGCCTCAGTGTAAACAGGCATCCGGTCTGCTACAGCACCTGCACACTTTAAAGCTTGTGGAGTACAGCTATTGTACTCCACAAGTACATTGTGGACAGGATTGAGACTAACAGCAAAGCAGACTTGTCGGGGTGAAAAAAACGTGACTTTTCTAGTAGTTGTTTGAAAGAAAAACCTCATTTTAAATAAGGAAAATAATCACTATAGCAGAACTGTTAGAATTTAGTAAATGTAGAATTCCTTTGAAGGAATTTAGTAAGCAAGCAGTAAACATGATGAGCAGCTATGCATCCTTCTAAAATTGATGTGCATTTAGGATGGATGACAGTGGTTGTCCCCAGATGGTAAGCAATCATGAATTTATTCCTTTCACTCCCTTAGCACGTGCATGTTCCCAAATTCGTTTAACGTACCCACCTACCTAGAGTGCATACCTAGTCCCAAAAAGGCTTTTCCTACATTAATCACCATGGAAACCAGTGAAGGCTTCTGCTACATAGTCAAATACAGCAATTAAATAAATAATTTTAATAATAAAAATGAATGTAATTAATGACTGGAGACAACGTAGTAACTACTAAACCATCCCAATCCAAGTAAAACGAACAACAGGACGGGAAAGATTTGCTTGTGTGGGAAAAGGCTGCAAAGATGGCAACCCTCAGCTGCTCCTGGGTACAGGTGAGATACTCTGTGGGGTGGCTGGATGCACCTCGGAGCCTTTCCATGGGAGATCAGATTCTAGGCAGGACCCGTGCCCATCTGTGATACAACAGGGGCTGGTCCCGCGTCAGCCCTACGGCTTGGGACAAGCCCGGGGCTATCAGAAGAGTGGCTCAGGCAACTAGAAGAGAGAAACAACTCCGACCAAGAGAAGAATAAAAACAATTATCAGCAGGGAGGGCTGGGCGGCCGCGATTCCGGAGCAGCGCGTCCCGTGGCTCAGCCCGCGGGCGGGGCGCCCCCGGGAGCGCTCCCCGCGCACCAGCACACACGGGGGGAACGCGCAGGGACCCGCGCAGTGCTGGGGGCGCGGAAAGACGGGCGAGCTGTTGGCTGGAGAACGCAGATCTGGGGGGGGGGAACACAGAAAAGGGAAAAAACAAACAAACTACCCAAAAGGGTCGGAGGGATGAAACAATCACGCCACCCAAACCCGAGCAGAACGATCGAGCGCTCTCAAAATGAAAGGCGCTCCGGCCCCCCCACGGCAGCCCGGTTTGATCGGGCCCCGCCGCCCCTCAGCCAACGGGGCGCCGCGGCGGCCGTGACGTCAGGCGCGGCGGGAGC
>VWYI01018958.1:105328-169643 GCA_013399455.1 Anthoscopus minutus | reverse complement strand
GCCGGCGAGCGGCTCCCGGCGGTGGCAGAGTCCAGGGCGGGCGGGAGGGCACAGCAGGCGGCAGGTGCTGCCGGGGCCGTGCCGCAGCGCTCCCAGCCCGAGGGCATCGCCCCAGGATTGCGGGGTGACAGCAGCGGAGCGCTCCCCGCTGTGCCCGGCGGCGGCCGCTGCCCTGCCCGCGGGGACACCCGGCCGCGAGCAGCCCCGGGAGCGGGGTGGCACCGGGAGTGCGGCAGCCGGCCCCACTGGGAGAGCCTAGGCAGCGGGGAGCGGTACGGGCTGCGCCCCAGAGGGGTCTTTGAAAACCAAACTGATGCAACAATGAACGCCTTAAAGGAGTTCAAAAGGCTTGATGGCAAAAGCGGGGTACGTTTGCCGCTAAAACAGCGCTTCAGTGGGGATTTGCTTGATGGTTAGCTTCGCTTGAAAGCCCTGTATAATTTCACGCTGTTAGCCAGAAGTGCTCATCACAGCCAGACCGTCCTGAGAAGTAGCTTGGGCCTGTATTGCTATGGACCTTAAAAGGGAAAAAAGCAAATTACTGGCGAGTTACATAGTACAGATAGCAAAGCCATTAGCTTCTGCCGTTTTTCACTGTTATGTGCTGCAAATCCCTGCTGTAAAATATGGAGTAACCTCAATGCACTTTTTTTCACAACAGTCATTTTTCATTTCCTTTGATATGACATTAGATCCTGCATTTTCTATTTTATTGGACTCTGTGTCTTGAACTTCTGAAACTGAACTCCGTTGATCATTGTAGTCTCCCTGGTTGCTATTAAACAGCTACTATATTTAACTTACAGGGAATTACACTTCCCTTCTATATCTTATCACGTATGTACGCAGTGGTCTTTTGGTAAAAGCCACAAAACAGTTCTGCTTATCAGCTTCACACATAAGTAAATGTGTCACTTTGATAAACAAGTTCAGTTAATACTGGTATTTTTTTCTCACTATGCACCTAGCATTTATCAGTGCCTAAGAAGAGAAAAATGTTCTGTATTCCAGTTGTAAACATGAATGATTGACTTTGGAGAGTTTGAGAGGAAAAATATGCCTCGCATTAAAAAATTGCTCAGGAGAAGACTTAAGTGCAAGAGATGAGCACAGTTAGAAACAGCTGTCAGGTTAAAGGTACCGGTAATGCCTAATCCTTTTCATCTACATAAGTGCTTTTCATCTCTGTCAATATCTTGTCTCTTTCAGAGGCAGTGAGACAGCAGCTCAAGAGTTAACGCTGCCTTCTTTGCGCTTGATCTCCTAAACAGTCTTGACTATTTCAGCAGCCAGGGGGAACTGTTTTGATGCTGAATAGCATTTTCAACCTTTACATGCAGTAGCAGGATGTTTTTAACCTTCTGCATAGATTTAAGCTTTAGCCAGTTTAAAACAGACAAGAAACCCCCTACAGTTTACTTAGAGGCTGCGGTACAGTGATACAGCTGTGGCCAAAAGAAGGGAGGTGCAAACCCTAAACCTTCATGTGGTTTTTGTGTTGCAACAACAGGTTTGTTTCCTAAGCAAAGATCTCCAAAGAGATTGTTTAAATTAGACTTGTGTATTACAGTATATGTCACAGTTCCACCCAGTTTCTGGTTTCATGTACATGTTAAAAAAAAGGCAATTTTGATCAGACAGGATATCCCCTGCTGTTTCCAATGATAACTACATGCAAAAGATGCACTTGTACTGAGACCTGAATGACATCTAGCTACAGAAGTGGTGAAGGATTTATCATCACAAGTGAAGTATTTTGGCCGAAGATCTGACTTCAAAACAAATAAAAATGGCTTAGCATTTGTTTCTTTGTTCAGTAGGGCACCACTTCAGTATCTTGGAAATTCAGAAAGCATTCTGTATTTTCATCTCTGTCTAGTTTTATGCATAATGAACTAGGGAAAAACTGAGGAGAAGGAAGAAATGTGCAGTGAGGAAAATTCTTATAGCACATGCATCTACAGCCTTAGAGACATAGTTTAAAGTGCATTTCAAATGCCAAAGCCAGCTTGCAGATGTGTGACTGCTTGGATTCAAAACTCAGCTTGAATGCTGAGGCTGCCTTCAGTCAAATATGTAATTGTGTTTAATGTGTGCCTCTGTAAAATCTGCACGTAAGACATCCTGGAAGAGAGCTTAACCCTCTCTCCCTTTCTTTGTTGCTTCTGCAGGAAACTATGCCCCAGACACCAATATTTTCCAGCATGCTTGGTTCCAGCTGTAGTGGGCAAGTGCAGCCAGACATGGGAGAGAGGTGTGTGGACCCTGTTTATCAGGATGGGAACCTTGTTTCTGGATCACTGGAGGCCTTGATAGAGCGCCTGGTGCCCACCATGGACTATTACCCAGATGTAAGTAGCCACTGAAAGGGGTTATTTATACTTCCCATGGTTTTACTGTATTTACTGTTTGTGCTCTCTAATGAAATTCTACCTCTTTCTGATTCAAGACTGAGATGTAGGTTAAAGATGCATTTATTTTACTGGGTATTCATTCACTAAAGATGTTGCTCAATAGGGGTATTCTCTGTGTCTAAATGAGAGCTCTTGTTTGAAAGATGAAGCCGTCTTGAACTCAAATGAGTGCCTTAAGAACCAATTAATAGTAGCATTAGCCACAGAATTTTCATACTTCTAAGCTGCTTTAGCTCTAATGCAGCCAAGATTAACTACTAACCAGCTCACACCTAGGGAAGCAGACCTGAAAACAGCTCTAGTATTTTCTCCCCTCTAATTTTCTGTGCATATCATAGTTAGGCCATCAGAAAAAAAAATCACAACCCAAAATAGATTTTAATTAAAATATTCTCTTTCTAAAGACATTTTTATGGGCCAGTGCTGTAATAATGTATATTCTTGAGTCTGAAAATAATGTTAGTAATGTTGCAAGTGGTTGAACGTCATCAGTGTGGTCCTCAAAGTGAGGACTATATATAACTCTAGGGTGTGCAGTAGGATGCTCTGGGCTCTAGGATATTAAGATACCACTTTATCCCTTCAAATTACGCTTTGTGCCCAATAACAAAAGATACTATTGAAACAAGTGGCTGAAGATCTATAAACAGAGTCTATATAACTTACATTCTATCTGAGCTCTGAAAAAGCAGCAGCTATGACAGAAATATCCCAGCCCTTTGAAAAATTAACAAGGGAGCAGGAAACTGCAATCACTATTAACTTGTAGGTCAAACTTAATGTTTATTGTAATGGGCTATGCTATATCTTGTATGTTTCTCAGTCTAATTTGTGCAGAACATTTTATTGAGATTTCATTTAAATCCCAGTAAAGCCCCTCTGAGGTCCCACATATAACACCACACATCCTCACAGTCATCATCCACAGAAAAGGGACTCTCCATGTGAGAGTTCAGTGGGAGTGTGCAAAATTGCCATCAATCATCAGTAGAGGATTAAAAAAAGCAAAACCAGTATGGTTTACTATTCCAGTCCAAAAGTAATCCTAAACTTTATATTTAAATATGGCTAACATACACTTGTGCTGCCAGTGCCAAATCCTTCCTAAGACTTGGAGGGATAACCGTTGTTACACATTCAATCTCCATTCCACACCCCCAAATACATATTTTAGAGCAGATGCACAGAAGAAAGCAGTAAGTAGAGCTGGTGTGGTATAACAGTGGAATGAATAGCTTTAGGCTAATCCAAGGAGTCTGTTTTTTGTCTTTTGTTTGATACTAGAATATGGTTACTTATTACTTGGATTTTGAGAATGTAGCTGAGTTTTTTAAGTAGCTGCTAATCCACATCCCTTTTTGTACCTTACAACATAAATCTATTTCTAACACAGCTGCTCTGAAAAATGATTCCATAAAGTGAGTGTTACTTAAGGGGTGTACAACTTACTTTGCAATGCTGCTACTTTCCATGGTGCTATTCCTTCATATCCCGCACAAGAGTGCATTACAAACCAAGCAGCCATGGACCCCACCCTGCAAGCTGCAGTTTAAACAGGCAGCGAGCTCACAGCTGAACATCCAACAGAAGCAGTCACGGGTAACTCCAGGGGAAGAGAGATGGACAACAGCATTAAATCAAACTCATCTCCTCTACGGCACAACACATACCTTCAACCAAACCAGATCACCTAATTTAGCTGAAAGGATTAATTATAAAATGAGTAGATAAATAAGCTCTGAGCAACATAGAGAAGAAGCTGTATTTGAGTCATCTTCATACCCAAGTTTTCTATTTCCCTTCAGTTACGTGTTCATACTTCATTTCATGCTCATTTGTGGTTTTAGGGGAGTTGCCACAGAGTGTTAATGGTAGCAATTTAGGCTGATATCCTGCCAGAAGAGTAGCCAGTCCTGTATGTTCAAGAGAGAAGTATCAAAACCTCTTAATCTTATGTCTCTGGCTACTCATCCAGAGAAAGGCAGCAAGGTATCACTAATTAATTCTCACCAAGAAAAGCTGGTGGTGGTATTGGAGCGGAAGTTACCTTAGTTTCAGAGTGACACAACTGTAAGTTGCAGTACATTCAAGTTTTCTGATCACTGCATTTGAGCACAACGATCACAGTAACCTTCTGGACAGAGAAAAGGGAGTGGGGGAAACAGAGAAAACACACACTATCTTTCTGTGCCGGTTACAGAGGCAGAGCAAAAATGTGTTTGCCATGTTGGCAGAACAGGAGACAGGCAAGGGAGGACAGGAAAGATAAGTGCCTACGTTCGTGTACTGCGCTTTTGAGTCTTGTTTGTGTGCAGGGACTTGCTCTGCACATAGGAAAATGTATGCTCATGAGACAGAGGAGTTCAGGAGGTTAGGAATGGAATGTACCAGTCTGCAACCCTTGTGCCCAAGCAAGAAAATATTTGAAGAAAATATTTCACAAACACAAAGTTCCAGAATGAGCAGTGAGTGCACACAGAGAAATTTTTTTTTTCCCCTCCTCGAGAAGTCATCAGTGCATTCTTGGGTCAGAGAGTAACAATTCCTTCTTTAGTCTTGTGCACTCATACTCTTTTTTTTTAATATATTTCAGCTCATCTCTTAGCAACAACTTTAGGCGCTAAAGGAATCTGGCTTCTTATTCTCTTGCAAAGCAGAAGCCCCTTTTGTGTCTACTTATGTTCTCCCAGTTGTAGAAAGGATTTTTTTTTTGCCTCCCCTCCCAAATACCTATCACTTTTAGGATAAATGGAGCTTAACTTTCACTCTTATACCTTATGAAACCATTTTTTAATCATTCTTTATCTAACCAGCTAGCTTCAGAGCTAAATTTTCTTCTCCAAACCATCCTCTTCATGGCTGAGGGCTGCCTGTAGGATTTTACAGTTATAACATTTAGCCTTTGTACAGTAGTGCAGATGCAGCATATCACCTAAATCCTTGATCTAGGTGAGGCATATTACATTAATATGAAATCTTTATTGTCCAAAACTCTTTTCCTAGCCTCTGAGACATACTACTAAGCTGAAGTGCATGGCTTAGTTCAGTCTGAAATTTCCTTATTGGATAAGGAATGGCTACTAGCAGAGAGGCAAGGAAATGATGGGGGATCAGTACTGCTCTCATTTTTAATTTGCTTCTTGTAGTCCTTGTCCGTGTCAGTAATAAGGTATCAAAAACTCCCTCAACTTGATACCAGTATAGTGTAAACCAGCATATCTTGATGTGCCGCAATGGAACAATTTTGTTTTCCAAAGTAATGAACCTAGTTCCAGTTAAATGACTTTAAAAAATGGATTAGAAATACAGCAGGTAGGTTCCAGAAGAACATGATAATTTGTTTCTAAAACCTAAAAGTTTGATGTCTGAAAAAGCATTGCATGGGTCCAGTACAGCTATTACTGATTACAGAGACACAAGCCTAAAATGGAAAGTACACACTGTCATGGCCTGTATCTTCCTGCATCTTGCCAGTTCAAAACTTTTATGAATATCTTATAAAACATTATCAAAGAAACCAAATAAAACTGCAGGTCATCTGTGTCACACTGTGCTTGCTGTGTGACAGCAGGGAAATTATGCTGTGAGTGGTCATTTCTCAGAGTCACTCTGGATAAACACTGTGCCACATCACACACGCTTCCTCCAAGGAGGCCAATGCTAGAATTACTGTGAGAAGCAAAATCACATCTTAGCTTAAAAGAATGTGTTCCAGCTTATCAGAGCAAAGGTCACTGCCAGGGCAGTGTGACTTAAGTTGTGGTTCCCTGCTGCTGACACTTACAGACATCTTTCAGACAGGCCCTCTCAACTACCAAAGCAGGAATGTGGGGAAGGGATCAAAGTGTCAAGTCCTTTTCCCCACACCCCCCCACCCATCTCATCTCTCAAATGCAAAATACAGTAAAAGAGTGCTTCAAGTCTTCAATGCAAAAAATTTCACACAACCCAATGACAGCTGACACACCCAACAGCTGAACTCCTCTTCCACATAGTCAAGACTCCCAGTTTTAAGTTCAGGGACAACAGTGATAGCAATGAACATATAAGATAGGTAGAAAGTGTAACAGATGATAACTAGGCATAGTTAAAGACACTAACACACACCCCAAATGTCACAACCCAACACAGTTCTTTCTGTTGATTTCATTCTGAGTAGGCAACATGTCAGTTCAGGAATGATTGTCATACACACAGGAATAGAAGATATGACATGTTGCCCCATAACACAACCAAGTCCCGTTCTGTGGAGCAGGTTAGCTTTTTAGGCTAATTTTAGTGTCCATTACACATCACATACACTACCACAGCTTTTTATAGAATTGATGATCCTCAAGTTTTTGTCACTGTAAATATAAAAATAAACTGAAGTTCTGGAGAGACATGAAATGTCAAACAGAGGCCTAATTTCTTAGATTTCCAGGCTTAACTTGTGGGGGATGTTTGCCACTGTGCCATTGAGGAGGGAGGCCTTGCTGTCAGTGTCCTGTCACTGCACTGCCCAACTGCTCAAAGTCACTGAAAGCTCAGTGGTGAGATGGCCCCACAGGGCATCTTCTGTAGGCATCAGTAGAAGCAGAATTTTTGGCTCAGGAACCTGACCCAAACTGTCCATCCAGTTAGCCCTTCACCTCCTCTCTTCCTCCATCTATAAACAACAAACAAGGCAAAGACTACGACTGAGCTCTGGTTTTTGCTGTTCCTAATGTAATACATGAACCCCAGAACTAAAAAGATCTAATCAGAATGAGCATTTTAAATGCCTCTGCTGTATCACATTCCGTTCTGTACTTTCATTGGCTTCCTTCAGAAGCTCAGAACAGTTGCATGTTTAGATATATCTTTAATCTATTGTACTTTTCACTCACTCCCACAACACTGTGACTTTTTGGTAGTGTTATTTGTTTTGTTTAAAAAAATTCCTTTTCCCTGATATTTGGTGGTTAGTGCTAAATTTGTATTAATAGGACATGCTGAGTACTAGAGAAGTGAAAACATTTTTCATTAATAGCATATTTTCTCTCTGATTAGAGAGAGAAACCGTGTAACCTCTTTGTGGTCATAAAGACACCATTTTTGTTTAATTTTAAGCTTGTTTTAGAGACTGCAAGCAGCAGAATTTGGTAGCTGATAGTAGATTCCATATTTTAGATGACTTATCCTAAGATTTTAGCTGTCTTAATTAATTTGCCCAGCCCAAGGTGATACAAGCTCACATTGACCATTTAAATGTACTTGGCTTTGTCCTGCAAAATCACATTACTAAAACATGGCCAGAGTAACAGTGTACATCTCAAATATAGCAAAGATTAATTGATATACAATGTCAAGGAGATCCTCTATAATTTCCCAACTCCAAATTTTACCAGAAAGCCTAAGGGAAAAATGGAAGTACTTATGAGATGCTACTGTCATTAGTCAGGCAATTACACTCCAGTACAGAAGCTTGGTTTTAAACACTGGACCAAGACTAGGACAAAAAAGAAATCATCCTCACTTCAATTAAATCTTCCAGAATATGATGCAATGGATACGTGTCCAGAGTACCATACAGTGCATCACAACTCTTAAATTACAAATGGAGAGGCTATTTCTAATGAGACATCATAATTGTTTGTATTCAAAAGACTCTGAAACAAGCCCCAAATAAATAAAGTCAAGCTTAAAACTAAATTATTTCAAACTAAGTGGAAACTTTTGTCAGTGACTGTGGGGGGAAAGGAGTGAAAATCCCCATACATGAAGAAATTACAGCTGTGGAATACACAGGAAGCAGTTTCATGCAGCTCAGTGAAAACAGTCGCTCTTAAAGAAACAAAGCAGCATTTAATAGTGTTGTTTAAGAGTCATAACACCCTGCACTGATGTATTTCATTTGTGGCTTTGGTAAGCAATGACTAATTAGGTACACTGAGTCTGGCATTTTGGCTTTTTAAAAAGAGATAATTTGATAATTGGAAAACCCCACAGTTAACAGCCTTGAAGCCTGTAGCATTTCCTTTCAACAGTGCTAGAAAAGACCAGCATTTCTCTGGAGACAGGAAAAACTATAGATATTTTAAATGAAGGAAAGTTACATTCATAGTTTACCGATTAGTTTTTCCAAGGAAGACACATTAGTTTTGCTAAAGCTTTTCAACTTGTTTTTCCTTCTTCTCCTTCCACAGAGAACTTACATCTTCACTTTCCTACTGAGCTCACGAGTCTTCATTCACCCACATGAGCTTCTGGCTAAAGTGGGGCAGATCTGCATTAAACAGAAACAGCAGCTGGAAACGGGGACCGAGGCAGAAAAGGTAAATGAACCATTATGTCCCTCAGTTACTTATTCAGCTGTCATTCATTTTCCACTCTCCTCATTGTAAAGCTAAATAGACTGATAAAGAATAATATGAAATTGTAATTGGCATTTGTTGCTGATTGCACTTGTATTTGGGTCTTTTTCTTTGAAGTATCTTTACTTCATTTGCTGGCCACATTTGCTAGAGGTTATGTCCCGCCTTACCAGTCAGCTGCAGTGCACTGGAGCAGTGTGTATCTGCCGTGAAAGCTGCCCAGCAAGCTGGTTTGCACTTTTGAGCTTTCACATCAACTAAGGAAAATCAGATCCAGAAAAATGCCTTTCTCCAGTCAGCCTCACCATCCTATAAGAGTTAATAATAACCTCTGCTGCAGGTTATTGTTGGGGTGTTTTAACTCAGTATAACAGTAAATGAAAAAGTTACTTCTCACAAAAATTAGAGATGCACTTATTTAAAATGGTAACCTGCACCGACATGTTTTATTACAATCAGTTAAATGTTTTATTACAATCAGTTAAACTAAACTTACTTCCATCTAAGTGTCACCATTTCTAAAATGTGTATTGAAAGACTTTTGACTGAAATTGAAGTTCCAGAAAAGTCCAAGCTGGGCAGCAAATCAGAGTGACAGGATGGCACCAACAAGTGTTTAAAGACCTAAGTTGTTCATATCCTGAGCATGTTTTGGAACCGTTCTCCTCTAATGAGACCTTACATGCTCACATCCCTAATCCTCAGCACGTTAATAGTCCCATTTTGTTTTCTCCTTGGTGTATCAGTACTCTGAGTGAGGAGCACAAAAAGTAACTCTGGTTGGTCAGTAAAGAGTTTTTTGACAGCAATACTGACCTAAGGGCTTTTTCTTCCATACTATTCCTGATGTGCATCTGCTTATTAATGTCACAGAATTGTCTACAGGACGAGCTAAGCTTGGTGCAAAATTACTTTCATCAAGGTCGGTCCCCTGATCTACTCTCCAAATATCTGCATAGTTCATCCTGTAGGTGCTGGGTAAAACCAAGGGTCAGGAACATAAGGTGCCAGAACCACTGCATCCAGTTTTGTACTCAGAGGTGATGATTGTCCCTAGCACCACTGCCAAACTTAATTTGTGACTGAGCAAACTCTGCTCTCTGACTTGTAATGGTTCCCTGGCAACATGTAACTAAACAACAGAAAGAGAACCTCTGAAAGATGCCAGGACCATCTGAAATATGGAACGAACCAATCTGAGCTGTAGATGTACATACAGAAAGACTGCAGTGAGTAGAAAGTGTCCAAATACATCTGTGAAATACTTGGATTTAAAATGAATGGGATACTTTGTGAATATTAACTTTTAACTGAATAACTTTTAATTTTTAACTTAACTTTTAACTGAATAACAGTGCGCTTCAGAGATTTTCAGATGAAAGCCATCTCTGGGGACTAAATCAGCTGGCTGTTTAGAGATACCATGCTAATTTTAAAGTGGTATTAGTGTGCTTCTCAGCAGACATGTTAAAAAGTCATAGTTTCCTAACAGAAATGAAATAGCATTACATCCTGATGTCAAAGAACAGCTCATATTTCAAACACCCACACTCTTACACCCTTCTGCTGGCACCTTGGACATGGGCCTACAGGAAAAGCAGCAAACAGCAGGGTGACAATAACTCTTCTGGGAGGTGGCTTTAATTTACATGCTTTTCTGGTTAATCTTTCTCTTATGCACCCTTGATCCCTTCCTACTTTTTCCTGCCTTCTAAACACAAAGTTCTTGGAAAACACTGCATGAATTTCTGACATTCCTCTCAAATTACTGCTTTACTGCCCTCTACTGCAAGCACCTGGATGTTTTACAGAATAGTTTGGCCACTACCATTTGCAAACATTTGTTTGTCTACATGGCAACAAATAAAATCTCATTTCACATACAGCATACAAGCTCTTCACTCAAGATACTCTCAAGTACTCACAGTCATAATCCATTAAGGTATCATCAGCTACCAGCACCTTCTAATTAGGTGGCTGCATAGCAGGAAGTAGCTGACAAAAGCAATTAAAGCATCTCTGATCATCTCTAATAGAGTTTGCTTATGCAAATCTCTTAAGACAAGCTTGGCAACTTGTTGCCTGGATAGCATGTGAGCTGAAAAAGTGGCAAGAAACCAGGTTCTGAGGTTACACACCACAATACTTATCATTCTGTTGGTTTTGACATTACTGGCTAGCCAAAGGGTTCTACAGAAATGCAACCCGTAGAAAAGTGGATTGCGAAGAAAAACACTCTCGGGTGTCTTGGAGTCTGCTTAGTCCTTTTAACTACTCATAAAAAGCAAGAATTTCACAGTTTAAGACATCAACTATAACGTACAAGTCAGCAGTTAAGACTGACCATAAAGGAAAAAATTTAACTCTCCGTAAATGCGTTAGAGAGTGGAAAGTCTCAAACAAGATTATCAGGGAAAAAATACTTGTATAGTATTATTGAATGAAAAAACCTTCTGTTATTACACCTGTGGTACATTTTTTCTGCAGCTTGAATATTTTTTATACCTGAAGTTAAAGAAGTAAGAAATAAAAAGAACATAGAAGTTTGTTTCTATGAAGTTTGTTTTGCCTGTCTTGGAATAATAAGTCCCTTCAAAAATTACTATTTCCCCTGGGAATTTTTGCCACTAAGTCCTCCTTTTCAAAAACAAAAAAATGAAAAAATACTCGTAACCAGGTAATTGACATTAAATCTTTCCTACAAGCACAGTACTCCTATTGCCCTCCTTTCTAATTGGGAGTTGTTTTTCAGTCCTGTCTTGTCTCAATCAGAACAGGGTCAATCCACAGAAGACTTAAATTGAACTATTTCTCTTATCAAAGAAGTGTTTATGGGAGAAGTGTTCCCATGGACTCCTGAGAACTCTGTCAGGCCTCACAAGGGGAGGCTCATATCTGTAGTAGGACTGGAGAAAAGTAGGTTGGTAGGTTTATTTTGCAACCGTCACAGAAAGGAAACTGTGCTGCTACCCGCAGATTTGTGAGGTTTCCATCTGCCTTACCACACACACTAAGCCTGTCACGCTGCTTTGGGCTTCATCAGAGTGCACATGGGGCAGAAATCCCATGTCCTACTGCACCAAGGTCTTTCAGCATTGTTCTCAGAAGGTGTACACCTTCTTTTCATGAGTGTTGAAAAAGCATCTGGTGAAACATTAAGCTTTTTTAAACCTGAAGAGTGATACAGTTTGCAGTTTGTCTTGCAACTTGCCTGGCTTGCCATATGAAGAAAGCAAACCATAACGATTCAAAAATAGATGGGAAGTCAGTGTTCATAAATCCCTGTATTTTAAGCTGTACATGAAGTTGTACATGAAATTGGGGGTAATTTGGCTGAGTACTCCAAACACAAAGCTTCATTTTCTCCATCAAACCTTTTCCTTCTATATCAGTGCCTAAAAAAACTGATGAAACATAGCCTGGTGTTATGCTGCACCTACTGTAAATCATGACAGCTAGTGCTACCTCTTCAGAGCGCACCTGGTCTTTAAGGAGCAATCTTGCACACACTAGCATTAAAAAAACATCAGCTATGACTGATTTAGTCTCTTCAGCTACTGGGGTCAGTCTAGGCAACCCATAAATTATGAACTGAGTGTTCATATGGAGATGCTTACCATAGCCTAAGGTAAGATTTTGAAACCTTTTGGCCCTCACCACTCCTTTGTCAGTTCCAAAAATGAAAAAGAAAGGGTAGTCAGGATAATTAATACTGAAACACAGTTCTGTAGCAGCTTTTGGTAAACAAAAGTGGAGTAGACACATACCTGTTAACTTTAATTGAATGGAAGTGCACTCCCTGGCTAATTAATTGTCCATCACTTCCTACAGATTATTCTTTTAATAATGTCAGGCTCCATGCATTGCCTAGCAAATAAGTATAAATTGTCTTTTCCTCAAGGCAGATGACAGTGGGAGTTTGGAGGACAGGCAGCTACAATCTGGAACTCTGTCCCACACTGTTGAGAAACAGCTTGAAGCTCCACACTTCAAGGGGCACTGCTTTGCAGGAATACCCACTGCTAGAAAAAAGAATGGTGATGTTTTATTTTTGCCCTCCCACGCAGCTATTCTGTGTTTATCTCATTAGCAGCATCAACTAAATATCGTCAATAAAAACAGGTAGGAAATGCATGCTAGTAGATAGTTGTTTGCAGGTCTTAAAAAAGCCAAAACAACCCAAGAAGATTCTGTCTAGACTCAAAAGGAGGCACTGGCTAACTGTCAGATTGAGGATTCAAGGGTGTATGGCTTAACTTCAAAGTTTTTATCAATGATTATTAATATTCTCATTGACTATATAATGGTGAGATAAAAAAAAAAGGCAAAACAAAACCAGCTTAATTTCATTGATCTTTGATTCTGGTTAAATAAACCGGGATGTACCATGATGAGGTGCTGTTTTGGCAGGAGCTGCTACCAGTATTTGGAGACACTCTTTTCTGCCTTACACTACTTTCCTGTGGTAACTCTCACATGCTCAGGGACCTCTGCACTTACACAAGTGGGGAGGAAACACAAACAAAGTTCCCTGTTTTTCCTCAGTGCATCACAAGTTGGATAGGAGGTTAAATATAGCCTGAATTAAAGTTTGATTCTTCTCGTTCATTAAGAGTGTTCTTAGCACTCGCACTCCCAATTTTACAAGTCTGCTCCCTTGGATGCTCTGATGCTGCTGTCAATTGATGCAATGGAGAGGGGAGTAATTGGCACCCAGTTCAGGTCTAACTGATGAAAAGTCTTAGAAGAGTCACAGGTAACAAAAAAAAAAATAGAAAAATACTCACCCTGCCCTTTCTGTGGTCGATAGCTTTTTGAACAAAAGCCAATATCTTTCATTGTCAAAGTCTGCTTTGATTTAGACGTCATGGAGAGAACACACATGTCTTTCCTGTCATTCATTTATTTAATACACAGCTTAGTCTGGATGATCTGATAAATTCCATAGAACAGAAACATCTTTGTGAATGTTTCTCATGGAAGATGGTTGGTAGAATCCCAAGGTTTGTATACATTTGAATTCAAACACTAGAGTACTGCTGCCTCAGAGAGCATTAATGAGCTTAAATCTCATGGACTTCAGTTAAATAAGTCACTTGAACTGTTCTGTCATCTTCCTGGTTTTATACAACTAACCTTGAAAATATCTTCAGAGTGTTTGGTAAGAGACATCACCAAGCTATCATGAAAGGAGGCTAAGTGATTCTATATAGGAATCTAGTGCACAGTTAAATATGTTCTTTTCTTTGTCCCCATCGCCTACTATTAATGCAAAGTATTTTTCAAGGGTGTCTCTAGATTTCTGTGAATCTTTATCAGCCAATTTAATCTTCAGTCAGACAGGTCTATGGTCAATAATCAACTCATTGTTTCTTTCTAGGCAAAACTAAAATCCTTCGCTGCCAAAATCATTCAGCTCCTGAAGGAATGGACTGAAACTTTCCCCTATGACTTCCAAGATGAAAAATCCATGAAAGAGTTGAAGGAGATTGCTCACAGGATCACACAATGTGATGAGGTAGGGGTGGGAGGGAAAAGTAGTTAAGTGCTAAAGCAGTATTTGTCAACTGTTACATGAACTGTGCCATGTCCTATATAATCCTGCAGGCAGTATTTTCTACATGGACTACAGCAGCAGTCCATGTAGAAGTTGTCAGGGTAACTACAGGACATGGGCTGCCTAATGGACTTAATGGACCATTAGCAGGAACTGTCTATGTCTAATCACCACGTCTAAGAAGAGAAAAAATAGTGATGGCGATATGAAAAATGACTGTGGTGCAGAAGGAAAAAGAACAGTAACTATAATAGCTCAAGAGGATGTAATAATGAATTACACACTATCCTTTGTACATTATCACTACTGTGTATGTCAGAGTTCTGCAAGACACACCAACTAGTTGTTTCACATGTACTCTTGGCCAAGGTGAAGGTGTTTATTATTTAGCAGCTCATTCCCAGCTTCTAAAAATAAAAAGCAGTTGGTTTACTGCAAATGTTTCAGGTGACAGGCACAGTATTTCCACAAAGCAAGCTATCTTTGAGTTCTGCTATCTAGTCCATCGCCAGTCTTAACAGCTCAGAGTTTCTAGCTTGTGAAGAGAAATAGTCCTTGAAAAAACCTTCTAAAGCAACCAGATAAAGTGAATTGAAGTAAAACAAGGGTTGCTAGTTTTTTAGGGGAGAGCAAGGGGGCCAGGGGACGGGGGGGTTGTTGGGAGTTTTTTGTTAGTTTTGGCTCTTTGCCAACATTCACAAAGCCTACCCTTTTTGTTCATTGAGAAAGTCACTGTTAACAGCAGCAGACAGAAGGAGGAGTATAATCAAGAACTACAAGAGAATTAGTTGTAAAGTGTTTGTACAAATGTGTAAGTCTTACTTATGTAGAAGCTTCTTGGTTTTAAATCCACAACTTCAAGATATTTCTGAGAACAATTAGGAGGAACCAGGAAGACAGTTGTATTATGTGCTTTTGTTGATTCAAGTAGAGAGAAAATGAAGAGCAATGGGTTTGACAGCCTGGCATGAATCAGGGATAGGACAATAGAGTGAGGTGTTACTAAGTCATCAGGAGGAAGGAGGTCTGTTTTGTTGCATCAGCAAAGATGTTTATGTGGGTGCTGGATGAGAATGTCAGTGCCTCAGGAGGAGGGGAAGAGGAAATAACCTTTTCTCTCTGCAGGTGAAGGGGTGAATGTTGGCAGAAATAGCACTGTGAAAGAGGACTTAGCAGAGGCTTTATTTAGCGTCTCTTAGTATTTAATTTGTCTCTTACTTTGAACTGGAAAGAAGTTGTGCTCTTTCTTCTTCTTCCCCTTCCTTCCCACTCTTACATATGAATTGTCATTTGAGAAAAACCCATCTTGATAAAATGGCTCAGTGCTGTGGTATCCAAGGCATCTGTTGGCATCCAGTAATTACAGCACCACCTCATTTACTTTTTTTAACAAGGCTACCAATCAAGGTTCATCAATAAAGAGCTATGCCTCATCTGACCCGTAGGAAATAGTAATTTGACACTGACAAAAAGCAGCTCTCATTCTTAAGTTTTTGTTAGCACACCAAATTACCCCCCATACTATGTTTCAGCATGGAATTATGGTAAAGGTTGGGGGTTTATTTTGTATTTTAAAGCTTTTTTAAATCCCCTTAGGACACTATTCTTTATTCATAAGGTAGAAAGTCAACTGAGAATTCACACAAAGCAGTCAGGTGCTGTCCTGGTGTTAGCAGCCTACCAAATAGCTAAAGGTACAGCCAGGATTGCATCCCAAAGTTAGTAAAAATTAACTCAAGCAAGTACAAATCATTGTAAAGTCATTGACTTATCTTCCCAAGTTGTAGGGAAAGTTAGGATAAAACTAGTAATGAAAGGAAACTGCTAAAACTCTTAAGGACATTTGTCTAAGCATTAATATGCTAATAAATTCATAATAGCTTAAGAAAGCCATAGCTTTTCATGTCTGAGTTTGTCTTCGCCTTTACATAATAGCTGCAATAGTCTCACCTATCTTGAAGTGTCATTTTCTGCAATCCTATCAGCAAGTCTGCTTCTTCCCAGACATGTGGGCAAGTCAGGCAGAGTGGCTGAACACAAACCATTCACAGTGGAAAGCTCAGTGCAACAGAGAGGAGAATTCTGCTTTTAGTCCCCTCCACCAGGCTCTCTTGGCATTTCTGAACACTTGTAGCACAGTATCAGAAATTACTCCAGACAGCTGCTGTTCAGCAGTAATCCAGCCTCAAGATGAGCTACACTGCCTTCAGCATTAATTTGATTTCACTTGGGAGTCAGATTATTGCCTTGTAAAGCACCATTCTGACACCATTATTGCTTGATTATAAGAGGCAATATGCAAGTATTTGGTAGTCATCTCTCACACCTGCTATGTAATTCCAGTCATTGCTGCACATTAGTGGCTCCTTTGGTCACAGATTCATTGCAGTTCTTTCTGGCATGTCCCATTGACTGGCAGAAGTGAACCTTGTGGTTAACTTCAAGAAAAGTAATTTGCATTAAAGCGAGAGAACGGTGCTGTGAGGGAAAGGGCTGCCTGGTCAAATTAATTTTCCTAGCAGCAGAAGAAACCTGGGTCACTTAAAGCAGTAGCAGACAGGATGGAGGAGTAGGAAAGCAATCAAGTTAGCTCTTTGGGGGTGATCTCAGAGAAATGTCTGTAGGACACAATGGCAGAAAAAACCCACCTTAGTTGTCAAAGCACTGAGCAGATGGATTGTGTTCCTGTGGCTTTACCTTTCAATGAATCCTTACAAATCTTATGTTAAGAATCTGCACATGATAAACAGGAAAGGCATTTTAGTTGTCTAAGAACATGATGTATATTGTGCTTTTATTTGGATGCTGTAGCTGTTCAGAGCTAAGTTAGGATATTTTAGGGGTATATTCCTGGACATTATGTGAATTCCCTGAATTCTGCTAGGGCTAGACAGACTGGATTCATCAGTGAGTCTGATCAGAATGAGAGCTTTTGGCACTTGGTGCACATAGGTTCCAGGAAACCTTGTGCAAGCAACTCCAGCACCTCTCCCATGCCCACTCCAGCTTCTGAGAAGAATGCCTCTGAAATGGGGCACTACCCAAAGGAGCAGACTAGCCAGCCAAGCAAAGCAGAGCTGGGAATGCAGGCAGGTAGAACACTGTCATTATGGAGTTGTGTGGGTATTTAGGACAAGGTCATTTATCACAGAACAATCAGCTCAGAAAAGATGAAAGAAAATAGATAATAGACATTTATTTTTCCCAGACAGAAGTTCTCTGGTGATCCATGTCTGCAAGAGCTAAAGGTTTTCAGCAGTTGTTTCTCCCTTCTGCTTAGGAAAATGGAACAGTGAAAAAGATCATTAGCCAGATGACACAGAATCTCCTGATGGCTCTCTCCGCACGGAGCCAATTCCAGGATATCAGAGAGAAATTCCGTCAGCCTGTTACTGACAAGGGCACCATCCTCAAAACCAAGCCTCAGTCATCTCAAAAGGACATCCTGAGTGTGTGCTGTGATCCTCTGATCCTGGCACAACAGCTGACCTACATTGAACTGGTGAGGCACGGGGTGGAGTATTCTGTTTTCCATTTACTATATATTAATACACTCAGCAATATGAATTTGCTGTGGCTTCACTGAAAGCCTTCAGTGTTTAAAGAAAATAATACCAAGTCAGGTAATGAACAAGACCAATTAGGTACACTGATAAAAGCACCTCACACATGTGCACTGTAGGAAGATAAAGTTACCAAAATGTTCTCCTAACTTTGTCATTGTACAGACAAACAGAAAGTTCTGTAAAAAAAAAAAATCAATCTCTCCTCTCTCCGAACACAGGAAAGGGTGAGCAACATTTACCCAGAGGATCTGATGCAGATTGTCAGCCACATGGACTCCCTGGATAATCACAAGGTACAAAAAGTTTTACAGAGGGTAAAAGAAGCATAGATGAACCAGAGTAAAGAATAATACTCCTTAATTCAAGTATACCCTGTGCAAGAAAGACTGGCACTTTCTAAGCTTCTTTAAGCTCATGCCTTAAAACACGTGCAACAAGATTCTGTCAAGATATGAAAAGGAGGTAAACTTTGACTTTATCAGGATACAGGAAAGTTTTAACATGTGACCTGTTCTTTTACAGTGCCGAAGTGATGTGACCAAAACCTATAATTTGGAGGCCTATGACAATTGGTTCAATTGTCTCAGCATGCTGGTGGCTACAGAGATTTGTCGGGTAGGTAGTCATAGAAAACAAGCCAGCAAAGAGATCTGGCTTTAAGGACAAGAGGCAGGCAGTGGTCTAAATGAGATTTAAACATTAGCAGTGCAATTAAAGATAATAGCATTATTCAAGCATTAAATTATTTGCATGCTCATGTGATTAAGAGTTCAAGGCTATGTTTGACTTCGCATAAATTCTCTAATTTTGTGCAGCTGCATTAGTCATGCAGTAAAAGGGAACTCGAGTGGACTGAGTTAGGAGCTCTTTCAGATTTATCTGTTATTAAGTACA
This sequence comes from Anthoscopus minutus, assembly GCA_013399455.1. NCBI lineage: Eukaryota > Metazoa > Chordata > Aves > Passeriformes > Paridae > Anthoscopus > Anthoscopus minutus. Next base: position 150,877 of record VWYI01018958.1, on the reverse strand, counting down.
TCAAAAGATTCTTAAAACTACTCATCTTTAAATGCAGATTTACCAATAAACAGCTGTCCTTCCACTGCATTTAGATAACATTAGCACCATGATATATTGATTTTTAAATTTATATTCATTCAGTTTATTCATGCAATATACATTGTAGAAAAATCAAGAATAAGCTTTCTTTAAAGCCTGGAAAGAAAGCAGACTACTGGAAAGTTTAAAAAAATAAGAGGGAGAATAACCTTACTAGAGGTTAAGGTAACTTCTGTCATATATTAGGTAAAGAAATGGACGGTGTATTGCCTCAGAAACTTTTTTTTTTGCATGTGTATTCTCTTTTTAGCTTCTTACTATTCTTTTAAGATTTCTATTAATTCCCATTCTAGCAAATGGGAATTTGTTTTCCACTATTTCTGCTTGGTCAGTAGCCCTTCCTCGGAAATCGCAATGCCTGCTGCATTTTCATGAAGTCCAAATGTACTGATCCTGATCTCTTAAGATTTCCTGCTCTCAGAAATGTATTGCAGAGGCACTCCAAGACACTTCCAGAGCTGGCTGGTAGGGCTCATGTATTTAGTAAACTATCAAAGAAAGGTTTTGGCACACTAAGGGCTAAGACAGGCTTTGACTACTGAACCATCTTCTTTTGATATGACAGAAACTAAAGTACTTAGGTCAGAGAGTCTGCAGTCACTGCCTAGGAGCCATTTTTATATCAGCCAGACAGAACTTTTAGGTTTAAACAGGGAAAATATTCTCATGAATGAATGCAATCCAGGCAATAATTAATATTGCTTTGCAATTTATAAAAGAATTTGCATATGAGGTGTTCAGCATCAGTTGCTTGATCCCGTGCACATTTGTGTGAGTGAGAATTTGTATATTTGCTCATCATCACTGTCTGCTCTCAACAGGTCATTTAGGAGTACATGCAGCAGAATGAGAAAAGCAGGATGTGGCAGTTGCTTTCTCTCACATTTAGGTTCCATGCCCCTGATCTTAAGTCTGTCCAATGCTTTCCCCCCTTCTTGAGAGGTTTAAATGTTTTGCATATATTCTCTTAGCAGTGTCATGTTATCTTCCTTCTCCAGTAACAGGAAATTGCTGAAGGTGTCCACCTTGTTTATGCAGAATTGCCTAAGACATGGACCTTTTTGTATAAACAAAGATGTGCACTCTCCCAGAACTACACAAGTAATTGGTAGTCACTCCAAATATTTCTGCTATTTTATTAAAAATTAATCTTAACAAAAAATCCCAAGGCCCATATTAAGATCTATCTGGACAAAGTCTTGAAATTTCTATTCACTGAACCTGCTACAGTGCCTTTGGCTGGACATCCTATCCAAAATTCAGACCATCCCTTCCCTCTTGGGTTTTTCTCCAGATTGTAAAGAAAAAGCAGCGTACAAGAATGGTGGAATTTTTCATTGATGTGGCAAGAGAATGCTTCAACATTGGAAACTTCAACTCAATGATGGCTATTATCTGTGAGTATCCTTAACACAGATGGCAAAAGGCACTCCATTTTACAATCTGACTGGCAAGACTATGCTCATACTTGCCCTAAATTGGCCAACCATATTAGCATGCACACTTCCGCAGGGACAGTATCTGCCAGTGACAGATTAATGTGTGGGTGGGTGAGCTTTAGCTGCAGCTTCTGACTGTCAAGCTGAAAAATATTCCAAAATGTGTGGTGTTGATCCATAAGCCCAGTTATATTAGCTCTGGATTTTTTACAACTCGTTTCTCTGTCTCCTCTCTCCCTGCATTCAGCTGGCATGAACTTGAGCCCTGTGGCGCGGTTAAAGAAAACTTGGTCCAAGGTCAAAACAGCCAAATTTGATGTTTTAGAGGTATGTACAAAGTTTTGACTTCATATAGAAATCCACCAAATAGTTTAATCCAAACTTCTGCTAATTACTGCGTTGGATTGCAGACAGCTCTGTCAGTGGTCACCAGCACATAAACCTTATGAGAGTGTTTCCTCCATTTCAAACTCTCTGCTTGTCTGCAAAGAGTAGTGGGTGCCATATCTTTTGTTTCTTCCTAGCGTAATTTTGCTGATTTAACATTTCACCATTCCAGTGAATGCTGCCCTTAAAACTAGAGGACTCCACCTGGTGGAGACCTGCATGGAAACAAAACCTAATTGAAACTGTTATCAGAAAAGGAGGTGACAGCAAAGGAGACTTTTCTTTCCCCCCCACCCCCTAGAGAGTCATGTATGATTTCCTTTCAATCTGCTTTGTTAATAGAATAGATGCAAAGCCAGTGCAGAACCCTCCTTTCAAGCAAGGTAGAAATTATAAAAACCTTCACCCAGGCCTGATCAGTATAACTTCAACATTTAAAAAGGGACCTAACGAAGTTACAAAGAATAAACTGATGGTTAGAGCAAAGCTTTTAATTTTTAAGAAACATGTATTACTTGACTTCTTTTTCCCCCCTCTATAAAAACAGCATCACATGGACCCATCCAGCAACTTCTGCAATTACCGCACAGCCCTGCAAGGAGCGGCGCAGCGTTCCCAGACCGCCAACAGCAACCGCGAGAAAATCGTCATCCCAGTGTTCAACCTGTTCATCAAAGACATCTACTTCCTGCACAAGATACACACCAACCGCCTGCCCAACGGGCAGATAAACTTCAAGGTGGGACTCTGCCACTGCACAGACTGCACTGCCACTTACAGCCTGGTGCACTGCGAGTGCTTGGTTTCTGGCTCATCACGTTACCCATTCCCTCAGTGCCCATGAGATCCAGACCAAGTGGTATCATCGTCCAGGGCAGTTGATTTGAACCAAATTCTGGGGAAGCCAGCAGGTGCTTTTCTGTGGCAGCGAGCCATCATATCTGATCAAATTCAATAGGTAGCTTCAGCCTGAGTCACCAGTCTTGGCTGATTTCACCTCATCAGTTTTGCTGGCTACAAACACTGCACACAACCAGCAAATGGTGTTTATCAGGTCTGCAAGGGAGGTTCTGCAACTTTTGGGGTCTCTCTTCCCAGCTAATAAACATGCATGTCCAAACAACCACAGTCTGTTAGAAGTACTTCTTGACAAAATCTTTTTGTCATCCTTAAGGCTGTGTAAGTGGAGGGGGTCACACGGAAGATGCAGAGCGAACTCTAAGTAATTACAGATTTCTTAAAATCCTAGGAAGGAAAGGATGTCTAAATGTTTCTATATGTTACTGTGAGTTTCTAAATTTAAAGGGTGCTTTATGAAAAGGTAAGTCACATTTCATTAAACTGAAGTTTGGAAATGTAAAAGGTAAGGCAAATAAATTATTTACTGTCCAGTTGCAGTCACAGGAACTTAGACACTCAACACAGAAAATAGGCACTGTTATATAGGAAGGAAAAGTTGATGATGAAAAAAATTGAAGGCAAAAGATCGGATGGTTGGCTGAGATACACTGTTCTAAACTTGATGCTGGCAGCAGATGAGGAGCTAGCAGCAAGAGGGGGAAATTAAGGGAGCCATAAGATGATGGGATAACAAGGAATCACAGAATATGCAGAGTTGGAAGGGACCCACAGGGATCACCAAGCCCAGCTCCCAGCCCTGCACAGCACCACCCCCAAGAGCCTCACCATGTGCATTGTCCAAATGCTTCTTGAATTCTGTCAGGCTGGTGCTGTGACCAATTCCATGTCAGTCTGAAAAAGGGACGGTAAGGAAAGCAGCACAAATAAGAATAAGACTGAGAGGCTGTGAAATAGAAAAGAACCAATATTATAAAGAAGACAAATACTGCCTGAATAATACTCTTTTAATTACTTCATGCAGAAGTTCTGGGAAATTTCAAGACAGATTCATGATTTCCTGACATGGAAGCAGGTTGAGTGTCCTTTTGAAAAAGACAAGAAAATCCAGACCTACCTACTCACAGCACCTATTTATAGTGAAGAAGGTAAGATCCTTTGTTGAACATTATAGTGAGTCTTTCTAGGTGTTAAATGCAAAATACACAGATGAAAAATATATACGTGCAAACCCATGTTTTATTAGCCATTTTCCAAGTGTTACCGCTTCCCTATTGGCTTCTGATGTGAAGAAATTTCATAATGAAGACTGCCAAGTTACATCTGCTATATTGTAACCATTAGATTTTTTTCGCTAAGGCAAAGAGCTCATGTATCTGATTGTTGCTACTTTTTTTTTTACTAGCTTTGTTCATTGCGTCCTTTGAAAGTGAAGGTCCAGAAAACCACATGGAAAAAGACAGCTGGAAAACACTCAGGTATGAAGCTTCCTCAGAACATGAACCTTTCTGCAGACACACAGAGGCATGTAACCATCAGCTTCTTGTGTCCTATTTGCATAACCAGCTTAAAGCCATAATACAGTTCTTTTTCCTTCAAAATTTAAATCTAAAAAAAAATCAGTGTGGCTTAGATTTTGATAGAGCTTTTCCAGCCAGATCTGTTGAGGCTGCAAAATCACTGCTGGGAAAGAGAATATCCTTTGTTTAGGCTATCAAATAGAGTAAAATAATTTGCATTTGTAGTAATTGTGTTCAGACACTATTTTCTCAGGAGAGCAAACCTATAAAGATAACTAAGAAAGTGCTCTTATCACAGCTATGCTCTTACAAATCATATAAAAGGATGGCAATTCTTAGGAATGCTCTAATTGTCAGCCTAGCCTAAGGAATAAATCTCAAAGACTCCTCATCCTTCTGAGAAGTGGAAGCACCACTCCGGTGTACATGATGAGATCAATTAATTAGAATTTTTCCAATACTGAGGCCAAGGCAGAGAGATCTGTGAATTGTGCTAAAAATGAAGGTCAACATATCTGTACCAGACAGAGGAAACAAAGCCTGCATGCCCTGAGCTCTGTCAAGGCACATTAGGACTTTCTTGTCCTAGACAAGACACAGTTTCCCACTGATGCCAGCACTTCGTAGGATGTCCACAGGAGCTTTTCACTTGTGACCCCCATGGCATGCACCTTGCACTAAATCCAGCACTGTTCAACCTGCAGTGGTTCAGGATGATAGACATATTGCATCTTATGTGCCTGAGCTCATTCTGTGGTAACGTTATGCAAGTTTCATCTCATTTAATGTCAGCATCTTTATTGGAATGCATGGATTTATTCCAGTTTCTAGCAGTTGAAAACCTGTCCCTTGAAGAGAGGATGTCAGGTAATGATGCCAGATAGATCTATTGCCAAAAATGAACAACTTTTTGTTGTGATAGAAAAGATAATTTTTTTTTATTATTGCTTTGTCTTTTAGGACAACTCTGCTTAATAGAGCCTGAGATTTTTGGATCAGATTTGCAGACTTTGAAGCACATCTAATGGACATGTTTTTACAAGCTTAATGAAAGACTTGGACTGAGCTGAGAAGGACCTCACTGGATGAGGTCTGTTTTGTATATATAGTAACTTTTATGAAATAAAATGTGGTAAATATTTCACATGTCAACCTTAAGGCACTTACTGAAGGGTTTTGGTTTTTTATTTTAGATATAAGGGCAGGGCCCTGTTCTCAGAGATGAAATGTATCATGGGAGATGGTATCATTCTATCAGCATCCAAATTTTTATTTTTTATTACTTCCACCAAAACAAATGCAAATTAAAACACACATCCTTACTGAAGCCAGTGTTCAGGTTAAATACCCCATTGGACCAGTATCCTACAGAACACTCAGTATGTCTCCCTAGCTTTGAAGTGAAGGGTCTCCTTCAAATCAGCAGAATTGTTCACAAGTGTTTGTTCCTCTCCTCCATCAGCAAATAGTGCCTTACAAGGTACTGAGCTTGTGTAGTTGTACCTTCTGACTGGGCTGGAAGTAAGGGAAATAAAAATATGGATGTCTTGAAACCAGCTACAATGTACTTTTTAAATAAAGTGGAGAATTAAGGCACATGAAGTAGAGTATACCTGCCTGTAACACTGATGGTGCAGCAAACCTATTTTTGTTACATGATTTAAAGAGATAAGAGGGGGTAACTGCTGGGGTCTGTGTGTTTGTGTGTGAGTATGTGTGTGTGCACACGTGGTGATGCACACATGTCTAAGTTCTAATACTTCTGGGAACTATCCTTTACATTCTGGCTGTCAGAATAATTTGTGTATTCCTTTTGAAAAATCAGGGAATTTTTTTGTTTTGTTTGAAGAGAAGAATGTCTAACCTAGATTATAATCTCTGTAAAACAGGCCTAATATGCTTCTTTAAAAAGGATCTTTGGAAAATAAAAAATCAGCATGGGAAAGGGAAGTAAACTCAGATGTGAAATTTGAGGTTAAGGCTAAAGTTTCATAAGAAGCTTAAGAAGAGTTCATCGCTGTGAATTAGTCATTTAATTCCACTGGTTCCTTTGGAAAGTCCAGTCTGCACTTACAGACAATTAAAGACCAACTTAGAATGTAAGTTTTTCTAGTCTTTTACAAGCCATGATTAAATGTCTGGGACAGCACCCTTTAAAATCTAAGAGCAAACACTCTAAGAAATTAGTCAAACATTTGAACAGGTCAGTACCAAAATTAGAGGTGATCTGCAAACCCACTGATGCTTGCCATTTCTAATTTCTCCTTCTAGGATTGAATTTGAGTATCTAAGTACCTGAAGAGCTTCTGTTAAGTTCATGGTATTCATTTCCAGGAAGGAAAAAAAAATACTGTTAGGACTTTTGTCAACTGATCTCTGAGTTAAGAAAGAAAAACAAACAAGCTCAGATTAAAAACTATTTTGTCTAAAGAACAAATTATTACCTACAAATACCTACTTTTCTATCTCAGTAAATTTTCGTCTGAGGGCTTGAGGGCTGAATGTAAGATAATAACTTGAGCTAGATAATTAGACTGGGTTTTTCTTGGTTTTTTTTCCTTCTTTGTTCTTTAAAAAATAAAAACAAAACAAAAGCAGTCCCTCTGAAGCTGACAGTGGTTACAGCCTCCCTAACAGAGCCTTGCAGGACTTCTTTAAAGAAGACCAGCTCTAGGTAGATGGTGTTTTTCTTAGTCTGCTCTCTGTTGAAGAAGAAGCCAGACTTGCTGGTCTGGGGGTCTGGTTCAGTCCAGTCCAGGTGACTCTCCTTGAGTGCCTACAGCCAAGAGCAGTGCCACTGCTTGATGCAGCTGCTGCAAGCACTTAGCAGAAATTTGCTCTATTGGCCCTGGAGCACGGTGAAAAATTTAAAAGCTTTCCCTCTTTCACTTCCCCTCTGACAAATACTTAAATTAGAGAAGTGAGTTGATGTAAGGAAGGGAGACAAATCAACATTATGCTATTCCCATAGCATTGGCATCAAAAAGAAACAAAAGCAAGTTACACCACAAGGAAGGAAGAAGTAGAATACTAAATGTTAACAAGAACAGCCCAGGAAAGGGGAAGGGATAATTCTTATGACCTGCTGCTATTTTTCCTGTGCTGAAGTACTGGCCTTCAGCCCTGGATTCCAGTAAAGAATATTTATACTGTATTATTACAGTGTTTTGCACTTTCAGAGATGTTCTAGCTAGTAACATTGTCGGACACTATACGAGGGATTGTATATCAGCTTTGTTTATGTAATTGAAGTTTAAAAGGGATGCTTAAAATTTAAGAAAAAAAATATATATTTGAAATTCAATTTTAGAACACTTTCTGTAAATGTATAAAAGAGCTTTCACATGAATGTGCACTTCGCCGGTCAATCAGTCCAAGTATATACTTGAAATCCATGCAGTATTGGTTCCCTTTTATTTTTCTTCCCTAAGTTTGATACATTCCTTAAATACTGTGTTTTGCTATTCTGAGCTGAAATGCTAAATATAAAGCTGTACCATAAAGCAGGATATTCTGTGTTTGACTGGATGTGCTTGCATTAATAAAAAAAAAGAAATTGCTTCAACCATGATTAACTTTTTCCATAGTTATTTTTCTCTTGCAAACCTATCAAACCACAACCCAGAAGCTGAATGAGGTGTGGAAGGTCATATGGTCACAGCGAACCAACTAGTTACTTTCTGACTTGAAAAAGCTATAGTATGAAATATTTACATTTCTTTCAACAAAGGCAAGAGCAACAGTAAGCCAACAATATGCTGCCACTTGTAATGTTCTTTCTGTAGTAGTATTTTATGGATTTGATAGGGTCTGTGCTACAGAATATTTTTGTTCTCTCAGTGGAAATGTTTAACAGTTCCACTGTGTAAAAAACATTTTGCGTCCTGAGATCTGTGTCATTTTTTCCTCCCTGTATTTATCCTTTGAGCAGCGGAGCACAGGAATGTTTGCTGGCTGCAGCAGACTGCAGGGTTTCCTGTGGCAAGGTTCTGCTGGCATTTCAACACCCCAGCACCTTTGCTTGCAACCACTGCCCTTTTTCATGGCCTGCTGTACAGAAGCAAAGCCACTTCTCCAAGGTCACACAGAACTCACAAGCAAAGAGCTGTGAGCAAAATCCAGCTTTTCTGCCCCAGTGCCACTTCTTTCTCAGGGATATAAGCCTTGAAAAAAAACCAAATTAAATTACATCTTGGAAGTGTAGGAGCTCTGGAAGTCCCCATAAGCATTTTTGATCTGTTGGAAACCTCTCTAGGGAAAAGGTTTTGGTAACCAGACACCCACTTGCAGAGCTGAACAGTGCTATGCTCAGTCATCACAGTTCATTAGAAAAGATAATGATGTTTACTAGCATTAAGAGGATCGAACAGATAAGAGTCTTCCTGATGGCCAGTTCACACTCATAATTAATATGAAAATTGCATCCTTGAAAACTCACTTCCAATTATGTCCCATCCAGTTATTAGGATAAATTAGCTATTTACACAGGCATAAGAGTAAACAATAAAATTGCTTTCCAGGCACTTCACTGCCATTAGAGCACAACAGTGTGACAAGGAGTAGCTCAATGCCAGTAAAGGATCCTTAGTTACGTTAGCAGCAATTTGATTTATCAAGTTAATAATTCCCAAGAAACAGCTTTCTTTTAGCAAGTGACTCACGGGGCAAAATTCAGCTGAGTCATTAGCTGCCAACAGATACTAGTTCATCTTTTGGGGAGAAATCAGCAATTCTGAGGGTGTGCTGATAGATCTCTCTTCAGCCTTCAATGTATGTAATTTTATCAGGGCAGCCCCAGTTTCCCAACTAACCAGAGCAGCTTACAAGCACTGTGTGGGAGCACAGTTTTGACCTTGTTCTCTGCAGCAATTGAATAGGGCTGTGTGAACAGCAAGATACTTAAATAATTTTAAAAATCAAGTTGCAGAAAGAATTCATCTGCAACTGTTAATACATGTTATCAAGGAAGTTTCCAGACCAGTAAGCATGCAAATATTAGCAATAGCTTCTTTCATGCTTGTCCCTGGCAAGGCAGGGATAACTGGGAATGTTTTGAGGTTCCAGCACATTTCGTGTGGGCTCTGACAGAGGTTCCCTGACAGTGCAGAGGTTTGCTGTCCTTCACTGCTTCCCAAGGTGGACCTTGGGCTTTGGAAGAGAGAGAAACCACATTTGGGGGTACAGTTCTGCAGTAACAAGGAGGTACAACATAAATTATAACCGTCTCTCTAACATGGTAACAATAAATAATTGAAGCATTTCTAGTGTTCCCAATGTTATAAGCAACTTTTGACATCAGTGTTTTTTTATGGCTTCCTGATAGCACATTCAGCTTTTGCACAGAAAATGGATGCAGCTGATTGGTGTAAAATAACTTAAGGATATTATTTCTGTGAAGAAATACTAAAAAGCAATCAAGTTCTATGTCAAGCAGGGAGTGCTGCCCTCTCTTAAGACATATGACAAAGACGAAATTCACACCTCTGGGAAATGCAACAGCCAATAAATACACTGTTTCTGATCTGTTAGGATACATATTTTGCAATATTGGTTACTGAGGCACCTAACAGCCAATAATAAAAAGCATTGAAGTAGAGAAGCCCTGTCAGAAACAGTGTTTGGCAAAAACAGTGCACAGTTACTTGAAACTATTAGTAGCACCTACCAGGAAACGGAACCTCCCAAACAAACCAAAACTAAACACACCCAAACAAACAAAAAAAGCCAAAACCCAGGTCTGTGGCTACACAGAGGAATCCTGTTTGCAAACCTACTTCAGCCCTAGGCCTGAAGAGCATTTTACACAATTGAAAGAAAGCTCAAAGTGAACACAAACCAAAGGGCCAGCTTCTAACACCCTCACCTAATCCAGGACAGAAAAGAAGAAACTTGAAATTCAGTGGAAATTTGCTTCTAATATTTCTAACCTTATCTAGATGCTTTGGATTAAGCAGCAATCTTAAAAGTAATGCAATTCTGTTTGAGGGCAGAAGTCAAATGAGTTCCAACAGAATCTCATTACAGAGAAAACTACTTAATAGCTTTTTAATCCCTGTCATATGAGGACACTATGGCCTATTCTGATTCTGAGGCATACTAAATTAAGTATATCATCTTGCTATCCATCAGTGTCAGCACTGAACATTTCCTTTAAAATCTTTATACAACACCCATTTGTTTACGTTCAATTCAAAGATACTGCTAACAACACTCCACCTCCACAAATATCTATTAAATCAAAGACCAAAGTACAAGATACCCTCAGTAACAGCAACAGAGCACTGGGGGAACTCAGCAAACCAGTTGCAAGTGACGGAGTTGACTGAAGTCTTGGATGTTTACAGCAATACCAGAATTTAATGAAACAGTGAATTATTCTTGTCTGGGGACATAATAGCTCACTGTTGAAGACCTGATCTCAGTTTGGGGAAAAAAAACCCCACTTCTAACACATTTCAAATACATAAAATCTGACCAAACAATGAATAATTTGGCAGATACAAACAATTCCATTTTGGTTTTCTATACACCTCTTGCTTCACTTTACTACTTAAAAATTTCAGAGTATCCAAGTATTCCAAGAAGAACTTCACCATAATCCAGCAGCCAAAAATATCACTTTGACAAGACTTTTGAGAGCACACAAATGCTCCCCCCCCCACCCCCACCATCTGCTCCATGGGTGCATTCACAGGCCAGAACAGCAGCACCCCAGCTGCTCCCCAAGAAAATCTGTGACTTGCAACCTGACAGTAGCCGAAGCTGCCTCAGAGCTGCTCTCCAAGGTGTTCCCGAACTCCAAGCAATTTCAAAGGGTTTTATTTTTGCTTCAGACTATCCAACATGATCATTTTCCTCATGGGCTATAATGAAGCCACTTAAACTTGCATAAGGCTGCAGGAAATCTGCAAAGAGCTGAGGCTCTCACAGGGTCAAAGCCACGCTGTGCCTGTTAGCTCGTGTTTCCACAGCTCTGCTCAGCTTCACCTCCTGCCTCCTCCACATCCACCACACTGGGAGAGTATCATTCTCCCCCTGCTTCTCACAGGAGAAGCTCCCTGGTTGTTCCACAGTTGCGATTTTGCTGCCTGGGCACATTTGCCACTGCCTTCAGCAGGAGCCAGGTCAGACACAGCATCTGGGAAGGCTGTTCCATAGTCTCTGCATTAAATTCCATTTCACTCCACAGATAGAGCCTTTTTTAAAAACAGCACTTCTGCTCAAAGCCTGAGAATGCACCAGTCCTGGCAAAGAGCACACACTTCCATGTTTATGCATGGTTATGCAAACGACAAAGCAATTGACAAAGAAACCCCAAAACAAACAACCCCCACAAATGAATGAGTTAATATCCTCTTTCAATGGCAAGTCAAGTACAAATGCAAAGTATTCTGCCTATGAAAGAAAATTCTAAAGCCTTTTGCTAAATTAACTTGCACCAGCAAAGGGTTTTTACACCATTTATAGAGAAAGATGAGCAGACACAGGTCAAGACACTTCAATCATGTTACATACAAGCCCTGTAGGTACAAGGCAACCTTGAAATTGTAGCAACTAAAAATGCTCCAGAAAAACTCACCACATAACCAACAAATTAAGAGCAGCTCAAATAAACCAGTTAAATGACCACAAACTTCAAGTTTTTTACCTTACCCTTGAAGAGACTAAGCTAACCAAAACAGTTGTGTTTTAATAAAACCTTATGCAAACACTTAGACTTAAATATACAAGGGATTTATTTAACATTCCACCTGCAGGTCAAAGTACTTTTGCTGCACAGCACTTCCATCCAGACCCCAGCTAAACCCCTGCTCTTTAGGCCCACCACAACTTCTACAGAAGCAAATAAAGTCTCCTAATAAAAAGGCAGCAGGCATTCCCTTTCTAAAACAATCTCAAAAACAATAAGCCCAGGAGAAAGAGCACAATTCTTGGAGAAGAAGAAGAAGAACCCTTCTCTGCCAGCTTCAGGCCCCAGTGCAGGGGAGCCCGTTCTTACCCAGGGCTAATGCCATGGTTATCAGCAGCACCTGTGGCACTTCAGCTCTGTGCTGCTGGCTCAGGGGGCACCACTGCTCTGCCAGCCCCCCAAAGGAGGGCTAGGCCCATCTCCAGCTGGTAGCAGCTCCCCAGGCCCTGAAGGTGATCGTGATGCTGGAACTGAAATCAGCTGGTGCCTGGCCACAGGAAGCCAGGCAGAGGGGCACTGGGAGTGCACGTGTGCTTGCACAGCTCCCAGGTGTGTCTCTACGCAGCCCAAATGCACTGCTCAGTGCCAGGCTTTCAGAAAAATTATGCTTTAGTATGTGCCAGACCACAAAGGCAGGGGCCTGCAGAGCCACTGCAACCACAGAACTGTAAAAAACCTATTTTATCAAAATCTCCTTTCCAGTGAAGCTTTTTCAGTCTAAGAGTCCTTTAGTTTGCAATCATGCTGAACAAGGAAAAGTTGAGCATCATTGGGGCATGAACTAAACACTGCTTAAGCTAATTATTCTCATTTTTCCTTCACAGCTGACTAAAATTGGAACAATTTATCTGCTTAAGACGTATTTGGGAGTCATACACAGCAAGAACACCTCAGGCAAATGAAAGCTACAGCCAGTTTTGATACACAGAAAGCTTTTATCATTACATTGATGCATAAGTTACTAATTTATGATGAAACACCATTTTAAAGGTTATTTGAAGTTTTATTCCTTTCATTCATGGACCTGACAGGGCAAAATTTTTTTCTCGTTTATATTTTGCATCAACTAAAACCATTTCAATGTCTTCATTCACATATAAGTGATTAGGGCTCACCTACTACTTCTTTCCCTCCTGATGCAATTCCCTTCTTGAACAGAGTTTACAAATACATTCTCATTTTCGTAGATGTGTGCATCTCTGAGTCCAAGAGCTTTTGTGAAATTTAAAAAAGTCCAATATTTTTTTCTGGATGCAGGAGACCCAGAGCTATTTCCGTAAGCTTTTTCCACTTTTCCATTTGTATTTGCTGATTTTCCAAACCAGTATCTATTAGTGTCATTGAATAACATCTAACAAATTCAAAAGCACAACCCACATTCTTTCCTGCAAGGGTCTCAAGTAAAAGTGCACTCTGAGCTAATCTCATCTTGACTCTCTTTAATGAAGAACACTTCTGTCTAGGGAAGACTACAGATTGGAAATTCCTTGGAAAAGGTTACCATTTATGTGAATAGCATGCAACAGAATCAAAAATTACTTCATGATTCAGTGGAGCATGTTCATATTTAAATAAGTGCAATTATTATATAAATAAACACAGTGACTCCTCCAGGAAAACACTTGGACCACAGCTTGAAAGAAGTGTGCTATGTAAACAGCATCTGTCAAAACAGGACAAGACCCACTTGGCCATGTAACCCGAGCACCAGCCCTGGGCACACAGACTGTGACTCTGAAGCCTGATACTGTCACTCTTCTTTGCAGTGTCCCAGCAGCACCCCAAGGGAAATAAACCCCACCCTCCAGTGTGTGGTTTATTTCTCCTCTGCAGGCAGAGCACTCCTTGGGAAAGCTACGAGCAGGTGTTGCTCCCTTAACAAGAGATTTTCCTATTTGAAGCACAACTAGCTTGCTCCCTTTCTTGCATGAAATGAGGAAACACATCTAAGGAAGAGTTACCCATCTTACTGGGAAAGAGCTTCCCTGCCCTGCATTACAGCTCACAGCAGCACTAGAAAAGACACTGCTGCTCACAAACTCATTCTTGTAGGACAGCCTGGCTGTGCCCAAAGGCAGTCACAAGCTGAACACACTCAGGCAACTGAAATCACTTTGTTTTTAATAAAGGCATATCCCACTACTTCTGTTCTAGTTCCATTACAGAGCAAAAGCAATGGTGTTCCCTCAAACACTGTGTGCACAGAGCTGCTGAGCCAGTGAGTGCCACAGCAACATCACACACAGCTGGGGATTGCAGGGAGCTAAACTAAGACAAGGGAAACCTTGGGCCTACAAAGGCTCCTGTAAGTTCAGAAATCCTCAAAATCAGAAGCCATTCAGAATACTCGTGTATACTGCCCAACACATGTGAAACATTTCTGACTTCCTTTTAACTCCAATGCATTCACTTCCACCTTTTGGGATAATGAATGGAAGAAAGTTTCCAAAGTGGTTCCAGGTGACTACATTCATCTCCAGACCTCCCCCATTGCCTTTCAGCATCACCACGGGCTGGTTTTCATCGCCCAGATGGAGACAGCTGACACTGATCTTCTTCGCTGTAGCTGATAAGCACATCCAGCAGTGGAAAACAGCAGAACCTAAGACACCTGGTTATTAGCACTCTGCCACGTTTCCAAAACATGAGAACTGGGACAACTGGATCCTCCTGAAGCAGGGCCTGAGTGCTCAGGCACAGCAATGCTGGACACCTGTGCCCTACCTCCGTGCCCACTCCAAGGCATGTCAAGCAGTGGTGGTGTCAGTGAAGAGGCATTTTTGGACGCTTATTCTTGTGCAGCCAAGACAGCAGCAGCTGTCCTGAAGTTTTAAAGGCTCAGGAAAATGCCTTAATTGTATCTTTACCCCAAGTTGTAATACCAATGTATTTAATCTTGTCCTCACCAGTACCTTACAATTTTTCTTAGCGACCACCAAGATATCCAAGTAAGGTAATATCAGGGCTAAGTTTAAGTTGTCTTGAGGAACAAACTCTCATATGGTCTGGGTAGATACCAGAGATGCAAAACTGAGCTGGTTGAACTTCTCACTGTAAATATTATTTTAATTCAGTGTGTTAAACTCTGTACAATATTATTGTAAAAATGTATTTCAAAGAAACAGCTTAACACAATTTATAAAATGCAGAAATTCCATTTATTATATTAAGAATATCAACTGCAAGTTCTGCAATGCATTCTCTTCACTCTAAGTACAATACAGTACACTGTTCTCCACAATAAGTTACATAAAGGCAAATTTTATATACATATAAAAAAGGATCAGTCCCCAGAACTATTTGCACAGCATATCTGCTATTCAGAAATCCATCATTTGAATCTTTAGTTGCCTTCAGAATTCTCGAGCAAAATAAATCCATAAACAGATCTTAATGACCTGGTTTGAGAAAGGTTTTCACCTAATATCTAAATTCAGCAGAAACCATGCAAATGGTTTAACCACTGAATTAGCATTTTCTGCATTCATTCTATAAACAAATGTGTTAAAAAACGAGGCATGCCATATGGTATCACATAAGACAACATGGAGAAAAATGACCTGCCTACATTTGAACTGTTTATGCATCCCAAAACATCCAAAAGGAAAGAAGTACCAAAGTAGTAGTGCCATTGTACAAGGCACTGGTGAGACCACAGCGTAATTTCGCTTAAGCATGCTCAAAAAA
This sequence comes from Anthoscopus minutus, assembly GCA_013399455.1. Taxonomy (NCBI): domain Eukaryota; kingdom Metazoa; phylum Chordata; class Aves; order Passeriformes; family Paridae; genus Anthoscopus; species Anthoscopus minutus. Next base: position 135,215 of record VWYI01018958.1, on the reverse strand, counting down.
ACCCCCCAAAACAAACAAAAAAAAACCCAAAACAAAAACAACCACAAAAAAACCCCAAATACCTTAAAACATCCTCCAACTGAAAAAGCGAAGAATAAGGCGATTAGGATGATCAGTGGAATGAAGAGCATTGTATAAAGAAAGACTGCAACAGCACTTGCTTTTCCAGTCACTGAAACAACTAAGAGTATATGACACCTTACAAAAACATGTCAGGAAAATGCCCAAAAGAGAAAGAATGCACAAAGAAAATATTGGCATAATAGCAAACAGGCCTCTAATAAATTCATATGGGAATGAGAAGATGGTTGCTCAACTTAAAGGATGAGATACATAGCCAGGGCCTTGGAATAAGAAGGAGTGGGGCCAAAAATATTGAAGCAAACAAGTTTGATAGCACAGCTCAGTTTATAGAAGGGATGTGGCATCTAATGAGAGAAATGAACAGGCACAGAAACACCCAGCTGGAATGTTCCCAACTTGTCTGATGCATCACAAAAATAAGAAGGTGGTGTTTCCTTTGCAGTGTGAACTTCCATTATATGCTTTAAAATTCCACTTTAAAGGATTTTCATTCCCACCCCCCCCAAATTACTCTCTATTCAACCATGTCAATGTCTGTTAATACAGCAAATGTGGCACCAAGCCTTTGCTGTGGAATCAGCACCCTGCGCAGCTGCTGTACTGGTCAGCATGTCCATATACCTTTCATGGTGAGATTATTTCTCCACACCTTTCTCTTGCTTCTACAATGGAGTCTAAGTATAGTATCCTTCTAAAGTCATAGTGCAGTGAGCCATACAGACTGAAAATACTCAGGACACAAAAGATTATTGCATTTAATTCTCAAAAGAATGCAAATATAAGAACAGAAATGTACCACATGGAAAAGCATTGAATTGCACATTCCACGGATTTTTCCAGTTGATACTGAAGACACTTTCCTTGAACTACATATGCTGTCCAACTTGGCTGAGGTGCTTGAACTCGCAAGATATGTAGGTAAGAGCATATCAGTCAAAGGATTACTTGGAAAAGAAATACAAGAACCAAAAACCCTCTAAACTCTTCTTCACTGAAAAAGAGAGGCACTGCATTTGTAAGCTGAATTAAGGCTGTAAAATGATGCTGGTTCACTGTGAATTTGAAGTCACCAAGGGCCCTGAGGGAGCGTTCACCCCACGGCCTCGCTGTTAGTCCTGTAGGCCTGCTTGCGGAGGTGCGCCTCAATCTCGTCCCTGAACACCAGCATGCCCAGGTGCGAGTGCGACGCCTCGTTCATGGCTTTGGACTGGATGCACATGCGGTACTGCTCCGGGGTCAGCTCGTCTGCACAGTGCTTCTCGTGCCACAGGTGGAACAGCCCAGGCACCGGCGTCCTGACCACCATCAGGTCACCGTGCAAGTACTTCCTATACAGGTGAACATCCTCGCCGCCCCAGCCTTTCACTTCCAAGTCAAAACCCCCTACAAAAACAGCATCAGAAATTGTTATTTGGGTGCACAGGCAAGAAGAGCAACACTTTATGGCCAACATGTTACCAGATCTAGCATGGCATTCCAGAAATTCTATAGCTGTTAACTAAGTTTCCCATGCCATACCATGCTAATTTGAGGGACAGGAGCTTCAAGGATACCACATCTTGTGGTGGGAACTGCCCAGGACACAGATCTGCTGACTTCAGAAAGCCTCTTAGAGCACTGTCTCCAAATTGCATTATGCATGACATCCCATGTGACAGCTGCAGAAAACTGTAGGCAAACCTCACTGGCTATGCTTTTGGATTATTTTTAGGAAGCATAATGGATTTTAGCAGCTGGAAAATGAAGCAGACATGCACCGCATGAGAAATCCTCTCTGACAATGCCAGCAATTACTCCATAGGCCACAATTCAAAAGTCTGGACTAAGGAAAGGAACATGGTTCATCATTTTAAGTTCTTGTTTTTCCAGGGCCACAGTGAGGAGCACCCCAGGCTTTTGTACAATTTCTAAACTCCAGAATTATGAAGTCTTCATTTAGCACGTACCATACAGATGGCAATATGACTGCTACTAGCAATCAGCCTGCATTAAAGCCATTGGACATCAGCACACAGGGCTGTGCTGTTACATCTTCTGCCAGACTATCCTTATACCCATCTTCCATTTAAGCACACCAAGCTGTTCTCAGTTTTAAGAACATGCCACAAGGGGGGGCAAAGCACATTGCTAAAGACTTCAACAATAGTATTTAACTTCCAAGGTTATTTAAAAGAAAGTATTTGAATGCTTCTTTTCTATGTGATGCTTATTAGAGCATCATGTTTCTTAAACTTGATTCACTTGCTTCAGACAGACACTAAGTACCAAAAAAAAAAAAAAGCAGTATTATAAAAAGTTCTAGAATGAAATGTTTCTACTAAAACTACTGTGTCTTTTAGAGCACTCAAACATAAACATCCAGAAAAACTGATTTATCTCATTGGTCAAACTAGTCAAGCAAGCCTGACTGCTTGGCTTGGGGAATTAATACAAGAAAGAAATGTATTACTTTCCTTTCGTTACATATGACCAGAGAATCACTTTTTAAACACAATTTTTTTTCTTTAGTCTCATCTTACCAACAGTCAGAAAGTCTGTCCGATATTGACAAGTCATCCCAAAGCCAAAATCCCGCCAGAAACCAGAATCCTTCTTGTGTACCTGCAATTTTAAACCAGTGTCATTTTGAAATGTAAAATACAACCAAGGAGATACACTGCACTTGGTTTTGTAGAAAGATATGCTCTTCTAATAATCTGTTTATGCAGGATGGAGCATAATAACACTTCTGGTATTTCTGTGTCATGCACTCAAGTGGGGCTTCCCAGTGGCCTGCTGCTCACTTCACCCTCTGCCTTCCAATTCTGTGCACCCACATGGCAGTTTCCACAGCAGTTTCTCCTGCACCTATTTCTCCTATTTTTTATGTATCTGCACAGATCAAGCAGTAAATTAGCTCATTGCTAAATCATCTGTTCCCAACACTCCATTTCCTATCCATTTGCTAAGGCCACGTTTGTCTCTTGATCTGATATGACATGAAAAGTAGGCTTTGCAATTGAAGTCAGCAACCATAATACTGTTAAGTTTAAAAGAATGAACAGAAGAGCTGTCAGGCAGGAGCTCACTCCTCTCTCAGATGTGATTACCCCAGACTATATGCAAAACCTTTCCTCCAGCTTTCAGTAGGATCCTTGCAAACAATGTAGGGAATGAGGGTTATTATGTTTTTCTTTTAATACAGCTCTTCTTCACACTACTCTCTTCTTTTCCTGCTCCAAACCTGTTCATCCCAGAAGTCTCAGCTGCAAAATCCAATTTCATCTATGAAATCTCTTGAAAGAGAGTCAGACTGGACATCATTCAGGTGTTTTTGCCTTTCACTGATGCTTTGCTGGAACATAAGATGAAAGTGGCTTCCCTGCAGTGCCACCATCCTCCTAAAATACTGGCTTGTCAAGCCAGAATAAGCAGCAGATCAGAACTACCAAACTTCATTTAGTTAACTGCAATTAAATCTTTTAAACTAGGTGGAACTCCAAGTTTATCTGAATTTTGTACTGTTTCACAAGGTTTTATTCCAAGTGCTTTACCCACAAAGGAGAAAACTGTTTAGATATGCAGTGCCAAAGGTTATAAGATATCCCAAACAGATAAGTTTAAGTTACACTTAAAAAGTTTTGTTTCAATACAAAGCACCCTAATTCTATCCAGAATAAATCAAGCTGCTTACCAATTGCTGCTCCACAGGAGGTGGTATATCTTGGTTGGCATAGACAATAGCAGGATTGTAAAGGCTGAATACCACAGGATAGAAAACCTTTTTCCCTGAAAGTCAAAAGGCAATGTTACTCACTGTGGGCATGCTGTCTGAAGGCAAAAAGAAACCAGAAACACTCTTTTTATCTCAAATGTTACCTACGAGTTATCTAGTGGAAATAAATAAAAACAAGTACTAGCTGCTAAGATTTCCCACCTAGGAAGCCCGTAACATCAGAGGGACAGAGCTCATAGGATTAAAAAAAATACATATGTATATGTTACACATATTACACTTGATTTACATTTATATATAGTTATACATGCTTATGTAAAATATTAAATATCTCAGTATCATTATAGGTGACTGAAAAATTCCTGCAATAATGATATGCAGTAAAACTAAAAAATAACCAAATCCAAGTAACACCTTGCATTGTTGAGTTTTATGAATTTGTCTCTTTCCACACACATGTAAAAGCTGGTACATCCAGGATATCCTGCAAGGGCATCAAGCATCATGAGAATTCTGAAAACACCAGTTCTGTATCTGTTATAGAAGCCAGGTAAATGTTCTTTTCTAATGTCTAGCATTGCCAATGCTGCAAAGGTATTGACAACAGTCCACAAGAATATTCACTATCCTGACTTGGGCATGAACTCTGAAGATGTGAGAAGAATTCTTAGATCTCATTTGAAGCAAAGGTGACAAACTGCCAAGCAGTCTCTTGAACTCTCTTCCTTGTTAAAGCTCACAAAATACTCCTCTCCAAAATTTTTCCAGTTATTTATACAACTTGTTTCATGAAGTACAGAGAGACAGCAATGAAAGAAAAAGCAAGAATCAGAACTCAAATATCTTGCTTCTGAAGAATTTTCTTGCTTGTTTGCTAGGTGAAGAAAAAATATCTATCGACTCCAAACTGACATTTGGAAGAAATGGTTTCTGACTGCAACAAATTTGAAACAAGAACCAGCATTAGAAAAAGAACCCAAACACAGTGTGACACGAGGAGGTCTTCAGCAACATGCTTGTTAACTAAAGAAAGCTTTACCCTTCTGGGCAGAAGTTTGTAGAACAAGCAAGCAGCTAAAAAAAAAAATCAGAATATTTCATAGCTTGAGATGGAACAGTGGAACATTAGCTCAGTCTCCATAAGGAGCACACTGCAGCTCTACTGAAAACCATTCACATGTGACATTTCTTGGCATACAAGTGTGAGGAGAGATAAACCAAACTTGTTAAGAGATTTCAGCATTACAAAAATCATCTACCACTGAAGAGCATTACACTGAATTTTGTTATACAGATTTACATGCAGTCTAATTGCTAAAGCAATTAAACTCTCCAGCTTTCTTTCAGACAACTAAATCTTAAGAAAACATGAAAATTGTACGTGTTGTACAAAGACAAAGCTTAAAACAAGCTAAGTTTTACTTAGGCACTAAGGCAGAAGTTATTTCATAGTCTAAATATTATTGCCTTTTTTGCAGAGTGTGATTCATTTTCCAGGGTGTGTGGTACTGAATAAGCTCCACCATTCTAGTTGAGGTTTTTTTGTTTCCTATATGCTCAGCACAGGTCAATTGCAGTCAAGCACGGTGACAAGGCTCCCTTCCAGCAACAATAGGGGAACATACCGGGCTCAGCATTTAAGCGACAGCTGTTGAGGAATTCGGCTGTGAAATAAACATCAACATCACAGAAGAACATCAGGACCTCGCCCTTTTCCCAGGCTCTAGCACCCACGTCAAGACCTCGGCCTCGGTTAAACTCCTCATTCAGAGAGACAAGTGTGTAATTGTGGAAGTCAGTTGCTCTACAAGAAAAACAGAGTCAAAACCAAAATAAATCTGTGGGGAGGGGCAGATGGACCATTTATAGTTTTTTAACATTTTACAGAAATTACATTCCAAAAATTTAAAAAGATAAACAGTTATATGATCAGAATGAGAAAAAAAGATCTGTTACACTTAATTGTCTATTTTAATTTTAAACCTTTTAAAATGGTAGAAATCAGTCTTACTTTATAACTTCACTTGGTGTTTAATCATTCAGACAGATTAAAAGACCTTTTGTTAACTGACATGAATTTGAATGCTCTCCTGAATTACAATGGCATCTAAAATTTGTCCCCACAAACCTAGAAGTCTTGACTAACAGACAATATCTGTCTTCACCAGTTCAGATAAGAGGGCAAACAGGAAGCCAGAGTCCTGGTATCATCAGACCCATGGAGCAAAGGCCATCTGTGCGGTGGAGCCACCATAATCCAGGCACTTTGCTTCTTCTCACTGTTTAACAGTGGCACACATGCCTGTACTCACAGCAGAAGAGGGAAGGAGCAGCCAAAGGAGACTGGAAACACACTCAGAGAACATCTTCAAGCAAAGTTAAGTGCCTACTTCAGAGACACTTTAGAGGACAATGCTTGAAGAGAACAGAGTGCAGATATTCAACAGTAGCACCACTAAAAAGATACAGAAGCAGGTAAATGCCTGGTGAGCCTGCAGCACTGACTCAGTGCTCTGAGGGACACCTCACAGGCAGCAGAGGCCTCAGAAATGGAGGGGTACAGCGCATGCCAAGTGCTAGGGAGACTGCAGCAAAAAAATGCAGGAATTCTCTCCTCCCTTCCTATGTAAGACGCCTGTACATGCCAGGCCAACTCTCCATGACATGCTCAAGCTGGTGACAAAGTAGCCTGTGTCTAATCTATGCCATGGAGAGGAGCCTGGCCAGCATCCTGAGAAAGGATCACACAAGAGCTCAAGGGGAACAAGCTCCCAGCTCAGGGATGAGTGCAAGAGCTCAGGCAGTGAAAGAGCCCCTTGGCTATCAGGTAAAGGATGCTGACACCTGTCTCATCCCTGGAGCAAAAACCATAAAAGATTCATTTGGGAATTTTACATCCATACTGATGTAATGCAACTGCTGAGACAGCCATGATGAACCATGCTTAAAGTTATTTTACAGCTGAGAGTAAGCACAGGCCTACTTTGATTACTACATTTCTCTTTCCTATCATTAAAGAAAATTAACGTTATAAAATAAAAATGATTCTCCAGTGAACTAACTATTAAAATGTACATCCCAGTTCCAAAGAACTTAAACTCTAATCAACCTCTTAGCATGACTGAATATCTGCTGCAAAATTCACGCCTGCTGCTTTTTGGACTGTCAGATAGAAACCTCAAAGTCTTTTCTGGCTGTAACTTGACTTTCAGTAGTTTTCAGGAAACTTTCGCAACCTAAGCTGTAAAATGGCAACCATAAATAGTATACATAAGAAATTTTCTAATAACTTGTAATGGAGTATAAACTTATTTGGTTTATTTCTCATTCTTTTTTAAAAACTGTTTAAAATGCCAGTCAATATTGTTTGCACTGACTGATGTCGGATTGATACACTTACCTAGCTACAGATTCTAGGATGCTTTTTACTTCTGATAGACCATCTTGTCCAAAGTACACCACTGTGAGGTGAACACGCTTATCCTGATGAATACACACATCTCTGTAAGCACAAAGATAAGCTGATATTGGTAATTACTTACAACACAATAAAAAACTTCAGGTACTTAAAAGCTACTATTAAAGAGTATTAGCAGATTGAAGTATTCTGGTTAGGCATCAAATGGCTTCAAAGAAAACAAGGAAAGATGTTTTCCCCTCTTCTTTCCCCATCTTGTCCATTTAAATCAGAAGGTTCCAACACTGTGTGTCACATTCCAATACCTTATTTTATAAACAGGCACTCTACAACTGATGCAAATACAAAAATTATGTCCAGGATCATCTATGTCCAGGTTCACAATGACCCTGACATTTGGTCATTTTGCTGCAATTCTAGAATCTCTTAAGCCCTTTTAGAAGGAATGCTTTCTCCATACAGCAGGTTCAATTACAAACATCCCAAGGCAGTTACACACAATGTTGGAATCATTAGCTCTGTCGCAAATCAACTAGAATCAGAATACATTTTGAAAAGGAAACAAAAAACTGAAAATCAGCAACATAGCTCACTATATAATCTCATGCACCTACCTAAAGTTTTGCATAAATTGTGCAAATGCCTCAGTTCTTCCAGCAAGAGGAACAATAACGTTAATGATTGATCTAGAAATATCGACTGTTTCACTCTTCACTTTCATGAGGGGTCCAAAAGGTCGGAACAAGGTGACATGCCTGTACTCCATGCCATCCATCTTCTTATAAAACAGTTCATATTGTGTCCCCTTATCTCTTTCTGTACGATAGTAACCTGAAGAATAAGTCACACAAGTAATATGTAAAGTCAAAGATCCCAGCAGTTTATTTCAGAAACACTGTTTTTCCTACGAACTAAAGAAGTGGGGCAAAGCTTCTGTGTTTCTCCTAAAAACATATGAAATTTCCACAAACTATTATTAATTACAATCACCCTACTACCATTTTAGGTCAGACCTGAGAAACAATCTCAAATGAACTCCAGCTTCCCCTGCTTCTTACAGACAACAGGTTTCATGGTCATACACCAATTTCTCAGACAGAATTAGGAGCTGGGTCTTCCCAACAAAAAGGGAATTCAGCTACTTGCTATGGAGAAGGATGGCTGAAACCAATATTGCCTGCTCTTAAGACCTTCAGTGGGAATCTAGCCCTGGGCTAGTCCACAGTAAAATCTGAGATCATCTGGCCGGTAATCAACACAAGAGAAGCACAATTTGTTCTGTGGGCAGAACAAATGACAGTAACTTGCTTGACAAAGTCTGCAAAATCGGACATGTGCCATCTAAACAAAACAACTGTGTGAAAATGCTGGAATGCTTTTAAATTGTTTTCACTGCTGACCAGTAGTTAATGCTTTCTATCTGATAAATGTTTTTTTACTACACCCATAGTCTTCTAAGGATGTAGGCAGAAGTGGCTGCCACACTTTTGGACAACAATGCCAGTCTCTCCAGAAACAGGACTATCTGTTGAGAGATATTTTATTCCTAATGGGTAGGAAAAAAAATCTGTCCCTTTCAGAACATGGTCCTTTAACTCGAAGACCATTAAGGAAGGAAGTTAAACCAACAGACTAATTTTACACTACATAGGAAAGGACTGAGGCTTTGATCCTACTAAGCTCTGTGTTGCTATTTCCATATCTATGCTAACCTGAGAGTAAGAAATGATGACAGGAAAAATCCTCCAACAAAAATGCCTTATGTTCATCCCATCTCTGCTCTCCTCTCACCAGCAAGGAAAAGAAGTATTATCCAAAAGAACCACAAGCTATACCATGAACTGGCATTACATTCCAGTTAAGTGGCCACTCAGACCACAGAGAAAGTTACAAACAGCTGCATATTCCCAAGTGTGATGCATAGCCCTGCCCTCACCTGATGTTTTTCCATTCACCTGACTGCCCTGAACTGCCCCTTCTCCATGCCAGCCTCCTGAGCAGCTGAAATCCCTCCCAGGCCTCCCACCCAGAAAGCAGTTGGTGGCAGGGCACTGAGCAGACAAGCCATACTAGCAACTCAAAAGGTTCTTTTTTGTACCCAGCGTTGATATTGTCCTTTTTGTTGTCTTTTTTTGCAACCAAAATCAACACTTGACAAAGTATGTGAAGGAAGCAGCTCTCAGCCTTGGAGCAACTTTGACTCTCTCAGGAACCAGAAAGAAAGGATGATGGAGCTTTGTGTATCTCCCCGTGACCAGGCAAGTATTCTCCATGCTCCTTTCCCATATAAGAAGCAAAGGAATGTGCACACCACCTAACTTCTTTCTCTGTATCCCAGATTTCATTTACAAAGAAAGAATTCTTTCCCTAAATCTACCTCTGTGTTCCTCTGCTCCAGCCTCCATCCCCAAACCAAACCCAGTTTCATTCACTGATGTTCCTTCCTTTTGCCCAGCAGTCTCCCTTTCACAGCAAGCTCTTTAGTCTATCTCATCCTCAGCTCTGGAATCCATCAAGTCTTGTGGACAAGCATGTGCACTCAATTGGAAAGGTGCACAACCACTACAGAGGGGCTGTGGACACATGGTGTAGCAGAACAGGTTGGTCCATCACACTGGAAATCAGTGACGACTGAACTGAGAGGCTTTTACCCTTTGAACAATGTTCTGTAATGCTCTCCTTGAAAAGACTGAAATTCACATTTATGCTTTTGTCAGCACAGAGATGCATAAGTATGCACCACATTTGAATGCTTATTTTCAAATTATTATTAATTACAAGCACTGAAAATGGAGTTTCAAACAATGAAAATCCACAATGCTGACTGCCAGAAGCAGCAAAAAATTTTAAATCCCTCTCAATCCTTTTCCATTCCAACCCTTTGTGCTGCACAGTCCAGCACTGTAGCTTGAAAACAACATCTTCTTAATGGAGTAGCTGCTGCACCATGGTGCTTGTACATCACACTTTCATGTAAGCAAATACTCTGTACCAGGACTCCTGGGGAAAGTAACATTCACTATTTTATATTTTATTCTTTCCTCTGCTATTCAGTAGCTGTTTACAGATAAGAATACCATTTAGAACATAAATCAAGTTTTTAAAAAGCATACCAGCTGCCAATAGCTTATCTTCAATCAAAAGATAAGTTCAGATGTCAGTCTACAACACAAAGCTGTAGTACAGAATAACATTTTCTGGATTAACTAAAAAAAACCCCAACCCAAAACCCTCAAAACCCACTTCTGTAACTTCATAAAGACCTGAATATGCAAATTAAAATCTGAATAGTGCCTTGCCAACATTCAAATGTTGAAACGCAACATTCCAAACTTTTGAATCTCAACATGCTACTAGAGCCACACTTCTTCTAAATAGTATGTACTTCTCAAGTTATTCTCCTTGCTATGAGCTAGCTCCTGCTGCTAATCTACTAATTTGAATACTTTTATGGGACTAAAGTTTCTATACATAGAAGCCAGATTTGAGAACAGCCAGAGAAAGAACCTACATCTGGTTTACTTCTTAGTGTATTCAGGTTTTTAACACTTGGAACTGACTGTGAAACATAAACCTGTTACCTCACCTTCTACCTCACCTTCCAACTAGCATACGCTGGCTGCCATCCAAAATAGAACTCCACAACCAAAGAGGTAAAAAGTAGCAGAAATAATTTAACAGTTGCTATTCCTGGTCCATGAAGCTTTATTTCCTTTGCAGAAGGTTGTGTTAAACATAGGAATCCTGGGGATCAGTTACTACCAAAGCCAAAAGGCTGTTCTTCTATTGCCTTGAATATTACTTGTTTTACAACTACCAAGAAGGTGTTTGGTGTGTGGAATTTAAGATCTATGACCTGGTTTTCTTGGTGTGCATTAGAATTCTCCACTGGAGTTGCCAGGACAGTGGCCAGTTTCTGGTCTGATGCAGCACACACAACAGGGGCTGCCTGCACAACAGAGCCCACACAGTTCAAAGGATGCCAAGCACTTGGAAGCTGGCAGCATGGGAATAAAGGATTTTTACATGCCAAGGATGGGTGGGGAACCTCCCTTTGTGAGGACAACTTAAAGAAAGTTTCTAGTCTTTGCCCAGTTCCAATTGGAAACACAGAAGCAGGAGAAATGGATCCAACCAGCACTGCTAGACATTCAATAATAAGACCTTTATTAGCAATTAGCTAATTGCTAATTAGCTCTGAAAACATGCTAGTGCTTCTGCTTTCCAGAGGTTAATTTTAAATGTTTGTGCAATGGAAGAGCTTTTTATCTCTTGATTAAAAGAGCCAATTACACTGATAAATGTAAACCCAAATAAGCCAGTTACACTGATAGTGAAGTGTGTCCATGAAGGCTCCTCAAGGCTTCTCTATCACCATTCAAGAGTCAATGTCACAGGCTTCTGGAGAAAGGGAACTTTCTCCAGGAGGTAATACTATTATCTCCTCTGAATTACTCTCCATATTATCAAATGCTTTCAATATTATCAAATACTGACCCCAAAGAAATCTATTTTTAATGGAGGATGATCTTGGAATGTGCAGTTCAGCAATTAGGTCCCTTGTTCATAATCCTAAATCAAATCATTTGTAAAAATTGCATCTTTTATCCTCTCTAGGGATACTCTTCATCCACAGGAATAGGATACTCTTGTTTCTCATACACTTAGATCTATTGTAAACACTAAGGAAAAAAAGAAGTTCAAAGTGTTTCTCAAAGTTAGCAACTGCAGAACAAGACTTTTTTTCAGGTCAGATTTTTGTTCTGTTAATATCAGAATTCTGGAAGTTTCATTGTGGGTTGCTTCAAATGAAAACAGGTGCAGCAAACAGCTAAGAAATTTGCTGGTTTCTTTTTTCATCAGCAGCGCAAGTCAACTGAGCTTTGTGAAAAATACTTTGAAGTTTTCATTAAGTATCTTTGCAGTTATAATATACACTTAGAATTTTTTTTGTTTATACTTAGTGTTATTGCTCAAGGCCTGCACATAACTGTGATGTGGCTGTGGCAGCTCTGCCTTATCACAATTCCAAAGCAGATTTATATCATCACTTTGTCTTGCAACTCTAAAAAAATGACATCAGTTCAGAGCACTTGGCCAGAGCTCTCCTAGTTGTGGATACAGCTTCCTTGCACCCTGCACCACTGGTAGAAAACAGAACATCTTTATGCAGAGCCCACAGAGGCTGAGCATGCAGCAAGGCAGCTGCATGAACAGTTAAATGAGGACACAGAGCAAAAATGCAGAGTGGCAACAAGAAAGTTGCCATCCATCACGTATTTGGAACTTTTTTGGCTTGCACAGTATTAAGAATAATGAAAGTCAGTAGATTCAGACTACCATGAATATTCTTGGCTAATTAAGCCTTACTTTTTCAGAAAAAAAGTTTATTTAGGAAATTCCTATTTATAAAATAGAAAGCAGATCAATTTTAAATTCAAGTTAATAGTACTTGTTGTCTCAAGTTACTCCAATATAGATAAATCCTAAAACATGGCAAGAAAAAAAATAGTTCTTGATATTTTTTCAAATGAAGACAGTAATATTTCACTGACAGGTCATCAGAACCAACATAAATGCTGAGAAATAACTTCACACATATTCAGCAGACATTAAAAGACACCATTAAATAAAAAAGTCTAAGGGAAGATATTCTAAACTTATTTAAACAGTCACCAAATTGTCTAAGGAGAGAGTATTCCAAAGTATGTATCACAAAAAATGACATGGTTCAAAGTTTAGCCTATTTCACAAGTCTAGGAAAATAGCAGACATAATTCCTAGAACCAAATATTGACCTATATAATAATAGCCTGTTAAGGTAACAAGCTAGAAGACTTTAGAACAAAAATGCCCATTTCTTGTAGCACAGTTCTGTGGGTAAGTTTTTGCATGCAGATATGCAGTAGTTTTGAGGAAAAAATCCTGTAAGTCAGAAGATAAAAGCAACTTATCTATACTGAGCATAAAACATGATGGTTATGTATTAACTAATGCAGTACCATGTTTTCTCTTTTGTCCCAGAAGTAAAAAAAAATAATCCACACACCAAGTTTCTCAGTCTTTGGTTTCAAATTGCACAACACTCCAGTTTTAGTCACAAACCACTTATTACAAAATAATTATCAACTGAAGAGGATGTAGAACTTAAATTACTTGCTTCAACTGAAGTCAGCTTTAAAAACTGTTTCTCTAAATGAGCAACACAAATCCAGCAACAATTTTGACACGCTCTTAGGACAGTTACAGGACCTGTTCTGACTTTAGCTGATACACCAAGTCTCCTATGCAATTTGATCCTACCCATTTAGGACAGCTTAAGGGAGTAGTATTTTACAAACAGAATGGCATCAGCTTTCCAACAGGACTTCCATAAAAGGAGGATGGACAGGCAGTGGAGGCAGAGTGCTAGAGCCTGTTCATGGGCCTGTAGGCAAGGGACCTGCGCACACCAACACCAGCTGGGTCTGCTTCTAACCTCTGAGTTCTGGAAAAACAGGTGGGGAGAAAAATATGCTAACATTCAGAAGATGCCTTTTTTGCTGGCTAAACTAGCCAGCAGAATTTGCACATAAAAAACCCACAGAATACCCACACAGCCCACAATTTCTGTCTGAAGATACTAGTAGATACAGATAATGCTATGGCTGGTTGCTAACACACCCATATGCCACATAAAAGATTTGTCTTTCCCTATAGTTCCCACAACCCTGTGTTGGAAGTTACTGTCTTTACAGTAAAAGGAAATTAGTTTTATTTTCCAAAAACAAATACTGGTGTGAACAGAAGCAGAGGTATGAAGTATAACTCTAAGGTCCTTGAATGTCTGTCATGAAAGGCAGTACACTAAAAAATCAACAGCTGTTTCAGTCACAGTAAAATAAAAATCCACTAGAGTACATGCAATACCTAGAACAGCAATGGAAAAGTAGCTGAATATTAAATGTAGAAATAAAGTGCAAGAATGACATCCCCAGGAAAAAATAAGAGGGTTCTAAATGAGAACTGTACTAAGAGCCTAACACATGTTGTGACCCACCGGCTGAGTGGATTCCATGCCCTGTACCATCATCTGAAATGAAGAAGAGTACTTGCATCAAACTTTAAACACAGCAGCTGTTAAAAGCAGAGACTTTTTGCACTACATCAATTACATCATCTGAGACTGAAAGAACCTGTTATTTCAAGGCCAGTGGTACCTTTCTGCAGCATGTTTGCTTAATAATACAGACATCAGTACTTCTTCCAGAATCCCTTCTACAGTAATGGTGGACCAGTCTTATAATATGGTCCACCTTTTGGTTTTTAATGGCAGAATGAACTATATTTAATATAGCAAATATAAAACAGAGGTACTAGGACAGTTTTTTATAATACTGATCTCCATCGCATGAGACCATACCTTGAAGGCCATCTGTTATGGGATTTGTCACCACTTCATCTTTTAAAGACCTTACTAAGTGTTGGAAGTTTAACTGCTACATATGCCTTTCTAATAATATGTCTTCTGCAATTAAACTTACAGGCGCTGGGACAAAACTGAAGAGAGAACAAGAGAACAGTTCAAGGCTGCACAGCTTAGCAGACCCCATAACTGCATACCATGAAAGGTCCATTCAGGACACCAAGTTCTTCAGCCGACAGGCCCAGAACATAGCCTACCCCTCCCTCCAGCTGTGCCAACTCAGAGAGAGTCAAATGCCTGAATATCAACTTAAAGTGGCATAGAAATGAGGGAAGAGAAACCCTGCAGCTCCACAGTAGATTGCTTGACTAATCTGAAACAAGAGAGATGAATCAATTTCTCCCTCTCATTGCCATTAGTTTTACTGAAAGTCTTTTTAGTTATTTAGTATATTACCAGCTGTGTCACACTGACTTTGGCTACAATCAATTATTAATGTATCCATATTTTAAGTAGACACAGCTTCTCCCCTATACCTCTTGTGGTGAGCTCTTCTGAAATACATTTGCTATTCCACTAAAAACACAAGATAATGAAGCAGTAATATTCTCATAATTAGAAATAAAGGCTCTTATTCTGCAATTACTCTTCAAGACTATTCAAGTAGGTAAAACACATAGAAGTACAAACATCATTAAATGCCTGTTGTGACATTCTGCTAATAGGCTGGGAAGCATGTAAACATACCTTCTATAAAATCATTTTCACTATATAGCTGCCTGTCTCCTACTCCATCATCTTCATCTTGTCCATCTTCTTCATCTGGATTATTGATAACTTCTAGGCCAGCCTCGATAACTTCCACCAATTCATCTCGTTTATCCTTTCTAACAGGTTTCTCTTCTGGATGCCGAGTGAGCCCCATCTCCAACTGGAATACTTTCATGGATGTAAAGCTTTCAAAAGGAATGACTCCATACTCACTAGGCAGTTTGGCCCCCATGCTCACCTCAGCTTTGTCGATCTGGGAATGAAGAAACTCTAGGAGATCATTGGATGTTTGCTCTTTGGTGCCCTGGTAGTTCATACCATTGACCTTTGGGCTCTTTTTTTCCTGCAGGGACTTCAATTTGTCACTCATTTCCTGAAGCTCTTGCTTTAGCTGGGCAATCTGACGTTTCAGACTGGTAGCTCGGTTCTGATAATGCTCTTCTTGTTCCTGCAAGAGAGCTTGATAGTATTCTTTACCCATGCTTTCGCCCACGACACCAGGCAGAGATCCATTTCCATCTGTTTGTGGAGCACACTCCAGCAAATACATGAGCAAGACTAAACTGAATAGTAAAGCAAGGCCCACCAATAGCCAACGAGTCCTGGCTTGAATTACTAAGCCTCTTCTGGGCATTCTCATATTATTTCTGTTTCCAATCCTAAAAGATGACTTATCTGCTCTTGCTTTCCAGGGGACATCACCCCAGACTTCAAATCTTAGAATAAGAGAGAAAACACAACTGTAATAGCTACTACAAGTTCTGGTAACATAGCTGATGAGCAGTTTCCAAGCTCTGTCTTAATCAGGTGTCATTGCAGAGATGTAAATCTTTAGTTCCTACGTCATCCATAACCATCAACTGTAAGTCTGGTTGACGCCATACAATTTGTTCAGGATTTCCTACCCCAAACAAAAAAAACCTGCAAAGGGGGAGGAAGATGGAAGACACCAGCAAGGAATCATATTTCCATTTCCTAATTAAGCCCTAGTTGAAGTGGCTTAGCTTATTTGAAGTTTTGCAAGGGAAATCTGCAAAAGTAATTTTGTAAGCTTTGAATAGACAGCAATTTTCCTCCCCGCACTGTGTTTGAGAGCAATCTACAGTTTAGCAATAGTAATTTTGATTGGCTAGTCTTGCTTTTCCTCTGGCACTTGAGTATTTAATTCCACTTCCCCTCCTTTCCTTGGAATCTCTGGTTTGAGTCAGCAAAATGAAGGCAGAACCTAAAATTAAAAGAAATGCACATATTAGAACTACAAAGCAGACAGTCATTTGAGAAGCACATGAACAAAGTTCTAACACATGCATGCAAAAGACTGCTGGTGGAAGGAGTGAGAAAGGGAGAAAGAAAAAACATTTCTTTCCTTTGCACTACCTATCAGCAACTCCTTTCGACACAGTGTCTGGAAAATAATAATATGGACAGTCCAATAAAATGCTTTGGTCACACAGCTAGCCAAAGCAGTAATGGTTCTTGTAGTCTCACCATGGTTTATTTCACATTTGTCTTAACTCTTCCATTCCTTCTTGGGTTTTTTGTTTTGTGTTACTCTGTGGGAAGGAAAAAAAGATACCAAACCCCATGCCTTTCCTACTCCTCTAAACTAAGCATAAAAAAAAAAATCCATGAACTATTTTGAAGCAGCAGAAGCTTCCAGTTTCATTTGCTTTTACTTTAGGCAAATACCTTTCAGGGTATAACTGTTCACTCATGAATAAAGTATTAAAGATTTAAATATCAAAGTTTACAGAAACCGCATTTCAGATTAAGTCAAATTCAACAGAAATTAAAATTCAGATGCCAATCCTTGATTGATGAAAGGGATCCTAAGATGATCCATCTGCTAATATTTCCATCTTCTGATCTGGTTAGGCTAGCATGAAGAGGCAGGGACCATTTACAGGGGTCACACCCATACATAAGGAGGGTGTGAAAGGCAGTACACTAAAATATCTACAGCTATTTCAGTCACTCTAAGCCTAGAGCAAAACACCAGAGAAAGAGATCACTGCCATGCAAGAGGAGGATACCAAAAATCCTACTCAGCACTGAGAGTCAGCTAATTGTTTTATGGGCCTCTTCAATGACAGCATGAAAACCTACGAAGTAAGCTCAATGCATGTTAGTCTACTTTCAACATTAATAAAATGCTTTCATTTAAAATTTGCTTGTATAAAATAAGTGAAGCTCATTAAAATTTATCCAGGGACCTATTAGCTCTACATCCATTTTGACTGTGTTATGGAATTATAGTTTGGGAGAAGTTCTGAGACTCACAGTTTATTTTCACTATCCTTATGACACTAGAAAAAAATTGCTCACTCCTACATGCCATACTCCTCCTATATGGGTTAGACACATTATTTGGCACTGCCAACTGCCATCCAGCCCATCTTGTCCTGATCCTGAGGGTCAGTCAGGGTGCTACAGTGCTCCCCACATATTTACAGCAAATACCTGGCATTCAATCTCCCCAGTTGTGTCTTTGTGACACTCCTCCCCTCCCATTCAGCTTCCGGCACCAGGATACTGCTCCAGCACCAGTCAGGTACCCCTGATCAGTGGCATCATCATATTCATCATCTTCACTTGCAAGAAAGCTCCAAATATAAGGCCTGAAAGATTAAGTGACTTATTCATACCACCAGCAGCAATGCCTGCCACAGCCGACCCAAAGTTTGCAGGCATATCATGCACACCAAGTTTGGTAAGAGCTGCACACTTTGGAGCTGTCCTGCTGAAGTCTATAGGGCTGCTCAAAGTAGTTTTTAGTATTTGGAGTGCTAAAGTACCTGTTAATAAATAATTTACATAGATTATGTGGGAATTCTTAATTCAGCAGATTAAAGACAATTACTCATCTAAAACTGAAGTTTTTGGAACTCATGGAAAGCCACTGGAGACTTTGATACAAAATAAGTAACAGTTTTATCAGCTGAATACTAAATAACATGCTTTCCAGTCCAGAAAAGCCAGAAGTTAGTTACTCCTCACTGCACAAACACAACATTACATAAATGCAAGTTGAATGTCTATAAAGAGTGATCAACACCAGATGTTATCCTCAAACTACTGACCATTGTACAGATGTGATGGATCAAAGCAGACAGAAGAAAAAATCTGCAGGATAAAACCAGTTCACAGAAATGATACAGTATCATCCCAAGCTTCTTCAGTACAAAGATGAACATAGGATGTTTTTTTACATTTCTTTCAAAATTCTTGTTCTGTTAGACGACAAGAGATGAAGCCACAATTAATAGCATAAAGAACGGTAAGTTTCTTTAAAGCTCAGTAAATGCCAAACTGTACTAAAGCTACTCCATGCAGAAGCTGACACATCTTCAATCAGTAAAGGAATACTGAAAAATGATCAAACTATCTATCTTGCATAAAATATCAGTAAATCAAGCCCCAGCTATTCTAATTGTTGTTAACTGACCAATCAATACCCCTGAAGATAGAGCATTAGTTCTAGTAGGCTTTCGTAGTCAATTCTTGCTCCACCAGTAAATTGCCCTGTGTTCAACTCTGAGGAGTCACTAAGTTTCTTCAGGGCTCATTCACGTTTTAAAAGCAAGGGAGAACAGACCTCCCGATGCGATGTCAAGAGGACACAATGTAGCAAGAGATTAAGATTCCCCCAGAGAATAGCAGGGGGCAGTGAGCGAACTCTTGTTCTTCATACCCTTCCTTCCTGCGGCCAAACAGACATCATTATGGTGGTAAACATGGATTAGGGAAGTCAAGACACCCCAGCGGGGACTCGCTGCTGGATAGCTGCACATTTCTGGCCCTTCACCTATTTACAGCTGAGGGCTGTTTTGGGAGCACTGCCCTGAGCGGTGGTCCGGGAAGAGACGCAATAAGCCATTTCTGAGGCAATGAGAACTACATGAGCAGGGCTGTAAAGAGCTCACTGGTACTTTTCCTTCTAGGCTCTAATTCTTCCTTCATTAGCTGAAACCCTTTATCTATGGGCTAGTGACAATCCTATTAACAAGATAGCCTTTTTATAGAGACAGGCATTGCCTATTTATGCTTAACCATTTTTTTGCAACACCATAAAGAACAGGTGTTTTTCCCACTAGAGCTTCACTGTGGCCTTTAAAGGCTAAGAATGTTTGTGCAACCAGTTATGTTGAACATTAAAATTTTAAATTGCACATGGAGAGATGAATGAGTTAGTTTGCTAAAGTAGTGGGAACTGGGCCAATTGACCTATTTTCCTTTTTTTCTTCACTATTACTTCTGCTGAGGGAAGTCATCATAAAGTAATATGTTTCATCTTGAATACTTAAAAGAGTGAGTGAAAGCAGTAAGAATCTTCCTTCCTTATTATCCCATTGGAAAAGGAGGGCTTACGAGCACTCTATTTCATTATACTCTCTCTTCAGAAAAAAAAAAAGGCAGCCCTGCTTTTGCATATTTACAACCTAAATTTGATATGAATTCAGTCTGGCACAGCCCTATTTTAGGAATTTCAGTAACTAGGCTGTAGAACATGATTACAAGAGAAAGCAGGCTGTGAAACCCCAGAACATACAAAAGCACATGGGATCCCATAAACCACTATAAGGAACTAACTGGGTTACATGGAACATTCTGAAGTTTATAAAAAAGGACATTAAGATTACCTGGTAATAAGCAATCACAAAGAAGTCCATGGAATTTCAGTTACTAAAGATTAAGTTACAAAATTTTAAATTGCACATGCTAGTATTTAACTTCATACCAGCTTTTCAGAACAAGTCTACTTGCAGCAGCTCTGTGTGATCGCCAAAGAATGAGACATCTGAGGCTTATACAGTGCTTATAAAGATCTGCAGGTTTTCCTAAGATACCTGGTTGTTAATTCTTTCTGCATTTCCAGGGCCTTCTGTATATTCAACAATGGAAATGTCTCTGTTCCTTACAAAAAAGTTCATTGATCCTCTAAGCACAGGGGAATAGACCAGCATGCTAATTGAAAATGCTTTACATTTACTTTATTATATTAGCATTCTGGTTTTGTTCCTTGTTGCAAAGGGTGAGTACATCTTTCTGAAGTTGGGAAAAATTAACACTTAAGGCAGTGACCTAATTCAGTATGCACCTGGCTTCATGCCAGACATGGGGACATTCCTTGTGTGAGCATGTTTTACTTTACACATGTCCTTTTCATTTACCATGCCCTAGACGGTCACTGTTTGGCTGCTCATGAAATTCCAGCTGAGAGTTATTTTATTGTTCATAATTTCACCCACATGCCAGAGATATTCACTGTCTTAAGCCTCCTCCACACACATATTTCTCTTCTTCGCAAGTTACACAATGAAAACATAAGCCCAATCTCATCCCTTGCATATTCCCTTCTTAATATTCTCAATGCAAATGGTTTCTCTTACAAAAAGCAACATTGTTGTTTTGCCAGCAGAAATGCTCTGCTCCAAAATAAAATTAAGACCAAGCCTCCACAGATTTCCACTGCCACATTAGAGAATGCAGTATACAGGAAGATATACTGGGTTTCTTATCTGCCTTGTTTCATGTGGTAGATCAACTGACATTCAACACCAGGGAGAGATAAAATCAATAAAAACCCCTGCCTTTTCCCAAGGACTAGATCCTGCCTATTAATTATATCTTTTCAGGATATGCAACTAAAGCAACACACTTTGTACTAACATTTAAAACACAGAAACATAGAAAAGAATAGGGTTTCATTTTAATAGCAGTGTTCAATCATCTTAGAAATCAAGAACAATCACACTCTTTACAGCTTGCCCAAACTCTCTCTTGCAACTTCTGCCTCAGTTTCAAGTTCCCTGGAATGTGTTTTTACAACAGCAACACAGGCCATGGGGGCTGCAGGAAGGACCCATCCTGCTCATCCACCCTTTCCCTGCCCCATGTACACGGCCAAAAAACAAACCAGCTTGCCAAGCTGACAGAATAGGAAATACTGCAGGGTTTACTGCCTCTGTTCTCAGAGAAAGCAAGCAGAAGGTGATATCCAATAACCCAGAAATGGTGGCATTTTTGCCATGGCAATACCTGGAAAAAGCTGTCAAGTCATACTTGGAGGAAATATTAACTGTACTGTAGCAGTTTAAATGCAATTCTTTCATAATCTACTGCAAAATAACAAGGAAAAAGAGCAACCTTTTGCTGAAGTGGTGTTGTCTCCTGTAAGTGAGAAGAGCAAGCAAGTTATCGCTTATCCTGGCATTTGTGGTTCCTAAACAAAACTAAATCTATTACATAGTCAAGTGGACAAATGAAAGAAGAGTATTATTCACATTATTTACTTTATAAGTCATCCAAAGTAAGCAATGAGCTTATGAATAGAAGTCCTGCTTTAGTTCCAGTGAATCCAACACAAGCCCAGTCATCTGGAACATGCTGAAGTAAAATTGAAACATGAAACTTAACCAGCTACACCTTAATCACACTGGTCAGTATTATTCCATTTCAGATAAAGCCAAGAAACAAAAGTCAACTCACAATCACTATATTGTTTTCATGAAGAGAGACATCTGCTTGGCAAGAAAAACTAGGTAAAATGTCCTAGGTAGGTCCAGCAGAAGGAGTTGAATTTGCTTGCTTTAAAACAATTACCGAACAGCTATCATGAAAGGCTCTTCTACTTCCAGCTTTCACAAGACAGTAGCTTTTCTATATGACACAACTTTTCTTATCACTTATTTAACTTGTGGCACTGCTACTGCAACTGCACTGCTGTTGGTGCTATTCCTCTTTTTAAATTTGGCAAGAAAACCACAAACTCCAAGTCTGGTGAAGCATGTCTTCCCCTTATTGTCAGGGAATTAAAGGAACAGCAATTTTATATGACTACACTTACTGTGTCTACTTTGTTGGTTGCTAGAGTTCAACCTAGAAATAAGAACAGAAGTACAAGAGCTACCTTAGCACAGTTATCAGGGAAAATCATTCTCCTGGTATTCCCAACATCTTGTAAGTAATGTTGTTTTTCACATGAGCATTAGGTAAGACCCCGGCCCCTACTTTTACAATTGGCTTTGTTAAACCCTTGTTAAGAATGCAGTCCCCATAAGGGGCTGCATAAATTTAAACACAGCAGCATTTGGGCTCCTGGGCCAGGGCACAACACTTGAGCAACCATACCCAGCAGTCTGTCCACTGAAAGCTGGCAGAGCCTCCCAACAGCCTGTGTAACACTGCACACCCATTCAAGGGAAAAAGTACTGTGGAATACAGCTTAAGCAAAACTAAATCACACTTACAGCAACTGCAGCTTATCTTCAAGTATGCACAGTAGCCTCTATTAGACCACATGCTGGGAGATGCTTATACTTCTTTCTGTAAGACAGAACAACAGCTGCAGCAAGAGGCAGAAATTAAGATGCCCAGCAGTGCTCAAAAAGGTAATGCTGTAGGGTAGGGCTTTTTTGCACAGAAAACCTGCTTCAGAAGGACAGAAAACCAGTTACACTTAGCAACACAGCATCACTGTGAATCAAAGTGAACGAGGAAAGGTGAAATATTCTTTAGGCACCCAAAGTGTCTAAACAACTTTAAGGGCCCCAGCTAAATATTTCCCTCACAGAAGATGAGCGTGCTCTCTCAAATGTAACAGTGCAGAAAAAGGTAACTGGTGATCCCAGCTCACATGCACAGCATTTGCACAGCATACTTACATTTTCACTGATGCCACATTCTATTTATTAAAAGCAAACACTGAGAATGACTGCAGTCATCCACTGTGGAATGGTATCTGGAAAAACTAAAGATATGAAATAATGTGGTTTTCTTGCAATTGCTTCACCCGAGTTCCACATCTAGCTACAGTCTCAGAATCAAGTTGTCTTCTGTTTTTGCAGACCTCTCTCTGTAATCCACTTCTTTATATATGGAGATCAAGATAACACAGCTACTGTAACCTAAGCATAGTGAAAATATAAATGCCAACCTATGTAAACTCTTGAGCAGTTTTTTTAAGGATAATTGTCATTAAAGTTCATGTATGGAGCCAGTAGAAGACTTCTCATTGTGGGAGGCAAGAATAAAGGTCATACATGAAGTTTCCACATACGGTAAAGCAAATCTGAAAATGCTGTAGCACAAAACAGATCCTTTGAGGCACCTCAGAGGTGATTCTCACATGGAGATTTCTTTTCCTTAAGTCATGAAAACAAGAGATGGAAAAGGACAGTCCATACCCAGAGTGATCTTTCTAGCAGTTGCACAGCAAATTGCTTAGCATTTGAAAAAATGTTAGACTTAATAATGTGGAGAAGTTAATTTATTTTTTCCATTTCTTGGAGTTTTTTTCTATGGTAAGAGTGACACTGTTTTCAAGGTTGTAATATTCGAGACTATGTAGCAGTTGAAGAGAAAATAGAAGGTAAATTCTCAAGTGCATCCAAATTTCTTAAAAATACTTTTAAACTTCTATTAATATCCATCTTAAAACCAGAAATGTTTATAGGAAATTGATTTAAATTTAATAAAAACATTTTGCTGGACATCTATTACGCACTACAGTAACATTCTCACTGAAGTTATGATTTATTGCCAAATTTTTTGAGGGTTACCTGGACCAAGGAATATTTGTACATAAGTCTTCTCAGTGCAAGTTTGAAGACTCCTAAAGTGACCACTGGAAGACATTTCTGCGCATTTTGTCCAAGTGGTAGTTCGGCCTGAAAGTTTTAAAATAATGAAGATCAGTTTAAATTACTGCTTGATCCAGAAATCCTACTTTGAAAATGCTGAGAAAGTGCTGCTTTGAAAAATCAATCACCTTCAAGTTTTTCTTAAGTAAAACTGAATCAGCCAGCTGAAATTCATATGTGGTTTTCAACTGTTCTCACTTTGCTATTCTTCAGTCCACAATCAAAGATGGAAGGAAGAAGACAAACTACAAATGCTTTTAGAAAGGCTAAAATTCAGCGTAGTAGTTCAGGTTCTGCTTTCAGCACAACAAATCAGCCATGAATACGTCACGAGCCATGAAAGCTGGATGCCAAACAATTGAGTAACATCTGATGCATTCCAGAAGCATGGCTTATGTCATCTGTAATTTTTCAGTTTGGCAATATAACTAAGCATTAATTTACACTTAAAGGACTAACAATACCAAGCTTTACTGGAAGCAGAAAAGCCAGCAGCTTGTCAGAACTATCTATCTTGGAATTTTCCTTGTGTTGGAAAAGTTGCCAGTATGAACAACTAGAAATATCAAACACTGAACACTTTGCATTATTTGAACACTCTGCTTCACTTCTCTTGTTTTGTTTTTCAAGCCCCTGAAGTCAGTCTTTGGACCACTTGAATAGTCTTCCCCTTTTCTTCAGGAAGAGATCCATCGTGGTTTGATGGGGAGAGAAGCCAAGAGTTTCTGCAAACTTCTGCTAAGTTTTTGCAGGTTCCTTGCACTCTTCTTTTGTTGCATTCATATTTCATTACTTTTTTTTTCTAACTTTTTTTGCTTGTTTTGCTTCGCAGCAGGGACATAGAGGTTGTTACCAGAGACACTTGTGACAAGTACAGTATTTAACACACAGTTCTACTGGCAACTTCTGCTACACTGTTTGAACACTGGCTTAAAGTTGGCTTTTTTCCTTCCCTCTTGTCCCCTAACACAATTAATTTAAATCCCTTCCAACTGTCCATCCAATAGAAGCTCAGGACCTTAAACTAAGGAGGAATTCTGAAGAGTTAAATGTGTAAGAATTCAAAACCACTGGATTATGTCCAAAATCTAACTTAAAAGTCCAACATAAAGAAACACGCATAGCAGCACTTTATAGCAGAATGTATTAGTGTTCTGGATGGGAACATCCAGTCCTTTGCCAAACACTGGGGGCACTGCGGCACAGTTTGCCCTGCAGAGGCATCTTCCTGGAACAATGCTTTGAGTGTGCTGGGAAGAAACCTACCAGCCTGTCTACCCAGCACTCACTGCAACCAATCCCCATACTCCTACTTCACGAATTGTATGTCTCTTCTTCAGAAGACTTCTACATGTATCAGGAACTCACAGAGTACATGAAAGATGGACTAAACTCCTATCACTCAGCAGTCTTAATTTTCATTCTATCAGAGCACAAGATACCCAAGGCATCTGCTGCCCCTGGGCTGTGAGCAGCAACAGTGCTGAGCTGACGAGTGCCATCCTTTTTGACACCACTGTTTGGGGAAGCCTTTAGGAGACAGCAGAAGTGCTACCAACAAGTCATCCGAAAACTGTCACCCAAAACACTCTTACAAGACAGGATATATTTCACAGAAACTTATGACTTAGCCTCAGAAATGTGAGTTCACTCTGAACAGTGCTCAAGACTAGCATTTTGTGTTTTCACAGCATGCTTCAAAACACAAGCTCATTTACATAATTTCCTCTGCTTTAATTCAGCAGCGTTCCCAACAAGCTTCAATTGCTTCCTGTGCATCACTGCTCAACATCTGCCCCTGCAGCAGCAAGGCAAACTCCACCCAGAACTCTCTAAGTATTGCTGTTTGTACGGAGAAGACGCAAACACCACACACAAGCACCAGGGTAGTAAAAAGTCTGCCTGATTACTGATTTGGCTGCAACTATCACACACATCACCCTACAAACACAACATCTACACACAGAATTAGCTCAGAACCCCTGTACAGCAGCACCTCAGCCATCAGCTTTAAATTTTCACGGCTTCCTGCAATTACACACCTGAAAGCCAGAAACTGTCCTTCCATGTCTCTGGCAACTGGCATCGGAAAAACTATTAGGGCCCTTTTTTTTTTACACAATTAACTGGGACTAGTCAATACAAACCTGCTGTAGGTTCACATACAACTTTTTGGAGAACTCAGGTGTCCTATAATTTTGGTCTTCTATGAAGGCACTCATCACTGTCCTGACAAAAAACACAATTAACAGTGCAGACAAGCTAACCTCATTTTGTGGTTGATGTTCATTTGTCAAAGTTAAATACAAGAAGCAGGTGTCTATATAAAAGAGCCTCATCTGTTCAGCAATCTTACTTGGAAATACCGTAATTGCAAGTATTGTATTTCTAAGCTACTTTTAACTCCTACCTGTTCTGCACTGTATTATTTTAACTCTGAACACATGAGAACCAGCCTGGAGCTACATTCAGCAAAAGGAGACAACTGCTGCCAGTGACAGCCATTAAAAGTACGCGGGTAGGACCCATCTCCATAGGATTTGTTTGGCATGAATTTTACTTCTGCTCTACAACAGGCATATTGGTTTCCTTGAACAGAAATTCCCTCCAGCATGCCAGAGAAGTGTAAAATTACTTCCCCTAGTTTTTTGGAGAACAAGTGCCAAAACTGTCTGCCCACCAAGCCCTCCCCCAGCATCAGCCCAGCCATCCCTACGCTGCTGAGACTGCTACAGCATTTCCATTCTGCACACTTTTTCCTTCAGTTGCCAGTGTGTACCTGTACTCAGACTCCCACAGGAAAACATTCTTACCCCTCCATCTATTGAAGCAATGCATTGATGGATATTTTAGGTCATTTCTGGCCATAGTAGAGGAGCTGATGGGAAGCCTCACTTTTGACAGCTGGATGCATATGGTAGTTTTCGGTGCTGATCCATGCTTTCCCAATAGCTGCCCTAAGTGAAAGGGCATCCCTACCAGAAAGCCCAGCACCAAAAGAGAAGTATCCTTTGCCAGGAGCTGCTTCACCAGTGAAACACCCCCATTTAGTATAGGGGAGAAGGAAAGGTAGGAACAAAAGCCAGCCAAACCTGCCCCTTACCACCCACTCACTGCACCAGCAGAAGAATTAAAGGCGGGGAAAGGCTGAAGTAAAAGAGGCAGCTCTGCCCCTGCTGTCACCTACCAACACAGCTGCCAACACTCTCCTCAAATGTATCTCCCTAAGCAGACATGGGCACCCTTCACTGCAGGCTGGGCAGGGAGATGGGTTACAGACCAAAACCTTCCCAGAAACACAGGAAGGCTAAAGGAAGAAGTCAGACCCTAGAGCACCACACTGGAAAGCACCTACACTGCAGTATCACAAATCAGTAAACAGGCCAATCACTACAGTAATTTTTATGACAGTTGGAGGTGACTGTCAGGAAATAGATTTTAAAAATACATGCAAGATTTCCTCAAGATAATTTTCTCACGTCATCTGATTTGGATTCTCTGAACTTTACTCCGAAACACCAACTCTGTTAATGCTCTTTCCAGAGCTCACACTCACAGCTTGAAATAACTTGCCAGTTTTATCAACTTGCTTTTAGAGGATTTGGTGTGTGAATGGAAAGAGCCTTTTAAAAACAAGTAAGGTAAAGCAGAGATTGTTCCAAGATATTATTCCACCACACCCCATTCAGAAACAACTGTGGAGCAAGTGGCTCCTGCCAGACTTACCATAACCCAGAGCTACAGCAGACAGTCCAGTGTCAGCAGAGAGAGGGCAAGCTTCTCACAAGTATTTTAGAGTGCCATGTTTCCATATGCAGCATTCACCTTACTTGAAGGTAAGGATTAGGGAAAAAAAAGCAATTTAATTTTTCCCTTTAATCTCCCATCTTTAGTGACTAGATAAAGATTGCAATGATTACCTTGCCACTCTTTTTGAAAGCTTCTTTTTTGAAGCTGAAAGTTTCTGATAGCAGTGGCCATCATAATCACCAATTTAGACTACACACATCACAAAATATTAGATACCCAATAAATACTAAACTGAATAACTTGCCTGTATACATATTTAGGTACACACAAAATACATGCACCCTTACAATATTTTTTTTAAATGCCTGGACAAAAGCAGAAGCTAGCTCTACCTAAAATGGGCCTCTAAACCAGGGTCTAAAACAGTATCCTGTTCAACTCTTTTTGCACCAAAAGGCATTTAGGACTGGGCTGCAACTTGCAGAATTTTACTTGTGCTCAAAATAAAATTTAAAAGAACTTAATAAAAAAAGGAATTAAAGATATTAAAGTAATCACAGAGTTTCAGATTTTTTTAAAATGAGCTATAATATTAATGGATGTGCTGGGCTTTTCTAATAATTCAGAATGAAAATGTTCTGGCAGACACTAAGAACTGCCCTTCCACAAATTCTTCTTACAAACTGTAGTTGTAACTCAGAAATAAAACTATATTCCCATTCTTTTCAAAAAGCATTATATTTCTTCTATAAACATCTTGTGAGTTCTGGTCTCATTTCCCCATTTCCAGCACTAAGCTTAAAAGAACATAAATTGATACATAGATAAAGCACAGTTATTTGTGGTTTGGTCTTTTTTCTAAAAACAATATGCTCCTGAAAGTATTTTCTTCCCATTGTGCCCTTTAAGAATGATTTTTTTTTTTTAAATAAAAAGTCTTGTACTCTTGAAACCCCTGCCTATTTTCTATGTTATTTTTCCAGAAGCAAAATTATTATTGCCTTTTCCCAGACTTTTATTCTGGAGGGCTGATCCTTTAGAGGGCAGATGAGCTAACAAAAAGCCAAGGACATTATCAGTTCCAGCATTTATCCAAAGCCTGACTTTCATCTCACCTCTGTGATCCTGTTTCCGCATTATTTAATGAGAAAATACTGCAAGTCATGAAGCTTGCTTCATAATGACAGGCTGCTTCAGAGACAAGAAAAATATTGTGTAATTTGTTTTCTGCAGTGAAAAAAACGGACCTCATATTTCTCATACCCACCCTCCCAGGAGTTTAGTTGTCTCTCTTTTAAAAGTTCAGGTGATTCTGATAGATTCTTTCTATAAAGAGGTCCACAGAAGACTTCTGGCAAGCGTGAAGTAACAGACTGTGATGCAGGGGTTGAAATTCTTGTGCCAGATATGCTTGTGGGTTTTCTTGGTAACAGACCACAGCTACTTATCATTTAACTATGCCCTCAGATGATGTTTCTCACTGACTTGGGAAGACCCATATCCTGGGGTTGGAACATGAAAGCAAAGAACTCAAATTCAAGAGTAATTTGGTGCAACTTCTACCACAATGTAGCAGCTGTACCGACAAGTTTGGGGGGTTCCTTTTTTCCCTTTATTCCCTCCTTTCTTAAGCCTGAGAAAGACACAAAAACAAAGTCACAGGAGCAAGAAGGAAGAAATGTTATTCAAGATCAACTAATCTTAATCACACTGACGTTTTCAGATGTTTTCTCCCACAACAGACAAGCTAAAGAATGTTTGGGCTGTACAGTCATGTACTTCAACAACCACTATTCTTCCTCCCCTGTTCGGCTGCTGACGATTTATGACTGGTGCTGTAGCAATGCTCAGTGCGGCTCTCCCGATATTTCTGATAAGGACTTACTGGCAAAGTCTCCCATAAAAGCCCCAGGGCATAACTGAGGCTCGTAGCTAACACCCCTACACAAAACGCATCTACCTCCACTGACAGCTACTGGGATTATTTCCAAACTGATGTCTTTGGTGCTCCTTGGGGACCCACTGTCTAGCTAATAAATAAAGGCAAGCCAGAAGTTTCCTGCAAACACACTAAAGCAGGACAGGGACTTGCAGCTAGTGCA
>VWYI01018958.1:12993-101709 GCA_013399455.1 Anthoscopus minutus | reverse complement strand
GCTCCCGGAGCGGCCGCGGCCCGTGCGCTGTCCGCCGGACTGTGACCCTGCCCCGCCCTGCGAACAGCCGCGGCGCTGCCCCAGCGTGCACAGCACAGCTGCTATGCCAGCCCTGGGGCTCCACGGCTCGCAGACGTCCGGCAGCAGCGCAGGGATGCTGATTTCTCAAATATTAGCAAAACCGTGAAATTGTTGTGTAGCCTTTTTGATGGAAACAAGAAGCAGAATTTACTAATAACTATTTTCTACTTATCCAAGTATTTATGTAGTTCTGTATTTCCAGAAGAACATTTCATTGCACTATTTTTTTTTTTAAATTATCAGTTTTCTGCAGGGTTTGACCTGAAAGAAAGCCAGTTTTGGGAGCCATGTGGCTTCCAGCCAAGTGCATGAATGGTGGCCTGTAGCAGTTTAAAAGGGTAAAGTTCAGGAAGCAGGTAAGGGAGGAATGTTCTTCCACAACTATGTACCAAATGTTTTTGGTCCTGCTATCAAGAACAGAGTCAGAGCAAGCCAGTAAAGGCTTGTGTACAGGCCTGCACTTCCTGACTTAACATCACTCTGCTGCATTGCCTGTGACTGCTCACCTGCCTCAAAGGCAGGCCCTGAGGGCTTTTCAGACCAGAGCCCCAATGGTATGAGCAGCAGACCATTTGCATCCTTTGTCACTTTACTGCTCTGTCGAGGTCTGTACCCCATTTAGCACAGAGCAGCCCTTTGTCTCCAGACAGGCAGAAATCTGTTTGTTCCTAAACAGTCACAGCACCCAGCATGGGAGGGGCTGGGTGTCCAAGGACCAGATCTGTTCAGTCAAGGCTTCAAAGACAGCAAAGGTCTTTCCAGGGAATACCTTAAAACAGGGAAAAAATACTTGGCTGGTATGACCACCCATCCATCCAGGCACTTTCTTATCCATTAAAACTTGCCACAATGCTAGATCATCATTTTAGGTATCCCTCAAAAATATACTTGAAAAGTATATTCATAGAAGAGAATTATCAGAAGGTTTTAAAGTTTCACATATGCACTCCTCAAACTAGCTAAATGTGGCTTCATTATGCTTTTAAAACAATATGTGAGTATACTACTTTGAACCTGACCTCATGCAAAGTTTCAGTATTGCATGTTACAGATGACTGTTGAACATCCTGCTGGTTGTCTTTGTTGTGGATAATGAGTAGGAGTTTAGTAGACACTGACACACTGGAGACTGCAGTGTTTTGTAGACATAATATCTGTGAGTACAAGAAGATAACAGACTGGAAAAAAACTGAAAGGACTGATTTTGTAAACTAACACTACATTCCAGGTCTGAAACAAACTGACAATGCTGCAGCACCCATTGGTTGGCCTACAGAGTGCAACCAGACTCTGAATATTGCCCTCCAAGTTTCCCAGGTACCAACTTTCTGCTGATGAGCTTGTTGCTGCTATGTGGGGAGAGCTATACAGAGCCTTCCAGGAGATTATACACAGAATACTTCTTCTTTTTCTCTAAGTGCCAGTTTCCTCTGTTTACCAGAGTTTCTTCTCTACCAGAAAGATTGTTTTTTTCCAAGTTGAGAGAAGGTAAAAATAGATTTCTTAACCTCTTGTAGGAACAACGTGGGTATTCATAGTCATCTCTGTATGAAAGGTCTTCCATGTCAGGAAAAATGATGGGTTTTACAGTGATGTTGTGTATAGTTTCCTGATTCTTCTATCAGAACAAGCTGTTCTAAGATCAGATATTCCTTCATAACTCAGAGCTGTTATTTATGCTGACAGATGTTATAGTTCCTATTTGGTGTTAATCTTACAGGCCTACAGAGGAATTCCCACGGTTTTTGTGAATAAACCAGGCAATAAAACATTTAGGAAATGTCTGTGTTTTAAGATACAATTCATTTCAGCCTGGGGATTTTTCTTAGACAGGTAGTTATGGACCTCCTAGCATCTGAGAGCAATAGTATATATATATTTATATATTTATAATTCATGTGACTCAGCTTTGAATTTTCCTAAAATATTATTATAGGATGGTTATTTAGGAGACACTCTTTAAAAATGTTTCCCTAAACTTTGCTAAACACTGTTCTTAAATTGGTACAGCTGGGGGAAAGGAAGTGGCTGGCTGGCAATAGCTTATTCAAAAAAGAAGCGCTTTCCAGAACAGCATTAGCTCCAGCCTCTAGTGGTTTTGGTTTTCTTTTTCTTGCTTTTTTTTTTTTTTTTTTTTTTTTTTAAAGCATATGTGTGGGCTGGAGGAGAAGAAACAAAAGAAAAAGAGAGAGAAGAGCTGATCTGAGAAAATGATAGCAAAGAGAAGGAGTAATGTAAATGAGGCCAAAGGAGAAAAGAAAAAAAGCAATCCTTCAACAAAGGATATTTTTGTTCTATTAACCTCTTGACCCAAAATGAATCGAGTATGTGGAATAAGAAAAATGGTTCATTATTTTGCCTGAAAATTCTGAGATTTAATTGTCAAACAATAGTCATTAGTCTGCCTTGACACAAGGCTTTTTGTCAAATACCACAGCTCAGCTTTACTGATGGCACAATTCCAACATGATCCCATGTGAAGCTGCATTCTTTTTCCTTAAGTGTTGCAAATTATTTATAACAGATACTGAACAATACGACCAAAATCATGAAGAATTTTTAATAGCCTGAAACCAGCCCTCCTGCAGTATTTTAATCCTAGTGATTTATATCCCTTAAAATCCTCAGTCTGAGCTTCTCACAAAGTTGCACCCTGCAACTCTTTGTCACTGCTCCTGTCTAAAGGCAGTGTCAGCACCAGCTGGGGCACTGAAAGCCCACTCCAGGGCTTGCTCTGTACGTCTGAAAGGACAGTCTTGTTGTCATCGTGGGGCATCAACCACATGTGTTAAAGGCACTTGGAATGTCGGGTTATTTTACCTTGCTGCTTTCAGAGACTGGAATAATCTCTTGTTCTGTCCATACAGAATTAGACAACAGCGCATCTGTAAAATTAGTCTGTACCACGCAAAAATCATCCTATATTTATTGTTACTGTGCCCTTTATTTTGCATTGAGCAACCTTTCCTTTTTGTCAATGCCTAGGCTTTTGGCCTCTACGTCTTTGAGTGCTGAAGGACTACATTTTTACATGTAGTGTTTTGGGATCAAATAATTATTTGGTATTATAATGTACTAAATTTTGGACTCAGAAGCATATAATTTATATAATGTTTGGAAAATGAACTGCTATCGATTGCTCTTTTCCTGTTGTTTTGGGATCACAGTTGCTAAATTACTTCCTTTCAAAAATTCCCCTTAGAAAATATTATCAACCAACTTTAAATTTATATAGAGTCCGTCCATACATTAAAGCACTCAATAATTATGGTATTAATTCATGAAAGACTTATCATAACAACTTATCATAAAAACATAATCAATACAATCACAGGTTTAAGTGAATGTAAATAAGATTTAATCTACTATCTGAAAAGGCTTTCTTCTGATAACAGAAGTGCTTACTGTAGTCCACTTGCTTTTTTCTTTGAATAGTGATAGTTTAACATCTGGAAAAGTGTATGGAAGGATAAATCAGAATTTTATGGATCTCTTCAAATAACTTTTTCTCTTTGAAACCAACATATAGTTGCTGTTAGCAACAAATATTTGCTCAGGTCTGTGACGGTAGCAAATAGATTGTGGAAACTTTCCTGTACCACCCGTACAGTGTCACGGGGAAAAAGGAATACAGAAGGGAACAAGCAGGGAGTTGCTTTAAATGCTCCAGCTGAGAGCAGCAGGCAATATTCTGCAGTGGTGGCTGAGATTTTTTCCTGGCCACATGGCCTTATTTTTCCTGGCAGGAACAATGGGTTGTGTGCCCAGGGTTCCACTGCTCACTCGCAGCTGCACCACAGTATCACATCGGAGTCAGCAGTAAAAACATATATGGAAAGTAATCCATATAGGTAGTGCTGGAATTCTATACCGGTTTATTTCTGATGATTCCAAAATACCTGTACTTTATACAGCACCAAGAAGTGCTGTAGGCATTTTTCTAAAAAGAGAAGAAAATTTTGTTACAAATACATTGATTGTAAAGCAGCTCTGAAACAAAGTCCAAGCAACCCTATTCAGAGCCCAGAATGGAAAACAAATAGGAGGGTTTTGAGTGGAAGACTCAGTGTTATGCAAAACATAATAAAACATACACATTCCTCTTGTTTTTGTCCTTCAGAACTGCAGAAGAGTAACCTATGAATATCATAAAGTAACATACTTACTTTAAATTTTATTAAGTTACTTTTTAAACTGTAGACTTGACTATCTAGGATGCAGCAAAAGAAGTAAGTTAGAACATTCTATATATGAGACTTAAGTCAGAAAACCAAGACTTGTCTGGTAACAATATAAATTATCAAGGTTTTTTGGTTAGTTATCTGGTTGTGGTTTTTTTCTGTTTGAAAGCCTCATGCACCAAAGCTCAAGTTATTCAGATAAATATCTACAGTAAATACAGTCTCTTAGACAGAAATATTTGGGCTTTCTTAATCTGACATGCTTTATGCTTTATACAAAATACTCAGTATATCAGTATTTAATATGTGTTACTGCATGATCAGGTATACCCACTGAGCCTGCCCAAGAGTCAATAAAACCACCACCACCACCTTCCACACAAAATAGAAACAAAACTGTAGAAAGGCACAGTACAGAGATGATCATCCATGCTGGCAGCTTAGCAAACAGTTAGTACAAAGCCAATGTTCATTTCTTCGTTCACTAGACAGAACCAGAGACTAAGAAACTTCTGTTGTTCATTGGCTGTGCTGGCCCATTGTTTGCAATATTTGTCTACTCCAGTTTAGAATTTGGGGTTTTTTGCTAGTGTTAAGACTTATCTGTCACTGCCCAAAAAAGATCTCCCTCCATTTGAGTGAAAACTCCAGTTCATGAAAACAGTTCATAAAACAGATTATTTGTTTCCCTTGTTTCTGGTACCATTCACTGTTGCACATGTATCATTAAAATGTTTTTAAGTGCAACATTTTTCATCTTGTTAGACTCTTCCCATTAAATGGCATAGAAGTAATAAAATCACCTAACTACTTCGATTTTACTAGCAGTTCTTTACCAATGACTGGAAAACTCTCACAGGACTAAGTAACAGTGTTAAGATAGGGCAAAAGGTAGGTTCACTTGTCAAGAGAGAACCCTCCTGGGTACCACAGAATATCAACAGACAACCAGAAAAAAGTATCATACCTCTGTTGAGCAGTTGAAAATACTTTGTTTAGATTTTAATGGAAATTAGCATCTGTTCCTGTGGTGCATAAACACAGGGGCTGATTTTGGGAACGTGTTCAAGTATGCTGTTGAGACTTCATTGTTACCATTATAAAACCAATGGGTAAGGAGGAACTGATTTGCAAAGTCAGGATCAAATGTCACTGCATTCCTAGCAGTCTCACAAGCTTCTATTTAATTGCTGACTTGTAACGATTGTTTTATCTTAGGAAAAAGTTTTGCTAATGAGCATCTTACAATGACTCACATCTGTTGGTAAAATGAAACTCCAAATCAAATTAATTCAAAGCAATTACAGGAGAGCTGAACGGCAAGATACTTTGAAAATCACTTGAATTTGTTCCCACTCTTTCTCAAGAGCAAGGAAAATGTGTTCTTACTTCTCCTTTCCTGTCCCTATTTTTAGAACTAGAATGAGAAAGACCTGATCTGGCAGCCTGCACCCCATTTAAATTATGGAATATCAAGTTCAGAAATATTTACTAGATGGAACTGAATAGTTATAATGACATCTCTGTTTCAGTTGCATTCTCTTTTTAATTTAAATTTAAAGAATCTCAGTTGCCAGTTCTGGAACTATGCTAGACGAGCAAGGATTTGCACTATTTTAAAAAATCATATTTATAACAGAATAAGCTCAGAGATAAGAATTTTTTTTAAACTGACATTTTCTGCAACTGAAGCATCTTAGAAGCTGTGTGCAAGCTGTGTTTAAATTACTGATGTACACTCACAACATGAAGATGTTCATTATGAGCGCAGACAAATGCAAATCGCAAAATCTGGCCACGTATAGGAGGTGAAAAAAAATAGCTTAACTTGTGTGAATGCTAAAATGCTGCTGATAATTTTATGTATCTGCTCCCCCTGAACTGTGCTTAAATCTATGACAAGGTCTTTAATGCAGACTTGATGCCTTTCATAGCAATAAAGGTAATAAGTGCTGTTCATATCACTGCATTTCAAGATTTAATATCCTTGAATTGTGTTCTGCTATGTATGGCCTAGTAAATATAATTAACATTTGAAATGGTAACAATTAGAAAGAATCTCTACTTTAAGGTCTAGCATCTCAAAGCATGCATTTCACATTTTCTAACATGACGAAACCATAATGGAGACTCAGTAAAGAAACAGAATTGATTCCATAAACATTATTTCTGTTTGGTTCCAAAGCTATCTCTGATGGTAACTTCTTGTAGCCTAATCTGAGTGCTTACTTTTATCTTTGTTCATCTAAAAACGGGGATCAATATTATGCAGTATAAATTAAAAGTATTCTTTGTAGTATTTTTACAAAAAACTCACATAATCTGTTTTTCCTTGGTATTTAACAAACTGTCACAGTTCATTTTAACAAATGATCCTGGGAGAACAATATTGAGTTAGACCTCCGACAGCAATGTTTTAAAATAAAAATCCTTATAGTCAGCATAAACTTTATGCCTGTTTGCTGGCTGGACCAGGCCACTGTTTGGAAAGCCTCTGCACAGGAAAAACAGTGAAGTAAGCGTTTAAATCTCCTTCAATTATTTATACCCTGCACCCGAAAGAGTAATTCTTGTCTTCTGCTGACACTTTTGACCACACAAAAACTATCCTGGAGAATAGTTAATCCTGCTTGTTTCTTGCTGGCTGGTTCTCAAAGCTCTGTACACATAAAAAAAATATACTACAGCTCTGGTATTGTTCTACTGGATCTTTTCATATACTTTTCCCATATTTCAGTCTTTATAATGCTCTTCCAAGCTTTTCAATCATCTGAAGATGAATCCTTACCAGCTTTCTCAATGAATGAGATCAGCCCTCCCTCTCTGCCTCCTCATCTGTCCCATCAGCCACCCCTTACTTGGGATTCCATCCTTTTCTTTTTGTGCTTTTCCAACAGGCAAGAATTTATCCAGACTCTCTTCCTTTTTTTGTGAAATACTCTTCAATAAAGGGATATTATGCTTGTTATTGGCAGCAATTTGGCAAAAAAAGTAGGATGAGTGTGTCCCATTGGTTTATTGATTTGCACCGTGCTATAGCTTACACCACATTACATTCTCTGAAAAAGTAAGTGGAGTTTTCGGGAGTTTTTTCCCCCAAAATAACTTTCAAGTATACCTAAATACAAGCAAGGAAGATTCTTTGCAAACCAAATGCTTAAAATACATATTCATTTGATTTAGTTTTATTAAAAATTTTAAAATACTTCCATCCTTAAGCATAGTAAATTCAGAAAGGAAATTGCATTGGCAGGAAGCTAAGTGCCACATGTTCCAAATGAAAATCAGTGTTCACATCAAACTCTTTCGATTGTGATCATGTCAGGAAGAAAAGTCCTGAACAGCTGAAAAATTACATAACAGCTTTATCAATAATTGATGTGATCTGCCGAGTGCAGAAAAATCAGACTAAGAACTGTAATGACTGATATCCAGATTGAGGCTGAATTGTTCAGGATTTCAAATCAATGTAAGTACAACTTCAATGCTCTTGAACTGATCTCACTGTTTAGATTACTCTGTAATCCATATGAAACTGCTTTCAAAAGTTGCATTTTTATGAATTGTACCTTTTGAACCCAAACAAGGAGCTAATTATTTCTGATGAGCTTAAGGGTACTCATCTATCCTCAGGCATGCAAAATGCTTTTACTTAACTTCAGAAAATTATCAGCAAAATGAACTTTGATAATGGCTCAAAGTAAGAGGTTTCAGCAATAAATTTTTCATTTTAAGATACATGTAATCCTTTAAAAGACCAGGTATAGCCAAAAAAACCTACACTATAAAAAAAGAGGAATTATTAAGTTTCTCAGAATACATTAGGAGTATTTATCTCTCTATTATAACTGGAAGACACAGGTTGCTGTCCCAATGTTTAGAAATGAGAAATACAAAAAACAAACAACTCAGCTTTACTGGAAAACTTGATAAATACCAAAAAATACTTCGTTCACTGTCTTTTCTAGGTGCAAATTAGAAGTTTATTTGTGCTTACCTATTCTCTAGTGTCTAGAACCTAATTCTACAGACTGCT
The DNA here is from genome assembly GCA_013399455.1 of Anthoscopus minutus. Taxonomy (NCBI): domain Eukaryota; kingdom Metazoa; phylum Chordata; class Aves; order Passeriformes; family Paridae; genus Anthoscopus; species Anthoscopus minutus. The sequence continues at coordinate 93,411 of VWYI01018958.1, read as the reverse complement.
TCCCAACAGGCAAGTTAAAATGTTGTACCAGGGATGGGTACACCAAGGCTATTGCTGCTTTGTCCACATTTTGATAATACCCTTTATACTTTTGGTAGTTGACTCATAGGATATTGGATTTTAGACCAGAAAATGCCTATGAATAATGTATTTCTGAATGATCCCACCAACTTCAGAGGGACTACTTAAATTTTATGAAGTTAGAGAGGATGTGAACAGCTTAGGTTTTCTTATTAAGATTTTAAGTACTTGCATACATTTTTAGGGAATGATTCAGTTCTTTTTCAGCAAGTTTGCTTGGGTTGAAAAAATCAAACCACTCATCACATTATGGCCCATCTGCACTCTCCTCATGGGGAACATTCCGTAGTGCTACATAAGGGCTGGTGCTTTTGAATATCATATCCAGAATTTTGTTACAAATTTACCAGTGCAGCTACAGTGAGAAACAACGCTTTCAGGTAAGCTGAGTTTTGAAACAAAGTATTTCAAAATTCTAAGAATTTTTTTTAACTTTCAAAACTAGAAAGAATATTCTTCAAAACTAGTAGAAATATTCTTTCTAGGTGTATTTTGAAGCTTGTATTGTTCATATAAGACTGATAATAAATCAATAAGGAATAAGCTTGCTTTTACTGTATGTTTTTGAGATTGCTAAGGTCCAGTTGAGGGTACCATAGACATTCATGCATATTTTGCATGATGAATTGTAGATAAAATCCCTATGATTTAAATAGAATGTACCTCATATCCATGGGATATTTTTAAGAACTTCAACTATATGAAACAGGCTAATGTCTGCACTAAATTAAAACTTGCAACCTCACAGTAGATTTTCTGAGTATCCTACCTCTGGAAGTTGGTGGAAACCAATATTGCAATAATGTCCTTGTGCTGCTTTAAGGACTGTATTGACGTGTAAGATTCATGCTCTCCCCCATGTGCCACAACTCAAAGCACAGATCAGGTAAACCATGTCATTTCTGCAGATATTTAGAAAAGGTTGACGGAATTTTTAGAAAGTTATTCCCTCCAACCTGTGTATTTAGGTGAGTCATTTGTTCCCTCTGAATTCACTTTCCTCAGGGCAGCCAATGCAAAAGTATTTCTGGCACTGATGGAAATCATCATCTGCTGTATAACTTTTTTCCCATGTGGGAAGTACAATTACTCTCCAAAGAGGAACTGAAACAAAATTGTCACCATTTTGACTAGTGGCAACACAGAACAAACAGGAAACACTTCAAGGGAAATATTTACAAAAATAGCATACACAGAAGACATAAGAAGCTTTCATATTATGAATAAATACTTAAAAGCAATAATCTATTTCTTGCCAACATTCACGAGCAGGAAGGGAGTCAAAATAAATTGGATTAGGAAACACGTAATTTTTCTTTATACTGCACTTAATGCAGGTTATTGGGCATGGAAACTGTAATTATGGGCCGTGTATGTATTTTATATGCAGGATCTATGTCCAGTAGGATAGGTAGCAATTACTATTAGTGAAGTTTTCACACAAATTAATGGTTGAAACAACTGACTTATGCTAAAAGTCTGAAGTACACACTACTCCCTGCATCCACTGGTTGTTTCAGCATCACTTACTGTCCCACTCACCTACCATACAGCAATGTTGTCACAGGGCTCTCGGGATTGGAAACTGGGTGTTTCACATCTCTCAACTGCATACTGTTGTTGAAAATACTGAATAAAGGTACATTCTCCATTTAAGGAAGAAAAAAACCCAAACAAAACCAAAAGTCTTGATGCTTTGGTTGCCTGTGGCAAGTGAGGAATTCCCATTTACAGACATAAAATATAGGAAAACAATTAGACAAAGCATAAATTTACCGCAAGTGTAATTTTTCTCTCCTTTTCCATAGAAAAATAGAAAAAACCAGCCCATATAAAGGGTTTAACTTTCAGTACCCTTTGTTTTCCAAGTATGCACCTTGAGAGTTATGTCATGCCAATGAAGATCACTGTGGTATCACAGCAGAGCCCCTCCTGCATACAGAGCTGTGTGTTTGCTGTGCATAAGCATTACTTAACACGGCAAATGTCTGTGCAAAGGAAAAGCTGCAGTGCTCACTGCTTGTCCAAAACCAGGACAAGATCAAGTATGCAATCCAACAGGGAAACTCTTTCAATTCCAACATACCACTTCATATCCCACTTTTTGCAAAATGAAAATCTGTGTTCAGGTTTTGGCAGTCTGACTCAAGACCATGTTTCTGAAATCACAGACTTTAATGGAAACATAAAGTTGATACACAAAACAACATCTGAAAACAGATGAGACATCTAAATTGGACTGTGACAGGAGTAAGCTTTGGTAGAATTCGATTATTTAGAATAACCATCACAATGCTAACAACGAGTCACTCGGGATTTACATCCCAACATTTGCAGCAAACTAAAGGTTACCCTTAATCATGGTAGATTACAAATAAAGACAAAAGTAGTGCTGATCATTTATTCTTCTACACAGAACACGACTCACAGTTTGATTGTTCTCCCAAATATCAAGTCACTTTTGTAAAGACAACATTTCTGTATTTCACTTTAACAAATTCCAGTGACATTTTCCTTGTGTAGTTTTCAACAGTAGGGTTTTAGACCAATTTTGCTGTGCAACTGGTTTTTATTTGTTACTTTCAAAGTAATAGGTTTATTTGGAATTATGTTATGGCAGTGTCCTGTGTATGGCTGTATATGCCATTTGGAGCCGAGAGGAGGTCTCCAACCCACTTAGCAAGATTGCAAATCTCTGTACTTGAATATCTCCAAAAGGTGTACTGGGGCAGAGGACATCCTGTGGCAGAACTGCAGGAGGGGATGAGAAGGCTATGTAACTTCAGGCTGTGAAGGAGTTGGCTGGCTAGTTCCAAGGGCAGCCTGCAGGAAACCCACAGCCAAAGAGCAAAACTCCCCCACCATGAACACACAGAAAGGAGGAGGGATGTCAGTAAGGCAGAAGAACGGACCCTTGAAATTATGAGGACCTGCAGGAGGAAGAGACTTCCCTGAGGTGTCTGAGGTGCCCCTGCAGAACCACTTCAGCACTCTGCAGGCTGGAGAGGGAGGACCCAAAACATCAGGAGTGAGACTGGAGCTGAGTAAGGCAGACCCATCTGCTCCCTGTGTAACAACCAGCACAACAAGCAAGGTGACAGGTGAGAGTAGCAGGGAACTCTCCTCTGAGAGGCATGGAGGGACCCACTCACCAACCTGATGGAGAGCTGTAGTAGGGCTGTCACCCAGAGCCTTGCACCAAGCCTTATAAGGTCTCCTGACCATTATCTGCTGCAGTTATTTCACGTGAGCACCAGGGAAACAGCCAAGATTGGTCTAAGGAGGACCAAGGACATTATAGATACCTGGGACCGGCGGTGAGGGACCCACATGCTGGCACCTTTCTCATCAGTCCTCCCTGTCAAAGGGAAGGGCTTTGACAGGGCCAGGTGAATCTGGCACATCAGCAAATGGGTAGGGGTCTAGTGCCAGAGCCAGGGGTCTGGCTGCTCCTGGGCACTCATGCTGAAAACCTGGGATGATGGAGTCTGATGCGGGCCCATCTGCCAGAGAACGGGCAGAGCATCTCTGGTTACAGGCCTGCCAAGCTGGTGAAGGAAGGCATTAAATTGAAGTTGCTAGGAGAGGAGTCCTCAATCCATTCCACTCCTACTCGCTTGATGCCAGCACCAGCAAGGGATGCCCAGAGCCTGGAGGGGGATTGCAAATCAGCAAGAGAGAACCCAAAGTGCTGTGCAAGGGAATTCCAGACATTCCTACCAGTAAGTCTGCTCCATCAGGGGCCCAACTTAGACACCTTTATACAAATGCATGTAGCATGGGGGATAAACAAGAGCAATAGGAGACTGTGCACACCTGCAGGGCTGTGATCCTACTGGCATCTGGTATGTGGTAGGATGGCTCCTATGACTGGAGCACTGGAATGGAAGGATATAGGCCCTTTTGGAAGGACAGGCAGGGAACAGGAGAAAGGGGTGTTGCCCTCTATGTCCATGACCACATGGAGTGGTTGGATGAGGAGTTTATGGGTCAGGATTAAAGGGAGGGCCAGGACAAGTGACATTATAGTGGCAGTCTAAGGCCACCCAACCAGGAGATAAGACCCAAGCAGATGAGACCCTCTACAGAGAGATAGGAGCTGCCTCATATTCACAAGCCCTGGTCCTCATGGGAGACTTCAGCTATCCCAATATCCACTGGAGGGACAACATAGCAGGGCATGAGCAATCCAGGAGACTCTTGGAATACATGGGTGACTTGCTTCTCCAAGTGACAGAGGAATAAACAAGGAGAGTTGCCACGCTAGACTTTGTTCTTTCCAACAAGGAGACGCTGGTGGGGAATGTGAATCTCAAAGGCAGCCTTGGCTGCAGTGACTATGAAATGGTGGACTTCAAATCCTCAAGCCAGCAAGAAGACACACAGCAAGCTCACTAACCTGGATAGCAGGAGGGCACACCTTAGATTCCTCAGGGATCTTCTGGCTAGAGTATCATGTGATAAAGCCCTGAAAGGAAGAGTGATCCAAGAAAGCTGGTTAATATTCAAGGATCATCTCTTGCAAAGTCAGGAATGATGCAACAAAGAGGGTGTCAGGCAAAAACATCAGGAGATCTGCATGGATGAACAAGGAGCTCCTGGACAAACTCAAACACAAGAAGAAAGCCTATACTTCCTCCACAGAAAAAGGGTGAAAGCAAGGGCTGAGAGGAATACAGAGAAATTTTCCAAGCAACCAGGGATCAGGTCAGGAAGTTTAAAGCCCTGATAGAATTCTACCTGCCCAGGGACATCATTGGCAACAAAAAAGAAGCTTCTACAGGTACATTGGTGAAAATGTGAGCCCGCTCCAGGAAGAAATGGGAGACTTAGTTACCTGGGTCATGGAGAAGGCTCAATGACATTTTTGACTCAGTCAGCACCAGCAAGTTTTCCAGCCACTAAGGCCCAAGTTTACATGAGCCCCTTTGCTGACGTGGCAAAGGCAGGGACTCTGAGAATAAAGAATCACCCACCACAGGGGAAGATCGGGTTCTAAACCAGCTAAGGAAACTGAGTGTCCCCAAGCCCATGGAACCTGATGACAAAATATGGAAAAATGAGGTGATTGGTGACAGCCCCCATGACATCACTAAGGGCAAACCCTACAAATATCCTTCTATGACAAGATTACAGTGCTGGTGGATAAGAGAAAAGTGACTGATGCCATCTACCTCGACTCGTGCAGAGCATTTGACACTATCTTACATGACACACTTGTCTTGAAACTAGAGACATGGATTTGATGGATGGACCATGTGGTGGATAAAGAATTGTCTGGATGGTCACACTCAGAGTTGCTGTCAACAGTTCCGTGTCCAAGTGGAGACCAGTGACAAATGCTATTCCTCAGGGGTCGGTACTGGGATGGGCAATGTTTGACAGTGGGATCAAGGGCACCTTCAGGAAGTTTGTCAAAGACACCAAGATGTATGGTCCAGCTGACCCAATGGAGAAAAGGGATGCAATCCACAGGGACTCTGAAAGGCTTGAGAGATGGGCCCGCACAAGCCTCATGAAGTTCAACAAGGCAAGACAAGGTCCTGCACCTGCGTCAGGGCAATCCCAAGCACAGGCTGGTTGGAGAATTTTTTCTGGATTGAGAGCAGCCCTGGGGAAAAGGACTTGAGGGTGTTGATTGATGAGATGCTCAATATGACTGGGCAATATATTTTGACATCCCAACAAGCCAACTGTATCCTAGGCTACATCAAAAGCAGTGTGGGCAGGAGGTCAAGGAGGGTTTCTCCCCAGCTACTCTGTTCTTATGAGACCCAACCTGGAGTGCTGCATCAGCTCTGGAGTCCCCAGCTTAAGGAGTTCATGGACCTGTTGGAACAAGTCCAGGCAAGGGTCATGAAGACCATCAGAAGGCTGAGCACCTCTCCTGCAAGGACAGGCTGAGAGAGTTTGGGCTGTTCAGCCTGGAGAAGAGAAGGCTCTGGGGAAACCTTAGAGCAGCCTTTCAGTACCTAAAGGGGACCTACAGGAAAGCTGGAGAGGGAGTGTTTTACAGGGGCATGTAATGTTAGGATAAGGGAAATGACTTTAAACTGAAAGAAGGCAGGTTTAGGTAAGGTATTAAAAAGGAATTCTTTACTGTGAAGGTGGTAAGGTACTGGAACAGGTTGACCAGACAAGCTGTGGATGTTACATCCCTGGTTACTGTTCAAGTCCAGGTTGGATGGGAATTTGAGCACCCTGGTTTAGTGGAAGGTGTCCCTCTCCACAAACAGACAAATGGGCAATGGGGCAGGGAGTTGGAACTAGATGAACTCCAAGTTCCCTTCCAACACAAACCATTCTGTGATGTTACTATTCTATTCTATGAATTCAGTCTAAAAATCCTGTATAGCCTATTTTTAACTCATAAAAGAAACTATGATTGTACAAGACTGCTTCCTTTAACATTACTAATATGTTGGTGATGGAAAGTAAATGTGTCAGATGAACACTCTTGATTGCCATCAGTCTATACAGCTTATCTTATATCAAATTTATCTCCATTGTGCTAAAGGTAAGAGAAGACTAAGAAAACAAATTCTCTTCTCATTAAGACAAGACAATACATTTTCTAAGACTTCAAATGTTGAATCTCAAGTCCTCTATTGAATTACTAAATGTTTGCTTCCAAACCAAGATATTGGCTTTGTTAGTTCAAACATCATTCTAACACTTGTCATTTGATAGCAAGCTCAGTAATTTGGGAGCCTGTTTCCCTCCTCCCTTCTATATATTGTTTGTGCTTCCTGCTTAGATCAGTGGTTGTATGCTAACAGCCACTGTAAAAGTAGCAGTTCAAGTACATTTTACCATCCCAGAATGCTGTAACACAGGATGGTTAGTCTAAAAAACACCAAGGATGAAGTACAAGGCCATTTGCACTAAGAAGTTGCCAAATGGAACCATACGCAAACTTAGAAAGAAGTACCAGAACTACAACTCTTATCCAGCTTGATATGTTTTCTGAAAGGGGAGAGTACCAATTATAGTTTTCAGCATAAATAACACACTTTAAAATCTACCAATAAAGGGATTTGCCAATTTAAAACTTAGTTGTTGATTGTACAAAGAACGAGCCAATGGACTTCCCACTCTTTGCCTCCTTGTTTTCCTCAGGAGTCCATTACCTTTCACAAAGAAAATTTTAGCTATCAAACTTGTCCATAAATTTTGCCGCTGAGTGTGAAACCATCCAGTTAGCATATACACTATCATTTGCATATCTTGAAAACACAGAGTTAGTGCCATCGAATCTTGTGAGTGGAACGGGGCTCTCCTCAGGCCAGTTCGGGTATGACATGCCTAAAAATGAAAACAGATAATTTTTTCTGCACTGAAGAACCATAACTTCATGTGCAGACAGTAAGGCCCTTGGCAAAACTCCCTTCAATACTTTAAGCCAGTCCACTGGATTTTGTCCCAAATCAATTCATATAAATGATGTTTTGAAATCCCTGAAGCAGAAATTCACATGCAGGCAAAAACCCTGGATAAATTAAAGTGCTTACTCAGTAAAAAATTGTTTGCATGCATGCACATGTGCATAATAAAAAGCTAAGAATTGTTCCTCTTGTAAGCGTCCCAACTTTCCATAATTTTGTACTTTAACAATCATGTAGCAATATAGTGCTTTGCAAGAGAAAGTTCTTGCTGGACAGGAAACACTCCAAGAATTAATAAACCTATTTGGGACAGGATCCAAAGTCCATTTCCATGATAGACATTTACTTAATGGGTACTTTTCCTTTGGCTTCGGTGAGGTTCTGGGGACACTTTCACACCCCACCAGGGATCCTCTGTTTAATTTCAGGAAATCCCAGGAGCACAACTGAGTAAAGTCCAACAAGGTGCTGAGCACTCCTGTCTTGATCCAGCATTTAAAGTTGTATTTCAGGCCCGTAATTATTCACACTGAGTGCAGTAACTGTTTCTGTGTTTAGGCACAAGCAATCACCAAAATGGATGCAAAGTGCTGAGCACCATGTTGTTTCAGCTGTGCAAGCACAGAACCATAGCATGGTTGAAATTTTCAAAACCAGAAATCTGATTCTGTTGCTTATTAAGCATTCAGCATCTGCCATCAACCTTGTGGCAACTTTTTTCTGCTACTTCATTCTTTTAACAATCTGACCACTAAGCACCCCAAAATCAACATGAGTTGAGAAAACCTAATGAAGAAAATAATAGCTAAGGTATAGATCAAAAATAGACCCAAAGCCATGTATTAATGGCAACTTTTAAACTAAATGATCCAACTTTTCAAAAGTCATACTGCTTGAAGAATGGAAAAGGTATCTGTGATGTTAGTAAGTATCTAAAACCATGTAGAATATTTAATCAGAAGACAAAAAATAGGAGTTTTGGCAAGAACCATTTTTACTGTCCATCTCACCATCACAATATGAAAGCATATGTTCTTTTTAAAAACACTTGCTACATCATTCAGTCGAGGTTTAGTACTAACATGTTCATAACAAATCAAAGGACGTGAAAACAGGAGATATTTTCAAAATGCCCATTGTTAATTAAGTTTTCAAAGGATTTTACATGTCAGTTTAGTCTGTATATAATATTTATATACAGTATTTCTACCTTTGTATATAATAATCTGTTTTCATCCTACGATACATTAAATACATTTCAGCTTATAGATCCAAAATGTACTAATAGCAGCTGAAATTTAGACATCCTTCTTAATAAATGAAAAATGTTGCACATGAGCCTTATCACTGAGTTATGGCAAAAAACAGTATTTAAAAAAAAAGTCTATTGCTTAAATTAGAGGCGCAGAATCTAACATATTTCAAATGCTGTTGCCTCCCCCAACAGGATAGTTGAATTAGATACTCATTAGCATTTTATATTTCCCCTGAGAATACTTCCCTGATCTTTTTTTTGCTTTTACTGTATGATATCTAGTAATTTTATTTATTTTCACATCCTTTTAAAATGTTTATTTTAGACACAGCTGCAGAATGACTAAAGGATGATCCAGATGCAAACTTTGACATTTACCAAAAGAAAAAACCAACCAAACATACAAACAAAAAAACAAACCCAAAAGAAGCTTCCAAGCAAATTTTGATTGGCTTCATTCAGACAAGAAACACTGTAATGGGGTTACAGAGTCTGAGAACAGTGCAGAAGGAAAAATCAACTTTTTTTGTGTGTTGCTAGAATCTAGTAAATGCATGTGAAATTCTACCATAGAGTTTGTTTTCAATCCATGTGGAAGGGAGGGTTCGAGGGAGGGGAGCATTATTACAGTCCACGAGAGGTGTCTCCTCTTCTGAGAGCCCATCATCGTACAGTAAGGAATCGGAGGGTGTGGAAGCTGCAAGGTCTAAGTAGTCCTGAGAAATGAGTACACAAAAAGCTGTGTTAATGCACCTGGCAGTGATGCTGTTTGGGTAAAAAGGATAAATGTGCACCTGCTTTCTTTACAGCAAGGAAATAACCGACCCACTGCATTGATCTTTCTCTAGAACCTCTGGCATCTGAGGAGGCTCTGCTTTACAGCAGCCACAGTGGCTCTAAGGCAGCTGATTTGCCTGAACACTGACCCTGCTAGAGACATATGAATACTTCCCCTACATAATTGTGCACATCAGCAAAACACCCAACAAACAGAAAAGCTGTCCTGACTGCTTTGTTCGACCTTCAGCTTCTGGTACGCCTGAAATATATATATATATATATATATATATACACATATACATATATAGAGATACATATGTATGCTTACAGGACAAGGTACCCAGATCTCATAATCCTTTTTAAAAAGCTATTACATAGCAATGCATAAAATAACTATGTAAATATTGCCAAATAACACTTTGGTTGCTGTTCTAAAACTAAATATTTAGGTCACCAATAAGAAATTATTGGGTTTTATTTATGTTGCTGAATTGCTTTGATGCAAAAAAAAAAAAAAAGAATGTTAAGCATTTTAAACTAATTTAAAATGCATGAAATTATGCATTCTTCTAGTTCTGGCTCTCTAACGTTATTTAGTCAGGAGTGAAATTTAGGAATAAATTTTCACAAAAATTTTTAAATTATTACTATTATTTAAAGGAAATAGGTTAAGGATAATCCATACACATTTTGGGCTGAAATCACCAAAGCTATTACAAGAGGTAGTGCTGCTTTCAAAAAGCTGCATGCATGTCTAGACATGTAAATGCTTCAAGATTTGATGAAAAATAAGTTACTTTGCTTTAAAATAAAATTTAAAAGTAATTATTTCTGTGCATTCATACTCAGAAGACCACAAAAACATTCAAAATCTATGCTTTCCAAACTTACCCTACTCTTCACCATCATTTTCTCTAGCTCCTTGCTGATCTCAGTAAATGTTGGTCTTTTATCAGGTTCTTGCTTCCAACAGCGCAACATGAGGTTGTACCTGAGACCCATCACAGGGTGGAAAAAGCCCCAAACTGTTAGAAATGGGTCATGCTTCTGCTCTAGTGACTTATAGTACTGAACTGTGGCACATCCACTAGTACATCAATCTCTGTTGTAAGTTCTGGTAAATGTTCCCTGGAATTAACAAGTAACACAACAATGGGCTTTTATTTTCAAGAGTCTCCATGAGTTTAAATGATGATGCACTTGGCTGTCCTTGAAGAAGTGCAGTCTTAGGCTTCACTTTCTCAAGGGACCACCTCAAGTGTAGGGCAGCATGCCAGATTTCTAATTCACTTTGTATATGAAGAAATATACATATGAAGAAATTTGTACATCAACCTGAAAAACTGCTGTTACACCAAAAAGCAGAATTTTGTTTTTCATTTGTTCAAATTCTTAAGTTTCTGTAAACTTTTCTTCAAAGTGAAGCCTAGCCTAAGACTCTTTGAAGAAAATAATGTTCTTTTGATTACTTCTCTAATTGCTCTTTTGACTAAACCTATATTTGTTCTCTCTTTAAGTGCCTTCTACAGAATAGAATGTGGAAAGGAAAGGGAACAGAATTGAAGTTTTATAGTTGAGTGACTATCAGACAGATACAGGCAAGTTCTAGAAGTGTAACTCTCCAACCTCTGCCATTCATGTAATTTTTCTAGCTCAGCTGTTCTCAGGACTGAGTGATCTGTCCACATAAGTGCTCATAGTGGGCTATGAGAACTACAGGAAGCCATTGAGAAGTACTGCATTTTATGCCTTCATCCATGATCCCTCTCATACTTGACTGGGTATAGGACAGAATGCAATTTGAGAAAAATGTTCCTTATAGTGGGCTTTCACAAGCTGTCAGATAAATTTCTGAGTAAAACAGAAGAAAATCTGAAAGAAGTTAGAAAACCATGATTTAGCTTCAGTAAAAAATCCCAGAAACTCAGATGTGGTCAGCTTGCCTAAATTAATAATTATCAATGACATAACATGTTTGCAGAATGAGTATTCCTCATCGAGATGAAACAAATAAAATATCTGTATTATACACTTCTTAGACAATTTTTGCCAATTATTCTTGTAAACGTCTACACTGCCCTAAATTTGGAAATACTTAGTGCTCTTTTTCCCTGTATGTCAAAAAAATATTATTTATACTATTATTTACTTAAACTTTTTTTCTCAGCCCAGATGTGGTCAAAGCATCCTTCCAACTGAAAATCAGTCAAAAGAGTGGTCACAATGATTAGAGCTTGGGAACTTTCAAAAAACCGCAACCATAATCAAATTTGCAGGCTGAACATAAAATCATGCCTCATCTCCACATTCCATGGAATATCACAGACAAAAGATATTTCACATTGACAGTGTTTTAATAAATCAGTCAACAAATTATGAACTGTATCCAAAGCCATGGACTTATCAAGTCACAGAAAATTTTTATCTTCAAAGGTGTAGATTTCTGGGCCAAGGTATCAATTTTCCTCTGGAAATGCCACGACAACTAATACACAATGACTGTGCATGGAATATCTGTTTCATTTGCAGGAAGTACTAGACATTTTCTTGACTATTTCAGCTACCATTGTGTTTCATGGAAGTTTCATCCTTCGCCCACCCTCAGAAGTTTTGAATGTACAAAAGCTTTTAATTGTTTGGCAAGCATGTTACTCAATACCCTATAAATGGTTTGGATGTACTGTAGGCATTCTGTGGGCAATTTTCCCCCCTTGCTTTGCTGTTCAATTTCACGACATTCTTTAAAGCACGACATATTTTGACTGTATCTCTAAGAAATACAGAACAGTATTTATGAGGTATTTATTTAAACCTTTTTTCCAAGTATATTTATTAAAGTGTTCTGAATCTAATCAGATCAGGAGTTACTTACATTTCTTCACTGCAGTTTTCTGGTCTCTCCATTCTGTAGCCTGTTTTTAGGAGGTTAAAGAGTCTTTCAGGAGCAATACCTGGGTAAGGATTGCCTCCTAAAGTAACAATCTCCCACAACAGAACTCCAAATGACCATCTGAAAAAGGCAAAACAAGCTTTTATATAGAGTGGTAGGTTTCAGGAGCTCAGTGTGGCATTTACACAACAAATCCCCTCCTAGTATTTTCAGAATCCAACAAAATTGAAGACACCTCAAGCCAGAGGGGCTGTATAGATCCAAGAAGCACCGTCCTTGTTCCCAAATACTGTTCATTGAAAAGGTTAGCAACCAAGACAGTAGAGAAAACGGATACCCCTCTTTTATCCATTGACAAAAGCTAATTATACCCTGGGAAGGCCCATCTTCTCTAGACAGAGAAAGTCCTTCCTATGGTGGCCCAGCCCAAAGACTTGTTCTTGGCTGCACCATGCTCCTGCAGCAGTCTAACCTCCCTAATTAGCCCTTGTATTCAGAAATAACTCTAAACTAAATTTACAGAGTTACCACAGGACTGGTTTGCTGTCTCGACTATAAGACAACCCAATGTGTTTATTTCAGTCATAAGTAACACCTTTGATTTCAGTTGATCTGTTGGGCCATTTCAGTGATTCAGTGATTAATTTGCTTCTTAGACTTGATGAAAGAAAAGGAAAGAATTTCCTCTAGGAATACAAAATGCCTAAAATGGACTCTAACACAGAAAACAAGAAGTAGTGAATTTTTAGACCTACTTTACTGCTGAGCTCAAACAAAAAGATCTTGCACAATAGGTAAGAAATATTTAGATAAATTAGTCAATTTCTGGAAAGCAAGCCAGGAGAAAAGAGGAAAAAATATTTTTCTTTTCTTAGTGAAAGGCTTTTTGAGACAAGCTTCAAAAAGAAGCTATAAATCGGAATCTGCTCAACTGACAAAATCAGAAAGGAAGCAAACCAGCCAACACTGGGGCTGCTCAATGGGATGCATCTGGAAGCAAAATTGCACACAATTTATGAAAAATGCTAGCTTTGGGCAATTTCTCTGTAAACTCCATTTTTAAGAAAATTTTAGGAAGTGTTAGACATCTACTGTCAAATCAAACAGCCGTGTCTAATTCCCTATGAAAATTCCATCTCAAAATGTTAGCCAAATACCTCACCTCCTGTCTGACACCCTTCCACTTGCACTTCTCACATTTCAAAGAACAATGGTAAACCCAAAAATACAGCAATAAAACTTCCCAAATTGTCAGAGAAGTCAAAGTGACTCTCACATGGTCCCAAGTGGAATGCTGCCATTCTTCTCCCTAATGCCATTCACTGAATTAATTTTTAATCACTCTGCACATTCTTGAAAGTTTATGAATATTTATAGCATTTTCATATACTTTATTAATATTTCTCCTCATACCCCTTTTGAAGCCAATTATGCTCTGCCATCAGGTTACAATTCTGTACATGATTAATTCAAATAAACTTTGGAGCATGGCAGGTTTTATTATTAAAATCCACTTCTGCTTAAGCAGAATTTCACAGAATATGGAAGGAAGGATCAGATGAATAATTTCTTAACTGAAGTTGTTCAGTAAGTGAACATATTAGAATAGAATGCTGTTAAATGCTGCAGTACTTTCAGACTGTTATATAAATTAAGTACTACAGGAGGAGAAATGAGAGATGAAGAATTTCCCACTGTGTTATGCTTACTGCTGAATAAAAACATGATCACAAAAAGCCAGGAGAAAAAAGTATGTGAAGAGGAGGATAGTAGCTTAGCTTTCCACTGATGTCATCAACCTCTGAAACAAAAATGGGGTTTATGTAAATGCTGGCAAGTGCTACTGTTATTAAGCTATACTAACCACTAACTATACAGAACAGCTTGAGAAAGAAGAGGGTGGAAAACAGAAATATCAGAAAAAAGAGCATATTGGAATGGTTATTGAGTAATATGTTCACCTAAAATATAACTGCATCACCACAAACAACAAAGAACATCCATAAAATAGTATTTTCAGTGATAAAAATATCAATCAGCTGCAGAAGTACTTCACTGATCAGTCTGCTGCTACTGAAATGCCATCATGGAAACTGGTGCTGGAGAGGATTTGCTCTGCAGCTCTGTGTGTGTGCCTTGGTTCTGCTCTGCAGGAACTGGGCTAAGTTAGGAGCTGCTGTACAGCACTCCTGCATTGTTTCACGTACAATGACACAGCAAAGGTGAGCCAGCAGCGAGACAAAAGCACAGTGTAAGCACAGCAGACACCTGGACCCTTTCTGGCACAGCCTGGGTGCTGATGTGCATATCACAGTGCCGTGCTCCCGAGGCATCTCCAGGGAAGCTGGGCAATCTGCACAGCCATACATGGAGGTCCTAATCCAGCCCTGGGAAGCAGGGAAGAGATACAGCACCAGTACACTGTGCTGCCCATGGCTCTGAGCTGTCTTGCTTGGTGCCAGCTGGGCAATCTCTGCATGGTGTTGGATCCCATGGACAGGAAATAGGCTCCTGGGCTTAATAGCAGCCCATGAGGAAAAGGAAATGGGAGGAATGCTGTTGGATCCAGATGACCCATCAGCAATCAAAGAGGCAGTTACATGACAACATAATCTGTTCTGGCCCCAAACCATAGTGACAAAACTGTTTTGCAGAAAATGAAGAAATTAAACATTTGCTAAGAAGTTTTTAAAGGAATTTTAATGATTCTTTGGGAAAAGTAGTTTTAGAGAAGCAAGTCAGCACAACAGGTGCTCTGAGAAGGATAAAAAGGGACCTAGAAAAACCTGTAAGCTGACCTAAGTAAAGTGACATTCTCTCAAGAATTATCCCTATTTTCTTCTTTTCTTACTCCAATGGAAACAAAGTAAAGGAAAATACTTTGGAAACTCATTTTGTAAGGAATTTCCAAGGCATGCAAAATATTTTATTTCACTAAAACTGCTCTGATCTGCAGAGAGAAGAGTAAAAAGTAAACAATAATAATTTTAGAGGTACAAATCTAAAAGTGCATATTTTGACATCATTACCAAAGTGCTTTTCCCCTCAAAGTGCAATGCCTCCCAAATTGGTGTTTTACTCCATTTGAGTATAACAAAAACATTACTTTAGTCATATGCTCTCTTTCAAGGCAAACTTAGAAGGTATCAAGATGTTACCTAGCAGAAAATCAGGCCTAAAAACTGCTGCTTTTACAATCCTTTAGAGTTTTTTCTCCTAAATAAATAATCTTTTTAGCTTTAGAGACTGCCTGGTGACTAGTCACAAGCATCATTCACCCCAGCGAGAAAGAAATGAAAGTATCTGATCCTGAATTAAAAATGTCTATAAACATTCCTCTGCCATGCTTATCAGACATGGGAACAGCTTAGCTGTGGTTGCTTTGCCCC
Organism: Anthoscopus minutus; assembly: GCA_013399455.1. NCBI lineage: Eukaryota > Metazoa > Chordata > Aves > Passeriformes > Paridae > Anthoscopus > Anthoscopus minutus. Next base: position 77,631 of record VWYI01018958.1, on the reverse strand, counting down.
CGTTTCATCAGAGGGGGAGATTCCAGCATATCCATTTTCAGGGTCTCTGTACCCCTAATCATGGAAATAAGCTTGTATCTTGGCACTGAAACTGGAATTAGCAGACTGAAATTCTGTCATTGATTTCTACAGGAGAGAGGTTAGGCATTAAATTCCCATTCCTTTTTTCCACTCCATCCCTCACTTGCCACTCAGCGTTACAGACAAGTGATGAACAGAACTGAGAAGTTCAGGTATGACCATTATCTGTAGCAAATGCTACTAACTGGTGTCTATATATACAAAAGCAATCATGTCACATGAACAGATCCAACCCTTGTTGATTTCAACACCAATTAGATATGTACATATCTACCTCTTATTTAGATTTAATTCAACAGCAAAGATCTTAGGCGTCACTGCCAGTTGATGGTGCCATCCAAGCTTCCTTCACATTTCTTTGCAAGAGTAATGGCTTCGGCTCCTACACACCTTGCTGTGCTTCCTCCCCCAGCTCCATAAACAAGCACACAAACTAGAAAGTATTTAAGCCTTTACACTTACACATCACTTTGTGTTGTGTAGATATGGTCAAATAGGGACTCTATGGCCATCCACTTCACAGGGATTCGACCCTAGGAGGTTTAAAACAGCAATGGTCAGAAAATTAAGTTTCCAAGTGACAAAACAAGATATTTATCATCAAAATGGTAAAATATAGTCTCTCCACACTACAGCATTTCTCACTGCACTTATGATTCAGCATTTCATAAGAAAAAGTGAGAAGAATAATTGTAAGAGTTTTTTAAAAAACAAGTTGTCTTTTCACAAACTTCAGCAATCTAATTATGTGCAATAAGGCGGCGTGGCTTTTTGCAGGTAGTCACTAATTTAAGTCACATAAGCTCAACTCTTCTCTTAAGAAAGAACATTGAAAATGTGCAGATGCAAAAATGATGACGAATAATGATAAAAGAAGAGCTATCCCATTTAAAAAAGGGATGATGCATAAACAGAAGCACCTGGATGTTACAGATACTTTGGTTTCAGAACTGAACCTGAATGGCCATATTTGGTTACTGGTTTCTAAGTGGAAATCTACACTTTGCTATTTTTCACTGGCAGAAATTCACTGAGAAAATTTGAGAAAGTCTCCCCAAATATTCATGAAAATCTAGGCTTGCTAAATTTCCAAGACGTTTCATAACCTTCACAGTATGATTAGCATTCATATGCCTTAATTCTCATTCTCATGAAATTCATATATATATATCTATGCAAAAAGTATTTCAGTAGGATTTGAAACTTCTTCCTTCTCAAATTCTCTTCCCTGTCTCCCCATCCAAGCAGACAGATGCTTGTTAGGCTCTGAATAATACTTCAGTGATGAGCATCTCAGAAGTCAAGAGCAAATATCCATTCAGTACATCATGCTCCGCCAAATGAAATTAAACTGCCACACTGCCTTTATGTAAATGCATTGCTCTTAAAATACAGAGCAACTGGTATAAATCAATGTAAAAACATATCCATCAGAAGATAGCTAAATGAACATGGCAATGCCCTTTTATATAAGATCATCTCTTCTAAAACTTTTTTTCTTCACAACTCATTTTGACTTATGCAACACTCACACAAACTGGCCTTTCAAAACAGGGAAAGCTAAACTAAAAATCCACAGTATTTATGGAAGTCTTCTCATAAAATTTTAAAATTTTCACATGCAAAAAAATTCTGTTGGTAACTCTTTCATATTATGCCACAGAGGGAACTGAACAACCACTACTCATTTGAGACAGTCAGTGGGAAGCTGTGTTCATGAACATCACAGTCTAACCCAGGAGTGACTTGTGGAAGTTGTGTAGAACTTGATACAAATTGTCTATACCTTTTTTGACTCTTTTGTAGTTTTAATTTGTATTTTTAATTATAAATAGGAAGAGAGAAAGAAAAAATATGCTTTTTTTGTTTGTTTTTTCATGTAGTTTGATGAGGAAGTGGATAAATAAGGAGGGGAATGAGAGGACTGGAAAAATAAAGAGTGGAAGAGGTAGCAGTTACTTAAAAATTATACATATTTTACATATATATATATATATATGTGTGTGTGTTTCCATCCCACTGGTTCAGCTCATGATTTTGCTTCACTGTCATTTTTATTTCCTTAAAATAATTATCTTAAGTTAGTAAAAGTAGCCATTTTCCTCTTCATCCATGCTCAACTCCCACAGTACAAATTCATTTTCTTGATCAGGCAATAATTCCCACTACCGCTTCTAACACACACTGTACCTTGCTCCTCTTTACATACGAATCTTCTTCATAAACATCACGTGAGAGGCCAAAATCAGAAATCTTCATTTTGCGCCCTTCTGCCACCAACACATTCCTGGCTGCTAAATCCCGATGCACAAGCTTTTGGAAGGAAACAACAGGAGTGTTTATGCCTCTTGTGGGGGAACCAGCTGCTCCATGTCTGTCACACGCTGAGATCAGCACTGCCCTGCCCTACCTTCATCTCTGCAAGGTACTGCATCCCTCGGGATATCTGCCATGCAAACGAGATCAGGTCTCCCATCGTTAAGGCTCTCTCATCAGGGTTATCCAAATAACTGGAATTTCTGTTGCCATCACTGCCCACATAGCTCGGGCCAACTTTTCGACTTTCCCTGAGGAAACTGCGCAAGGAGCCGTATTTCGCATACTCCACAATTAGGTATAGTGGTCCTGAAATAAACAAACACACAGGTCAGTAAACAATTAACAGATAACCATTTGAGGGTTGTTTTTTATCAAACAACTCTCTTCTAATCAGCACATTGTTTTGAACAGCTCGAAGCTCCAGACACCTCTGCCCTTTATGTAAAAAGCACTGACTCAGCTGTGAAATGAAAGTATTTTTAGTTTAGATCCTCTGTGCAAAGAGAATGAGTTTCCAGAATTCTGGCTCCTGCCTGTAATCCCTCATCTAGATAATCTGAGACCAAAAAAACAGACAATCTTCATACAAACTGGAGCTGTGAAACAGCCTAACTTAGAGAAACTTTAAAACAATCTTCTTGAGCTTGTGATACTGAGCTCAAAACACCTGCCAATTCCAGCACTGTGTTTAAGGTGCCTTTTCAGAGCACTTAGAAACATTCTGGCATTACAATCCATTAATTTCTCCTCCCCATTACCCACATGAATAATACCTGCTCAGTGCTGTAATGCTAAATACATTTGTCTGCTGTGTCAAAGCCTTCCTACCTCATACACTAATTAATTAACTTGATATTTATTAAAAGCCTGTGACTCAGAAACATTTCACTTTCTTTGGGATGAAAAATGCATTGTATTGAAATGAAAAAAAAAATAACCCGCCCCAATGGTTCATTACCTTACTAAAACTCAGAGATGACTCACTCCTGAATTACATTCTCTGTCTGCAACTAAAAAGTAACAATTTCAGTAGAACTAGGTGGGCAAAGAAGGCAGGCTTTTGCCTGAGGTTGCAGAATCCATGCTGAGATTTTAAGCTGCACAACTGCAGATGCAAAAGGAAGAGAATGCTATCATGCCATTTCACTTAAAATGAGCAATTCTCATGCACAACAAAATTTGCTACATTGACAATTTGTAATACATGTATCTGCAGATTTTTCCCCTTGAAACATACTTGTTGATGACTATGGCCTTTGGAAACCATTCCATAACCAGAGGGAGACAGCAGTTTTATGACAGTGGATGAAAACTGAGTATCAACCTAACTATCCAGCTATATTTGTCTATATATGGCTGTAGTTGTCTATTTACATTGTTTTAGTCAACAATAATGAAAAACTTGAAATCTAACTCATATTTGAAAACATTGATTATTAACATAATAAAATAATATATACTGACTGGAAGAGAATCTGTAGGAGACTTGTTAATTTAAAATAGCTTCATAATCAAAATGTGCATTGAGGAAAACCAGAGGAAGCTTACTTACACTGAATTAATATCTTCCTTTCCTTTCAAGTACTGTTTTTTTTAATATAGCCCTCTTTTTTCAGCCAACAACAAATTTAAAAGATACTCAGCGATTATTAAGCAGTTGTTGAAATCCATCAATGAACTACATTTTATTTCCCTTCTGGATGGTTTCATCTTAGTAACAAGCTTTTAGTATTTACCATCCTGACTGCAGGCTCCATAAAGTTTGATGACATGAGGATGGTTGACTTGTTTCAGAAGGTTGAACTCTGACAGGAGATCTCGCAGTTCACTCTGGGAAGCATTTTCTGCAGGTGACCAAAGACACAGTTTTGGTTAGGAAAGCATCACCCATGAGTTCTTTTCTATATACAGTCTTAAATATGAGATCTACCATCTCTCCTGGAGCTAGCAAGAGGTGAGAAAACTCTGTACAGGAGTTTTCTCTCTCCAGTGTCCTGCAGTCATTTCTTCAGTAAAGAAATTTTCCCATCTCCAGTGTCCTGCAGTCATTCACATCAGAACCAAGTGACTTAGACTGCTGCTGCTCTGGCTTGGTAGCAGCCTGCTCTAAGCATTGCTCTGCCCTGATATAAATGACTTCAGAACAAGGAGGTCAGGCAAGAATCAGGAGCAGAATTTGTAATGTCTTAAAGATGCCATGAAATTATTACTTTTCTGGTGTTCTAAAACAACTTCTCAGGGTGAATCAGTGCAGTAAAATCTTCAGAAGCATATGAAAGCCAATGTCTCACATTGATTTAAAAAAAAAACAACTCACTCAGTCCTTCTCCTAAATACAGTTTCCAAGAGTGCAAAAATCCACAAATCTACCGGCTTACTCTTGTAGCATACATCCAGATTTAGAGTTCAGAAGTTAAACGTACAGGTCAGACTGATTTTACTGGAGGACATGTATGCAGACTTCACTGATGTCAGTGAGAATCATGTGGCAACATATGGTTCCTAGAGGCTTTCTTAGCCTTCCAAGTGTTTTGACTTCTTGCAGAATTCTTCAGACTGACAAGCTTCCTCTTTGAGTGCACTGGGGCTTAAAGGAGATCTCTAGTCATAAAGACACCACAGGTCAGAGATCTTCTTCCTCATCCTTAATCTCTCTGACACACAAAACCAGCCTGGATAGTTCCTCCAGTGTCATTACTGGGCACTGACATGGATGTGTTCATCCTGATTTAAGGATAATAAAAAGAAGCTTGGCTTCTGCTCTTTGGTACTTACTGTATGTTTTTATCGTAACTGCTGTGAACACCAAGGGATTTATTCTGCCTATTCATGTGTGATCAGTCTGCCCTCCTTATAAAAAGAGTTACTATGTTCTACTGTTATGTTTGTATCAGAACTAAATGTTTGTATCTGCCTTATATTTGTAGTCTGAATGCACAGTCAGAGCAGAGAATCTGCTGCTGCAGGGAGCACAATATCAGTTGGCCTCTCACTACTGAAAAAGACTACAAAAAGTTATGTAAAACAAAAATTAAGAATGTCAACTTCATGCCTGTAAGAAAAGTCATATTTTTATAGCTCTGGAACTCTGTGACATGAACAAACAGAACAGAGCAAAGTTCCCCATGTACCATGCCTGTTTGTCACCTGAAAAAACTAACTTCAAATGGAGACATTTAGCTCTAAAGCTTTATGCCACTTGTTTTAACAAATTGTGAATGATTTGTATTTTTGTATTGGTTGGTGTTTTCCCCTTTAATTTTATTGTAATTAGGGCATTCATACCAGGCAGGAGGTCAAGTTTAATTCATACGAGAAAAGTAGTAATAATGAGCTGAAAAAAATTGTTCCTTTAAACCTCCAGTCATATCTCCCAAGACTATTTTGGATCAGCTAATTGCTCCCCATTCCCTCCCCAATTCCTAATGCCAAGTTGTCACTGTAGGGAGAGTCTTGCCATGGTCTGTTCTTAACCAGATTGTGTTCACTTACCCAGCTGAGGGAGGAGATCTCTTTTATGCAATTAAGAGTCTTCACCATTAACATACTGGTGTGCCTACCATGGCCTTTCAAAGACCAGACAGTGTGTAACAGTCCTGAACACTTGGACAAATGACCTGTTCTGCACCTGGTGCAGAGAAGGCATGGCTGGTGTTGGCCTGATCCAAAATAACTGCCCTTTGTCCTTCCTGGCAGCACCCCAAAGGCCACTGCTAATGCACTGGTCCTTATGCTTCAATTGTCATGTGTGAGCAGTGAAGTTAAGCCAATAATAAGCACATAAGTATTTGCAGAATGACAAATGTTCTCCACAGTCAAGTTGGACAATGGAATTTCAGGTGACTATCTGCAATTTAATTTGCATTACAGAGAGAGTCATTAGAGCCTGAAGTATTACTGTAAATGTTAGATCAATTTATTAAAGTAAGGTGCTTAAAATAAAGGTTTACTCCTTCGCATTGTCAATTCAGTCAATTCTTTCCTTCATAATAGCTAGGGAAAACTGAACTCAAACCATCTGCAAGTAAAAGCAACATTTTTACCACTATGTCTTGGAATCTGAACTCAGTCACATATTGATGAAAATGTGCTAGAAAAAGCACTAAGTGCACAAATAAACATGAGATGAAATAGTGACTATTGTATTGACAATGTAATACAATACAGGTCATTACTTGAGTATTAGAAGTAATAGTTAATTAATCTTCACTTCTGAAAAATCTTAGTTCCTAGACTTCCTCCATGTGACCTATTGTGCACTGAACCTCTTGCAATGAAGGCATGCACTGCATAATGCATTATTTTCTTAGGTAAAGTGGTGGAATATGCAGCATCTTTCCTCTCAAGGAATAACAAATGTGCTTTGAATATAACAAATGTTAACAAGAAATGTAACATTTTCCTGGACCGACAGGCTTTTACTTATAAGCAGCAGTGAATGGTTCAGTGCAAGGTTGCATATTATCATCTCACCTAAGCATACTTTGTTTCCCACAGGTTTTAAATCTTAGGGAAAACCAAAGACAGCAGGAGACAGCACTGTCTTATTCAAGCCATTCTAACAGAGCTCCTAGTGACTGAAAAGCAGATCAGAAAGTATAAAAGTAGAAAGTATAAAACTAGAAAGAATTCTCAATCAGGAGAATAAGTTAACAGGTCTGTTCTGCCTCTTCACATGATTATAACATGATTTATTTAAAAGCTTTGTCCAAGGAAACTGGATAGAGGAAAAGAATCAGAAAGCTTTAACAAACCCTTGCAATATTTCCATCAATGTCAAACAAAATTGAACACATTTTTCTATATTAAGACAAGCTCCTTGCACATCATGATTTAGAATTACTTACTTGGATGTGATGCTAACTGCTAGCCACAAATCTGCAGATTGTGACTGTCAGAATATATCAGAATGCTGGAAGAAAGAGAAGCTGTGACACTGCTGGGTTTTTAGCTGACCTTTTGCTTTCACACTAGCCCCTCTTAAAATCACTTTAGATGTTACCACAAATAGTTTGCAAATCATTTCAAGCTCTGATGGGAAGGTACCTTTTAACATTTTCACTGCCACAGTAGTATAGCCAGCCCTTCCCTTGAGTCGGAACGCTGTTGCCTTGACGACCTTCCCGAATTCTCCTTCTCCGAGAGTCTTTCCCAGGACCAGATTCTTCCGAGGGAATTCCCACTTTGGATCTTCCTGTAGAAGAGAAAATAAACCCTGTAAGAAACTCTCAGGAATAGGTGCACTTCAGCATGCAATGTTTGGTTGCTCTTTTTATCAGTATCAGTGTGTTCTTATAAAAGCTTCTGCATATTGAGGTATTTTGCAAATGTATTTTCCCTCACTCGAAAACAACTCCTTCAAAACAGGCTGTACATGTAGTCTATGGATAATGGATTATTATTTACAGGTCTGGGAAACTGAGTACAAATGAAAAATGAAGTGATACAGGATAAATGCTTGCTTTCAGAATAACTACAAAAATGTGACTTTCATGGAGAATAAATCAGTTTTACTCACAGAATAAGGCCTTCTCTTAAGGACTGATCAGACAGAAGTCATTCTCTTATAAAATTACTGCTCATAAGCCTTAACGTTGCAAAATGAAGACATATGTACAAAGCAGTCAAGAAACTAAAGCAAACAGAGCACAAGGTTTGTGACAACACCACTAACTAACACTCAAATAGATTTGATGTTGCCATATAAAGTGGCCATGTTCCTCTACCATACTGGTTCATGAAAACACCCCATCTGGCAGGAATCTTGCATAGTGTGAGATTCAAAGCAGGAAAAAATAAAGCAAAGCATGACTTGGCAGAAGTTCTTTAATATGGGTAAAACTCCCACACCAATTGAGATGTACAACTGTGTATCAGAAATCAGATCAGAAATCAGGAAGATATCTCAGGAGGAATTTTTCAGGAATGTTTTAAACTTAGCCTTGTTGTAGTACTTTGGCACATCATAGAGAGTACAAGTTGACCATTAGTACTTACCTGGATCATGTTAAAAGTAAAACCACATTTTACTAATGTGACGCATGCAGTTGTATTAGTAAAAGTCATCAGCTTAAAATTAGACCTAAAATGTTACAATACATTAAAGCAGAATAAAAAAGGAAGAACATATAAATAAGGAAGAAATTACTGTTTATCCAATTACTCATGAAGTGTGTTCAGGGCACGTGATTTCCAATGCTGTTATTTGAAAGTAATGACTGCATTCCTGTAACATCGTCTACGTGCATAAACGAGGCTGACATCAAAACAGAGCATGCAAAATGGCATCAGGCTTACTGGGATTTTAAAGGTGTCTACAGACACCTGGTTCTCCATGGAATCCAGGGAAGGCCGGCGGACATTGCTGGAAGAATAGCTGATGGGGTAGGCCTGTGTTGGGCGCCGGAACGTCATTTCTGCAGATGCGATGGGCGGCTTCGGGGAGTTCTTGTGGTAACGGTGGATGCAGTAGTAAGAAATCAGCACGGAGATGACGAAGCACAACAGCACTGCCCCTGTGATCACAGTCTTGCACACGTCATCACACAGTTGCTCTGTGGATTAAGAAGAACTTTTAGAGTTGCTCTGCGAACCATCTTAAAACTTTCTTTGTGGTCTCTTACTTCTGCGTAATAATTCAGTTTTAAAGATGCAAACTATTTCATGCTATGTTTATTATTAGCCAAAATAAAGACAATTTAAAATATCCATTATCAGTTTCAAACAACTGCACAAAGCCTTTCTGTTTTAACAAAGGTCAAGGAAAGAAATAATGCACTCCTCCTCCTCCTAACACCATGGGTGATGGTTATCTCTGACATTTTGAAGCTGAGATTTTTCAGAAATTATCAGGAAGCTGGATTTATTTGAAAGTAATAGAAATCATTATTCTAATTCTCCTTGCTGCCTCTGCAAATATCAGGTGTCACTGAAATGCAAATTCTGCTGGAAATCAAAGGATGACCAACTTGTTTGTCAAGTAGTAATGAATAAAAAAGAATCCTTAACCAAGGCTATAAGTAATCCACTCTAGAAACTTTCAGGCTCCATATGTGGATGACAAGGTGCCAGTTCCTCACTAGTTTTGTCTCTGACCAAAGATAGGGCTTACTAACATGGCCACAAGTGTAGATGGTTCTCTGTGTACACCTGATGTATAAAGAGAAAAAGATTATTATGAGAACAGCAAATAGACTTACCTTTGACATCATCTTTCTCACAGTAACAGTTCTGTCTTGGGAAGCAGTAACAAATCCCATGTCCTGACTTAATTCCAAGATTTCCAATGCCCTTCCCATGGCCACCAATAATGTTTCCACCTAATCAAATACAGACAACAGGCTAAGATTCTTACATGTAGGTAAAGGGAAAAGGCTCCATTTTCCATGGGTTTACCCCAGTATGAACCTGAAATCTGACCAGTGAGCACAGTGCAGGGGTAACAACAGGGACTCCTAAGGGAGATGGAAGACTTTAAATACTGAAATTTCTGAGATCCTGCAACGGGGGGGGGCCTTGCACTGTTTAAACATTTGTCTCATTCACAGTTATTGAGTTCTCTTCCTGTTTCTGATGCCCATTTCCCCTTACCTGGGCAAAGTCAGCCTACTGTTCTAGGTATCATTTGTTCCACTGTCAAATGGAGATGACAACATTGAACCACCTCTCCAAAATGCCACAGGACAGTCTAGTCAAAGCACTAAGAGTAAATGCCAAGTGCAAGTGATTAAAAAAAATGGAATTTCACTATCTAAAAAGGTATTATTTAATATTAGAAAAAGAAGAGCAGAAACTCGTACTCTTGATTTCACATAGTTCTTCATGCAGAGTAACAGCAACTGCATTTCCAAGCAAATGATTTTTTCCCCATATATTTTATAAAAATGACCATTAGTAGTGACATTTTTATCTCTAAACTGCCTTAATCACAAACAGCACTTTACAGACAGCTCAGGTGGTTAATTCTGGAAGAGACTCTGCTGAGTCACTGTCCTCTAAGCTGACACTTAAAAGAACTGGTGTTCCCAGAAATTCCTCATTATCCTCCCTGCCTCTCCCCAGCCAACTTCCTCCATCATGAAGAGGCTGATGAAATAAAGGTTCCATTTGCCACAGAAAAGCATATGTATTTATATCTGCCTATGTTTGAAGACCTGGAAGAGGGAAGCAGGGAATGAGCCAGTCCTACCTAACCTGCTCCTGAGCAGTTGCTTACTACATGGAAGTCTCTTGCTCAGAATGCAATTAGGCTGCCTCTATTTGATAGGCACAGCCACAGCACCAGCTCCTTGAGCTGAGTGCCCTTGAATGCAATATTCATAGTGTTACTGTGAGAAAGCAATTTTGGGACTCAAGGACATAGCCATCATCATGACAAATTAATACAAAAATAAGTATTATAACAACAGTGTGTACTTACAGAATATCGTTGATCTTAACGCATCTTGGCCTATTTATTGTTTGCCATTCCCAAAGAAATGTCTCCTGCCAGTAAAAGCTGATAAAATGGTACTCCTGCAGCTCTGAGCTCAGAATACACTCTTTTTTGGTCTGCAAGTATATTGCTTTTGGGCACCAGCCCAGGTTCTCAATTGTTTCAAGTCATAAACACAATAATTCAACTCAGGCGTTAAAAGGGCACACATAACATCCTGAAAACGTGTCTTACTCGCCTGCTTATTATCCAGTTAGACAATATTTCTTTCAGGCTTTTGTTGAGCAAAACATTTGATGTTGCATATATTGAATATATTTTAGCATTGCAGCCCCTGGTACAAATATTTCCACTTTCAAAATGACAAGTTATTGCAATTATTACCAATAAAAAATTCTTTTCAGATGATTAGAGAATGTACTTGCATTTCCTTCAAGCATTTCTGCCACATAAGGGATTGTTTATATGGACTCTGATTAAACAGTTATCTTTCTGATGACACTAATTTGCAATACACAATCCACTCTTGCATGTAAGAAACACAAAGAAGCCTCTTTACTAATTAATTTTATAGTAAAACTTTAAGTCCCAGTAAGAAAATGCTAGTTCCTCTAAGACTCAATTTTAAAATCTAAACTTGGGAGTATATGATGTCAGAGTCACAAGAAGCATTCAAGAAACATGTATGTCTTTATTCCTGAATTAGACTGTCAGATAAAAAGATCCACTTAAAAATAATCATCTCACAGAAGATGGAAATTGTTCAAGACAATTACACTGCTTTTTCTACCCTATATATCTTCAGGGTGAATTGTGAACTTGCAAGTATTCACAAGTATATGAGTGTGATGTAGAGGAGTGTAGAAACATATGCTCAGGTGAAAAGAAATGCAAAAGAAATGCATTTCAATTCTTCCTTCGTAAATTCTGCTCATGTAAATCTCTGCCTGGATCTTCAAATACGTAAGGCACCGGATCATTCTGATGGCCACTTGTCAAAAAGGACAGATACATTCCCCTAGATGATCTTTTGTAAACACATTTATTTTAAATGGAAATAGGTGTGGTTCCTATCATACTGTACTTGATTTAGGAAGTGGGGCATTAACGTGCCTAGAACCTGTACCTCCACTGAAAACCACCACCTGTGAATGAACAGGGAGCAGAATGGGAATTACTGAGAAAACTTTCCATCAGTCAGCCAATGCGTGTCATCTGCCTGGCTCAAAAAAGGTCAAGAGTAATCCCCATAGCCTTAACTCACTTGTAAGATTCAAACACAAGTGTGACAATGCAGAGATGTTGAGCTTGTAAAAGTATCTGAGCTTGGCAAAGTGACATTTGATAAGCAATCAGAGGTGAAACAGAGAAGCCCATTCTGAAACATTCCTTACTTGTGCAGTCTTGGGGGCACACAGCTGGGTCTCTGCCCTCCACCACGTCACAGATGCCATCCGGACAAGTCTTGATGCTCGGGGTGCACGTGGAATAGTTTGTGGTGATTCCTGTCAAGAGAAAAACAGCTGCACTGATATCATGAGGAAGAAAAGCTCACTGCATCTTCTCAGGGCACTTTTTTGTCAGAATTTACCGACAAACATAACACTCCAAAGCACAGGTTATGGTGCCCTTTAAAATGACCATCTATTATTACAAACACCTGCAAAAGTAGAAGGCAAGGCAGCAGATAAAGGCAACTGGAACAATTTTTTTGCTATCTTTTCTGCTTTTGACAGTCCTCTGGTCATGCCACTTGCAGTTACTGTGAATACTGCTTGAAAAAGAACTGGCTGACCACTTTGAGACCGAAGAGCAGCTTTCACAAGTGAAGATTTCTCTACACAATTTCACCCACTTGAATACAAGTGGTTGTAGAGAATGCATGACACGTTTGAAGGGATCAAGCACCGATACAGAACTGTTCTTCTGGTAGAGCTGAGTGCTGTCACCTGTCAGATCTGTGCTACAGATACAGAAAGAGACACAGCTTTGTGCTCCTGTCTGCTGGGTCCACCTGCTCAGCCCCTGCTCCTGTCACACTGCTCCAAGCTCAGTTCACTGTCTGCTGGTTTATCATGTTCAGCATCACCAGGGACAAGATGAAGAATGGCCCTTCTAACTTCACCTCATTTTCCTTTTTAGTGCATACTTCATATGGGTATTACTTTTTTTAGCCCCAGCTCCTGTGTAGTTGACCTTATCATGTTTTCCAGCCAGAATAAATCAGTTTGTATCTATGGAAGTCAAATGCATAATTAAACTGAACACAAGTTTGATCCTATACAACATAAATGTACCTTTCCCGCTCCCCTGTCTCCATTGGCATCTTCCTGTTAGCACTCCCAGGCCACCACACTCTTCACATTCAGCACGGTGCTTACTTATAGCACAGGAGTCAGGGCAGTCCTCTTCTTTTTTTAAAACTGTTGGGAAAAATTCAGGACAAGGGAAATGAACATGCAAGCAGGTCAGCTTAAAACAGGAAAACTGTTTTTAGGGATAGACAGGAAGGAAAGAAAGATGAAGAAAGCAGTGAAAGACTGAAAACTGACTCAATTATCAGTAAACTTAGAGAGCAATCAAAGAAAAGTCCAGCTGTTCCTTTTCTGTGAAATAAAAGATCAACAGTGAGATCTTGAAGGCATAGTTAAGTCTGCTTGACAGCACACTGTCACTGCCTTGAACTATACATACCAGTAATAGAAGATTGGAGAGCACAAACACAGCTTCATACAGAACATTTAATTAGGGGAAAATATTTAGTTCTTGGGCTAACACATTAGTTACTCAAAGAGCACCAGCTAGAAATGTGTTTTTTCAGAAAACATGAGACTTGTACAGAACAAGAAGTTCACTGCCTGTTTTTGTTTCTTTTTCTTCAACCCATCTCCTCTTAGCATAGGAATTCTGATTTGATAAAATATAACACAGTTGTTTATCAGCTACAATTGTATGGTTTTGCATAAAATGCAATATAGTTTGCAAAGAAATGAGTATGTTTCCAGTGAAATCCTCCTCTGTGGATGTTACAGGATATTTCTAACTTCCTTCCCCATAAGGGTGGGTCATCATATTGACCTTAAGAATTTGAATTCAGTGTGATTGCTACATGAATACTAAGAAAACTATTAAAAAATTGTAGAGAGGAGGAAGGAGAAAAATCAATGAACAAACATACTTAGGCCATACAGCACTTTCTTCAAATGTATAGATATACATACACACACATATGTACCTATAGACACTTTTGCTTCTTCCACAGGAATATGTGAAAAACAAAATAAAGGTCTCACACACACACACTAAAGATTCTTCTAAATCAAAGGTCATCATTATGAACATTATGAATTCCATATAATATCCCACCTTTCTGTGCATTAGTCCTTCAAACAAATAGCTACTACAGGAAGGTACAAATCAAAACTCAAAATCCAAACTCTGTGATCTGTATCTCATAGCTCAGACCCATTTTCATTGTTAATGCCATCATTTTACAAATTACCTTTCTAATGCATCACCTCATAGTGGTAACACTTATTAATAAATAAACAGTTCTGACAGGGGTACTTACGAGTCCCTTCCAGGACAACAGTGAGGAGGGTTTTGGTGTGTTTCCTGCTCTGCTTGTCTGTAGCTTGAACAGTGTATTGTATTTCCTTGCACTCAGGTCTGCGCAGCGCAGAGGAATCGTTCACATAGAGGCTCCCATATTTGTCCTCTCGGCCTTGCAGAATGCTGACGGGATAGCAGCTCGCGTTGGGGGACAGCAACTTGTAGGTGATGTTTACACCACGGAATTTCATGCAGTTTTCAATGCAGATCTTTCCTATCTAGGCTCAAACACCAAAAAAAAAAAATCACAGACAGGAACAAAACTCTACACAAAAAATATTTAGCACTTCTCAAAAATATCCGAAATAAAATAGAGCATATTATACCATGCCAAATGCAGTGTTTATTTGGTGTTTACAGATTTGTTATTTTCCTACAAATGCAGTATGTAAATGCCGTAAATGTGATTAATCCTCTGTAAAATGAGACATAAAGCATTACTGTTTTCTCCACTCCAGACTAGCAGTGGAAATGCAAAAACCTTGACAGAGACTCAGTGGTATTTGGTGCCTACTGCTGATGGTCAGCAGTGCTCAGTGAGAACAAGACCCTGTGATTTGGGAAATTCTGAGTTCAATCTCTGCTCTGTCCCAGGCTGGCCACTGAAAAAAACTTTCATTATCTTTGAGAAATCAAAGAGCTCAGCATGAACAAAGCTGAGACTCTCTTCAAATAACATAGAAATTGTGATTACGTATTTTTTATAATATTACAGTTAAAAAGTTTCTGGCCAAAAGAGCCCTCTGAAAGCCTTAAAAGGAATAAGAACTTCATTGTTTCTCATTTTCAATTTTAAAACATTTTAATCTAAAAATGAAAATATGTTGGTTTGCCACATTTGAACTCCTGTGTGCCAAAGTATCCAGGCTAGAACACTCCACAGTCTAAAATACATTATCTAAGAAGCAGAGGAATGTAAAGCCCCATCTCCTGTCCAGCTCCTATAGGAACTGATCCAAAGCTCACTTTGGTTTTTCCATTTACAAGAGTGGGATTTCAATCAGGCCCAGAGGCATTGGCTTTCTTTGCAGGGAAAACCACAATGTGAAGGGTGGGGTGTTATTGAAAGGAACTTGGTGATGGATCCTTTTCAAATGCTGCAGTTAAGAAATGTTTTCAAGAAACATCACTGCTGGTAAAAGCATATCTGTACATCTTGGTTTCAGCATTCTTACTAAAGAATGTTACAAAAAAAGAAGTTTTTGAGTACTAAGACCTCTTCCCATAAACCTGGACTTTTTAAAGTCAGAGAGGAAGCCTTTGCAGTTCTAGAAGCATTCTTTGTTACAGGATAATCCCACTTCATCTAACTTATTCCCATTCATATCACTGATGGGTCATTTGGCACCATTTATGTCGGGATTTTAGGTGGCAGGATAAGTCAGAAAAACTATTAAAGCCATCAGAAGTAAGGCCATTTCTTCCTGGCTGTCTCCTCTCCACAACATGCTGGGACTGGCAGGAAGAAGAAGACAAGATTTCCACTGTTCATAAACTCTGTCTAGACACAAGGTCCCTTCCAGAAGCACGTCACCACAGCTTTGGTGCTGCACTGCAACTGCTCAGATGGTGCTCCTTCCAGGCAGGAGGAGAACACAGTGATGAGCCATGGCATTCACCTTTAACTCCATTAAAATGCCCTTTCTGCCTACTCTGTCCTAAATGCTCTTTCCAGGCACCTTTTTGATCACAGCAATTTCCTTCAATGGGGTTGGAGAAGACCCCATAAATTCAGTGTCCCTGAAGAGCAGATTATCCTTAGAATAGCACATTGGCCAGTTTTGCTTTCTCTTTATAGTATGAGAAGAATCTATAAAGGCCTCTCTCAAGAAATTCCTATGAGAAAGACAGACTTTCTCTTTTTGCCTGATTCTCCTAAGGAAAGCCCAACCTTTTAACTTTTCTCTGTTCCACAAGTTCTGGAGCCTGCTGAGCTCTCAGGTGCAGCAGAGCACAGCTTCAGGGGAGAAAGACAAAAGCAGCTACTTCCCTCTTCTCCTGAGGGTGAAAAATCAAGTAATCAGGGTAAAGAGTAGTCAGGTTTAATAACATCATCTTACAGGGGAGGAACTTACAAATTTGCAAGACTCTTAACAGTTTACACAGAAATACCATTATTAGAAATCAGAACAGAAAAAACCATCCTTCATGTTCCAATGTTTAATAAAGTCTGGATAATGATACTGTTCCTCTTCACTGAATTCCAGGGACATTTGGACATATAACCTCTCTAAAGATCTCAGCCAATGTTATTCATCATTTGTCTCAGTAAATGTCAATAGAGCTTTAAGTCCTTTGATAAGTTAAATGCCACTGGGCAAGCCTGCACCGTCAGGCCATGCTTCTATTATTCAATTCATTTAGCTGCTCAAACAGACAAATGGCATCAGCCCAGCAGTTAATAATTTCTTCACGCTCCTGTGTTTTCCTTAGGGCAAGAGACAGTTCGGCCTCCATATTGATTTGGCCCAGTACTTTCCCTGAATACTCTGGTACATCAAGGTTAATTATGCAGCCAACTCTAATAATGTGATGTGCTGGGGACTAAGCTGCTTACACTGACTTGTGCTCCAAGCTGAGCACACTGTAAATTCAAATCCAGTTTCAGAAGTAAGTGGATGACACTTTAACTAACTGAGAACACCATCTCCAGAGCCAGGATGAGTTTTGCACTTTGCTGCTCAAGAATCAGAACAAAATCTCTTTGTGAATTTGTGTTTAGGCAGCACAAAGAAAAATATCCCTTCCCAGAGACTTGGAATTCTGGCCAGACACAGTTTTCCCTGCTACTACTGCCACCCAGTGAAACTGTACAGTTAGGGGGAAATGCCACTGTTTTCAAAGATCCTAAAATTCTTTTTCAGATATGACTCTCATGACAATATGCAATACCTGTAGCTTCAAAAGTCAACTGGCTTTTGTTTTGCACCCTGAAATTAAAAAACCCCCACATACTCCCAGATTTTAAAACTAAAGTGTTCAAGAAATCTAGGGTATGCATAGATAACCAAATTTAATCTGGAACTCATTTATTCATAATAATATTGTATGCATACACCTATATATAAAAGCATGCACACAGAAAAACGCCCAACTAATTCATTGATCTAAATTCACACATAACAGGTAAGTGTCCACATTTGTTTCAAGCACAGTCATGTTGTGACACAGATACAAGTTCTAGATGCAAGGGTTAGACTATGAGTATCTTACATATCTGCGCTATTATTTCTTTTAGGGGGAAACCCAGGTTTCACCCTATCCCCAGGCAACAGGTAAGAAAAGTAAAGCTTTTCACAGTGCAACGAAAGCCTCAAACCTAACATCAAAACTAATTTGATCTGCACAAAAAGAAAGGACTATCTTCTGAAGTTTCTAAGAGACTGCAAATTGAAAAAATGCAGCCACAAGGCATCATGAAATGTCATAAAGGACTAGCTTTTGTAGTGAGGCTGCTACGTGAGCACACTTGGTACCTTCTTATTTAGGATATTCAATGTCCCTTGTCAGAACAGCAGAGTATTTATTGGTCATGTACAGCCTGTTCTGTACTCCAAAGAGCTATCAAGCTGCAATGAATTTCATCAGATTAGATATAGGAACATGCAATATATTTGATTTCCCTTTTTCTTTCGTTGTAAGATTAGCCAGAGGCTTAAAGATTAATAAAACTTAATTCTTCCTTAAAATTCTTCAATGAATTGGTTTTCTGTGCAATTGGGATGGCCATAATTTACCCTCAGTCCTCCTGCTGTAACAGTTACAAGCATGCCTTCCAGCAGCTCCCCCAAAAGGGTTCATCACTGATGTTTTTAATATTCACTTTCATAATATTAATTATATTGAACCAGTTCCTTATTAATGTACATGTTCCATAGGAATTACATTGTAATTTTCACCTGATTAATGTCAACCCGTTAGAAAGTGTCTCTGGAAAGCATTATTAATGGCAATGGTGGTGATTAAGCTAAAGCAAGGGTTAAATTAGGAAACACATTAATTACTAACTAGCCATTACCTAAAGAAAAGCCATTAATATGCTGAGACGGCAATAGCTGGACAAATTCCCTTTTCTTACCCTTGACATTGTTGCAGTTACTCATGCCTAAGCCACTCATGGTTGCAAGTCCTCCTGATCCACAGCATGTTATTTTTCTCCATTAGTACTTCCATGTGTGGCCTCTCCTCCATTACTATGTGGTGGGAGAGGTAGTGCCCAGCTTACCCACCACCTCCCTACATCCAGCAACAATCACACTGATAACACATTTTTCAGTGATCTTGCTTAAAACAGTTAACACCAATGAGCACTGTAGCACATCTGGCCCCAGTGACCCAGCTCTTAAGCTCCATCAGAAATGGGATGTATAATTAACGCGGCTCTTACTTGCGCAAAGCGTTCAGCATTTCTGTTCACTGTGAACTGGTAAGTTATGTTTGAAAACTGAATGCTGACAGGGAGGATGGAGACATTGAAATGAAGCATCACCGATCTTTCTGGGCCCTGAAATTCTGTGTCATTCACCAAAACATCCAGCTGGAAGGAACGATGCTCTGTGACTGAAATGCTTTTATTCAGTACCAGTTCTGCGAAGGAAAAGATTAGTCTATTAGCAACCCACATTATCTGCAATTGTATCTTTTAATACTGCAAGCCCAACAAAAACAGATACACCAAATTTAATTATACACATCCAAGTTTCCTAACAGGAAATAGAAGGCAAGTTAAATATGAAATATGTTCTTATAGAGTTATGCTCTCTGTCATTCAAGATGCTTGGGAGGTCTTCTTCTCTTCTACCTACCAAGCTAAGAATCTTACAATCAAAACATCATCATCCCATACACTCCCTATCACAGAGATACACAAGCTCCATTTTTTCCCATACATACTTAAAACTCATTGTTTTCTTCACTTGAAATTACTCAGCCTTCTTCGGCTCAATACCTACAAAATGCTCAGAAAAATTCAAGAGCTGATTGGTCAACTACTAACAAGCAACTTCTTTTTTTGAAGAAAGAGTCCTTACTGTATTCGTGCCGAGTTCCCCTCACTTGGCTGCCATTTGGGCTGAAGTGGATTTCATCAAAGATGTGCTCTACACGAAACATTTCACTTATCCAGGGATCATCAGTAATGATGGTTCCTGTGTATTTCCTTCTGCTGCTTTCAAGGGGATAAATAGGCGTGGTGTCTGCATCGTACACGGTCAGCGTGGAAAGAACAGTGCCCTGGTAGGAAACAATAAACAGTACTGCTGAAGGACCTGAAGTTTTCTCCTTCTGATAACTGGAGATTGAAATACTGGTCAAACAAGGCTTTATAACTTCTATAACTGAAACTCAGGCAAATGTACTCATAGATGTCTTGTCAAGACTTACTCTAGTCAGGAGATGGCAGCAAACTCCCAAGATCAGTCTTTTCCCTTCCAGACACAAATTTGACCAGAATGTACTTTGAAGGGAAAATTGACAATCAAGAGATCTAGCTGTTAAGAAGTAGAAGTCCTCTCACGAAACACACATCATTTAATGCCCCTAAAAATCCTTCTCTATACCACTGACTTATAAAGTGTCGTTGCTCCCACAGAGCAGCTCAACAGCCCACATGTGTACTTCCCTACTGAAGCAAGGGGTACGTGTGCACACGGGCACCAAAGACACCCAGGGATTCGGACCTCTTGAATGATCAGCATGGCATGGTAAGGGAAAAGTGGGAGGACAGTATTAAAACAAGATCCTGGAGCTCACCATTAACAGCCTGGAAACTGAAGTTTCCAGGCGCAGTGGTTTTCCTGTAGAAGTCAACCACTACTTCTATAATATCCTAATAAATGTTCTTAACACAGTCCTGTATGTTACACAGATTTGCATGTATAGGACAGATACACACATACACTTGCTCTAATAACACTATTTTAATCCCTTGGAAGAAGCAACACTGTAACAAACAGAGCAGAGCTCAGTATGTAGAGATCCTGACCATAGACTCAGCAATTATCCATCCCAACCTTGGAAACGGCTCAAATTTCTTCACACTCTTTGATTATTAACCCAAACTCCTCTTTCTTTGGGATCTGAGCAATACATAACTTGGGGCAGAGGAATCCTACAAACAGCATTTTACAATCGCAGACCTGCAGAGTGGGGTGTGGTGATGGGCTCGTTGTCAAGATTACCCAGGCAGAAAGTGATGCTTCCCAGGAGTCCTGCCTCCCACTGCTGTGCCCATACTTCAGGAACCAGGTAAAGGAGAACACTACCAACATTACCTCTTTCCTGTTGAACTCCACGACAGCATCTGCACTGTCAGTGCCATTGGGAAGGAAGGGAGGAGAGTCATCTTCATCTAATACATTCACCAGGAAAGGCACCTCAACCTGCATCTCCCTGAGTCCCTCTCTGACGGTGCACTTGGCAATGAGCTCATATCTCTCCCTCTCCTCCCGATCCAGGTGCTGGGTCACCCGCACGCTGGTGTTGCTCTCGTTGTACCGAAAGGGAACACCTTCAGCTGCAAAACAGCCACAACATACACAGGCTCAATCACTTCACAGTATAGGGCTCTGATGGCTTTAATATTCCCCTGCAATTCAGTAAATCCATTTGGACATCATGACTGTGCAATAAATGACAGACTCAGAAGTAAAACAGAAAGAACTTGTGTGGTTATATTAGGGGAGGGAGAAAGCATGGAATATATGGGAAGACTCTACAGTTTAGAAGCAGCAGAATTTAAAGCTCAGGATATTCTCAGTCTGCTTTTAGCAGATATAAAATTCTGATCTTTCCTTTAGGGAAGGAGACAGTCCTCCTTCCCATTTACTCTGTATATCTCAAAAGCAGAATCTTCAGGCTCAGTTTAGGTTTGCAAAGGAACTTCCTTTATAGAATCAAATCTAGAGGATCTACTACAAAAGAGATCTTTTAACAGTGCAGCTGTTTGAATCTATTGCTAGTACGTGAGTGGCCCAGATCCAGTTTTACCTGCAAGCAATTTGTAGGAAATGCTGAGGTTCTGACACAGATGATGAACTGACGGTAACTGGAGCTGATGAAATGTACCAGGTGGTTTATTCTCCTTGATGTGAAAGGAGAGATCCATTTCTGTGAAGCAAAGCTGCCTTGCTGTCAGGGAACTGCAAGCTGGTGCAGTAGCATTGATCAAAGAGAGGAAAACCGCGGTGCGTGTAGCGGAGTCACATTCCTTCTCTTGGAAAGGGTGGGATGAAAGGAAGACATACAGCATCACCTTGGATAATGGCATCCAATTTCCTACAGCTTCAGGGGAAAGAAATCACCATTAGAAATATTTAACAGAAGACAATCCAACATTTCCTTTCCTCATATTCTTTCCATGTCCATTATTCCATAAAAGATCCTTTAATCCTATTATGTGGTAAAGCAACTCTTCAATATGCCAGATGCTGGAGGGAAGACTTTAAAGTAATTTAATAATCCAAATAAGCCTAAAACTATAGGGCTTGGCACCAATTTTGCATTATAGAATCTCGAAACCAGTATCAGCATTCTGTCTGTAAGAAAGAGACACAAAAACACGTCACTAGCAGTAATCAGCTCTTTGATAGGACTGGTTTTTCAAGGGACTAGAGCAGAGTGGGCCGGAAACAGGAAAAATAATGCACAAGATGGCAACAGATACTCAGGACAAACCCATATCAGGACTAACATTTCAGTCACAGCATTCCAACAGTACGGATTGTCTAGGTTCAGAGAACAGATTGCTCCATCATTTTGAAATATAAAGAGGCGGACAAAAGACAAAATAGAAGTTAAAATCAACCTGTGGCATCTACTAATACTTCCTCAAGCCTTGTTTTGATTCCCTTGGTTTGACTACAGACAGCACAGTAATATCTCTATAATAGATCTAATTCATTTGAAAAGAAGTTCCAGGTCACTTTGATCCGTATGAACTAAACAAGGCTCTCGAGTGTTAAGTAGCTATTCCTTTGTTCAGCACAAATACTTGATATACATGAATGCCAAGTACATGAATGCTATCAAACATTCAGCACTTCAAAAATAAAGCATGAAGTGTCTGAATTTGAAACTTTCAACATCAAGGCACCTAAGTCTGAAGATAGTGTTGATATATGGATCTTACATACTGAAGACAGTTACTACAGACTCTCTTCAACAGTAAAATTTCTGCAACTATCACAGTGGTATGCCATTAACTCCTCATCCATTTCCTCCTCCACCATCTAATGATACCTGATTTCCTCATAGATCAAAATTACCAAAGCAAATTTACTGCTAGAGCATAAAAGAAAAAAACCTGAGATAATGAATTTTTGTAGTTCAAGAGTAAGCTTCTCCAAAAAAAGCCAAATCTCAAGTGAGGGGGAGAGGTACAATCAACCATTTATTCTAAGAGCTCTGCAGTGTAACATGCAAATGTAATTTGTGAATCCATGTCACCAGAATCAAAGGACCATTCATGTAAAAATTTGAACCACTCTCACAGCATTTGTCTGGGAATCCCTAACACAATGAACTGGTCTCACTTGCATCAGTACATGAACAAACTGCAAATCTCAGTGCAAAGCTGTACTCTATACAGCTGTGAAATGCATAAAAGGTACTTCCAGTAATATAACTGTCCCATCCTACTGGAGTTCCCAGTGTGAGCAAAAGGATGTGTCCCACATCAGCATCTGCTCTGGCATACTGCTGTGGATTTTATTTGGTCTGATTCCTCATTTTAAAAGGGCAGATGTGTTTTTTCCAAATTTGATGCTCTTCTTCCAATGGAGAAATCTCATTGTCTGAATGTATTTTGCTTTAAGAACAGATGCCTCAAGAAGAAAAGCTGGTCTCATACTTACACAGCATGTTAAAGTCCTCTCTATCCAGGCTTTTGCTGAGGTATAGAAGTCCTGTGTTTTCTTTGATTTGGAACCAATTATTTTCATGTGATCTTGCTCGAGAAATTATGCGATTCTGGCACAGATGAAAGTGGGCCCCTTCCTCACGTGAATCCTTCAAGGCATGGATGTGCAGGAGCGGCGTTCCTGCCGGCTCGTCTATGTAGACATTCTCCAAGTACTCCTTCCTGGGGAAGTAGAGACCCAAGGCCACTGCAAAGGAAGGCACACGAGAGAAAAAGGCCCAGTTACATGATTTTTTCCCTGGTGTTTTCTTAATAGATGCGTTTCCAAAGAAACAAATTTAATTCTGTAAGAAATAATTAAAAGAAGATGTGGGAAAAGGCAGATCCTCATCTGGTGTAAATAAATACTGTTTTACATCACTCAAGCCAAGGACACAGCCACCAAAAACATGGCCTATCTTTCATGTGCAATTACAAAATTATCTGCTTTTTGAAAGCAAAACTGCTTTGCTGTAGAAAAAACTCAGTTTAAGATGAACACTTAATGAAGCTCTGCTTGCCAAATTTTATTTCAGTTCCTATCTGGAGCATTCAGTTGTAATTCCATCACCTCACAGATGATATTCAAAGAAGGAAGAAAACCTTTGATGAAATCACACATTAAAAGCCTTTAAATGTGCTCTCAGTTGAGAGAAAACACAAAAATTTATCAATGGCTTGCACACTTTTCCTCAGGTTATAAAATAAAACCCCTCTTACAGAGCCTTCTGGCTCCTCTCTTTCTAAACAGGCCAGCATACAGAAAATGGGAATTGCTAGAAAATGGGAGTACTGCAAGTGTTTTAAAGTATTTAAAATATGACAGACGGGAAAGCTGAGAAGTGAGTGAGAAGGGAAACATATATTTCTTTTTCACTACAATGACTGCGACTGACTCAGTAATTTTCCACCTTGGCACTGAAGGCATTTACATTTAGTAGGGCTCAACTGCCCCTTAGTGCCTGTTTCTTCAGCTGATCTGACCTCACCAGGTCACTGTGCAATGGCCTCTCTACCTCTTTGCAGGGCTTCCCTTCCAATTTTGCTTCTTGCTCATGTGATCACAGTGGAATGCTTGATTTGCAAGGAGGGGACAAAGTGATGCTCAATGTGCTCACACAGACCAAAATACTGGAACTGTCACTCTTGGACTTTACATGCACTGGCAGTCAGTACTTGTTCTCATCCAACAAAACACTTGAATACTGCAGAATTATGCATCATTCAATCCAACTGATAAGGAGTCAGGCATATAAAAAGCTCACACATCTGCTGAACAAATGTAAACAATAACAATTTCCATATGTTACTAAGACTAAGCTCTCTCAGCTTAAATCAAGCCAGACACAACTGGACATGATGGTAACGCAGCAGTAAAATTAGGGATATAATGCCAAAACATCTTCAAAATAGCATCAGGGTATAGCACATATTTATGTATTAGTATTGGATCCATACACTGTTTTACTGAATGGAGTGCACCGCAAATAAACTGTAAACAAGAGACCTCTAATTTCATTTAGAAATACCACAGAAACCATTGTACCTTGCAATGATTCACGACATCATCTGTATCCCTGGATGCAAGTACATCCATCAGGTTTTCAGAGGCCTATTATTTTTTTTTCTACATATACTTTTGCAATATATGAATAAAATGGCAAAGTAATATAGTAGGTGAATTCATTCCAAAGGAATTAATTCAAAGAGAGGCCAACCAGAGTCTTTTTGAGAGTTTTAGAAAAGCATTAACTCTAGACATTGTCCATAAAAAATATTACTTTTGACTCTGGTGCTATCATCCTCTCTTCTTTGTAAGTAAGATTCTTGAGTATTTGTACTAAATTTCAATTTTTTTTTAAGTCACTTCATCTTTTTTGAAGCACACGTAAACCTGGGGTATATGCACTGCTAGAACTCCTAACAAATGGCTACAGTAACAAGAGGAATAAGATGATGAGCCCAGTCCCGGTGCAAGTAAATAGACTCCCTTGGGGTATTTTGTGTAAAAACTTGATTTTAAAACAAGGAAAATTTCCTCAAAAATAATTCAACACTGAAAATTCACTACTTAAGACTAAAAAAATACTTTCAACTCACAGATGCATACAAATGAGGCTTACACAACAGTACCCGTTACTTCCTTGTTTCCAAGACTGGGGTGAACAGTCCAGGATGCTCACGTCATGCAGTGCAAGAACCAGCACCACTGCAGAGGCACAAAATCACCTCCAGATGAAGGAGCATATATAAACACTACCAATGTGTAACATGGGAAGTTGGAAAGGGAGAAAAATGGAAAAAATTGGAATATTTTGAGTTGCAATTATTTGCTGCCTTATCTTAAACAAGTCTGCTAATACGCTTTGCTCTACAAATGAGGGCTCACACTGCACACAGGTACAGTCGTGTTTAACCAAGCACATAAATAATTCTGACAGGCATGGCCACTTAAATGGCAGAGTCAGCATTTAAAAGAAAAGGTTAATATCGATGCTGCAGACCCTCTGAAGTTCTTTGGCATCAGTTCACAGCAGGAAGATATCTTCTCCATTGTCAGAAAGAAAAGGAAAAATCCTGTAATATAAAAAAGATGATTCTCTGCAAATAACAGAAATGCAAAATAATGTGTTTATTTTAAAGAGAGGAGAATTCCTTCATAAAATATTTTAGCGTTTACATACTAATTAGCTGGAAATGTACTTCATAAGTTTCAAAGCCACTTCAAGAAATTAGAAAAAGCTGCTGTAAGAGATTTAAATAGACATGTGATCTTTTTCAACTCAACTAAAACTGAACAAACTAAATTCTGTCTATCAACAGTGTTAGTTTTTAGTACAGAGCAGAATTCCAATTGAGGACCAATACCCAAGGATAGTTTTAAGTGCTACAAGTGAATATGTAAAATTTTTGTATTTTATTTAGCAAACAAATATTTGAAGAGACTTTACAACACTGAAAAATAAATTTTAAAAAGATATAAAAATTTGATTTAGACACGTAGCAATAGTCACCCACTGCTGTGAAGTTACTGAGATTTTGTGAAGTGGTTTTTGTCACTGACTCAGGCACTGAAAGAGATGGGAGTTATGCAACAGACTGCCCAGGTCACAACCACACTCTGCATATAAATCTTTGGGGGCTAATTTTAAAGGAGACCTTTGAAGTAGAAACGTAGCACCCACTTCTCAGAGCTGTGTTCATTCCTTTAAGCCTAGTAGTGAGTTAAAACAAAATTCAATAAACCTGCCATCTGGCAAGTATGCTGCAGGAGGAAAAGGTTCTAATCCTGGCCACAGTTCCTTGTGTCCTGAAAAAAAAAAAAATCCATTTCCAAGGACTTGTGCAAGCTTCCTATGGAAGCCAGATGGAGTTTTTAATGAATCTGCCATTTAAATAAAGAGGAATTGAGATGGTTACATTCAAAACTGATGGTTAAAGTGCTTTTGCTTGGGAATTAAAAGCAGAGAAAAATTTTGTGTTACAAGTTTGAAATGCACCACAAGAAGGTTGTGCTCTGTAACATCAGAGAATCATTAAAATATTCTGGCATCTCTGAACATTTCTTTAGACGATGCTTCAGCTCTCCATACTACAATCAGCACAGGAAACACAGCATCCTCTGATGGATGAGCAATATTATGGGATAACAGCGTATCAGTAACACACAGAAGAGAAAAGTGATCACGTTTAAGCAGATGTAATGCTACTAACTAATAGCTCCTACAGGAAATAGATACAGTTATGACAGCAGTTTTCCAGTTCAGGGAGAGAAAGTAACTAAAATGAGAGTAGAGAAATGAGATTATATGTACTTTGATGCCTACGTGATTGCCTTTTGAAATAAGGCAATTTTTCAAGCAGCTTTTTTCTGTCATGAATGATTAGGTAAATAATGCCTTTTTTGATACGAATTGATTTTTCCTGTACACAATTTGCTGTACAAAACTTTAGATGTTTTTAGTGCTTTTTATGCTTGCCACTATCATCTTGAGTAGTATTTGGGGATGGTTCTTGATGAAAACTGTGAAAGTGACTACAGCAACATTATATTCCTATTATCAGAAAATACCGTTTAACTTTTTAGTCACAAAATGAAGGAGTAGGAAATTTTTTTATTAGATACAGAGGAAGACTTGACTGTAAGGCATTCTCCTAATGTCTGTAACCAGCTTTCAAGGTACAACTACAGACTTCAAACAAACAGTTTTGAAGTAGCAGATGTATGGAATTCATAGTCAAAATTCAAAGTCTGAATGACCACTGCTTGGCTTAAATTACACTAAGCATTTGAACAAAAGGTTCACTCTTTATTTAAAAAATTCAAATGGCTGAAATATAACATTACTCACTAAAATGATTTTGTGTTTTATTACTCATTGAAAACTGTCTCTCAAGCCTGAGTGTCTCTTACCTTCAAACTTTTTACTAGTTCACGTTAGTATACTTTTGTCCAGTAAATCAAATTCTTCACAGATCTCAAGGTGTCTGCTGGATGAACATGCATTTAAACACACTAGGCCCAGTTTGGTTTCATTTAAAAATTAAAAAGGAAAAAAAAAATCCCAGCAAAATCAAAATAACGGTTGTTTTTCATTCAGCAGGCAGTACACACCTCTATAACCTACATCTGCCAAAATTTACTCAGAGCTTCTCAGCATTTTGGAGGACAACAAAACAATTTATTTAGAACAGAATAGCCCCATACAATCAAAATCTTTAATCCAGAACTGACATGCATCTCCAAGAAAAGGGAGATGCTTTTAATGCAATGATAGCCCTGTCAATGTAACATACAGTATTTAATGATATAACAGATGAACATGGGAGTCTGTTGTTAATAATCCTCCATTTGTTGCAAAGCATCAGATTTCAACAGGCAATTATCTGTCAAGGTTAGTTTTGTGCTCCTGAAATAACCACCTTTACTTCTGACAAGCAGCCATTATGTTCCATTACTAGTATTAATACATCTAACGTTCGATTCATCAGAGAATAAGCCAGTAATATACTTGTGTATTTTAAATTAAAGGACCTGCCCACTTAATTCCCTTCTAGTCTCTACACAATTAGGAAATAAACTTATCCTCATAAACCAAAAAGTCTGTATTTTGGGAAAAACACCCACTTGACAGAGAAGTAGTATGGAACAGCAGAGATAGAAACACCACTTTGAAGTCAATCCTCAGCCAAGCAGAGGGTCAGGTGCGAGCCAGCCTGTGCCAGCTGGGGACACGGCACAGGTGACACAGGGACCCTGACCTCCCTAAATGCCCAGCCAGGCACCAGGGTGAGCCAGGCTCCAGCCACCACGCAGGGCAGGCTGCTTCTGACACAAGCACAAGTCATAAAACTTCTCCTGGTTTTATACAAAAGTTCAGTCAAATTCTGCCTCCTGCCCGGCTGGGTGTGAGTCACTACAACAGTGACAAAGGGAACAAGTGGCATTCTCCTAATAGACTAGCAAGCCAGCATGATGTTATTTACTTTTAGATGTCTCATTTTTAAGCTGGTCACTACAGATGTGGTATGAACCTGAGAATATAAGAAACTGTATTAAAGTGAAAATGAAATTTTTGCATTTTTTTCACAAAGCTCTGGAGCCTAGGTTAGAGGGGACTGGGGAAAGATCACTATAGGGATTCATACTACAATTTTCTTACAGTGGCTGTAGTCAAACTTATGGAGCTGTATAACTGCAAAATGTCACCTGTTGTGTATATTTACATGTAGTACAATTGTTGGAGAACAACAGAATAAATTTCAGTACCATCAGCCTCACTGAAATACATGTGCTTTACAGAACTTGATACCTCCAGAGAGAACAGGTCCTTATGAAGTGATGGTAAGCAGAAACAGTCCTTAACTGGAATATGGTCCAGACCTGTTAAACTGCTCTGCTTTAATCTAACTGCCTCTCTTGTGATTTTCCTCACCAGATTCCCACACTCATACTGAAAATAACTCTGAATTTTAGACTGAAAATGTAGAAATTAGGTAAAAAGAAATTTTTTTATCAGATACTATATTAAATATAGTATTAGATAACACATAGAAGATAAAAATATATAATTAGATATAGTAGTCACAAAGTCTAGAAGCCTCCTTCCACTTGCAGTCTGATGACCTGTTGCTTGTTTTGGGGTTTTTTGTTATTTTAGCAAAACCACAAATTTTTGATGCTTCAGTGTTCTAAGTACCAGTGTTAGTAGAACTTAAAATATTCCTTGTAAAAATTAATATGCATGGAAAGCTTCTGTGAGAGATTGCAGGGTTTTCTGAAAATTCTTCAGATCCTGATTCTGCCTCTTCTTATTTGTGTGATTAAATACTTCTTTTTTAAAGTATGGTTTAATTGTTAGAGAATAACTGGATGTAATTTTGCTCTCTAGGAGTACAGAGCTGAAATGTAAGACAAGGAAACCTTCTATTGTATTGCAGTACCAACTTAATAAATAATTAATAGAATTTATTTATTTTGTGTATGATCTCATGTGCCTTCTATCTCACGTGTTTATTTATTACGTGTACGTAAAGATTGAGATAATGAGAAGCTGGAGAAGACCAGTGACATGTGTCTCACTGTTCTGTGCTAAAACCGACACACTACTTGCATCAAAACCATAAATCCTCAATTAACAATGCAGTGACATAGAAGTGCTCTAAATTCCTGTTAGACTTTAATTAGCCTTTACATGTATTTACTCTAACAGTGCTGAGCTCATACAGAGGTAAACATAGTAGCAAATTGGAGAACAAAGTAATGACAACCAAATATATTTGTTTCATAAAAACATAAAAATAAATCACAGGACACTTATCTGCAGAAATTGTTCAGCACATTGTTCAAGGATTAAAAGATCCTTAAAGGCAAAGACAAGTAAGTTTAAATTATCTTAGTTAAAAGGATATCAGCATCACAATACATTTCCTACATTAAGATACAGATCTAGATCACTGTGCTGATTCCTTAATAAATATAGAGTACTAAAATTTCACAATCCCAAGTCATGAAAATGAATGAAAACCAATTAACTGTTGATTTATGACAAAGATTTGTATATGCACAAACTCCTGCATTCCATTACTACTTAAGCTCAAATTTCCCCATTTCTCTTCCTCCAGCTGCACTTGATTCTGCATCACCAAAACGAACACAAGTCTTCCTGTCAATTATAAATAGATGAAGTCAGACATAAGGAATCACTTTCTGACAGCTCAGTGCAGTTCACGAACACCTCCATCCATTTCCCCTGCCTAAGACAACTTCAGAGAGAAAACAGGCTCAGGTGAAACAAGTACCAATATTTCTCACAAATAGCTTCTTTGCCCCTCAGCATCACTGCACCACGACAATTAACAGAACCTTGACCAAATGTAACACTACCAACGTGGGATAACTGCACAATGTTTAAATGTTCTTCATCAACACCAGTGACCCTGCACCTGGGTCATGGCAAGGAGTCTGATTTTCAGAGAAAAGTTGCATGAAAAACCTTCTCATTTTCTAGGGAGTGGATGACTTTACAGCATCTGGATCGAATTTTTACTTTGGATTCTCCACTTTGCACTGGAAAACCTATTTTCTATATTTAGTGCAGATGTGTAAAAAATTAGCCTGCTAGACCTCATGTAGTAACATAGGAAAAGCTACTATTCAGCCCAGCCTGAATTGTGTTTTATCTGTATCTAGCATCTCTAGCTTCCCTTATTTTCTCAAATTCCTGCAGCTCATGAAAGAGAGAGACAGAGCAGTATAATTACTGCCTTACAGCAGCAGGCAATCAATGAAAAGTTTTGCTGCTGGTGGTTGAAAAGTTGCCAAAAAATGGTAATGACATGAACGTCCAGAGTGCTCTGTTATTAAGAGCTGCTATTCTCTTTCCAAACACTCAAGGGAGCTATGAGCTTGCAGTTCAATTTTTCAGTCCAGGAAGTGAAATCTCACTGCAACTGCAAGCTTATTTGTTTATTGATTTATTTAAAATTTTGTCTTGAATTAACACAGCATTTTGGTTTAATCACTATATTTTAGGTTAAGATGACTATATTTTAGGTGATCTATGAAATCAAATGTAGAACAAGCTCTTATTGTTGTTTTTTATATCTTATTATCTCATTCTAATGCATACACATATAAGAACTAAAACACTGTTAAGACACACCTTCACTTGAATCTCTAAATCCTTAAGACACTGATAGAGGATAAATTTTCTTAAGTGCTCTTTCAAGGCAAAGTGCTTCTAAAATAGTTTCATAAAAATCTCTATGACACCTGACATCATTAAAAAAATGGTTAAAAAAAAAAAAAAAGAAGAAGAAGAAGATAAGAACCCCCACTATCCCAACTGTGAACATCCCTGTTTAATAAAACAGAACTTTTCCTTTGGGGACTTTTAGTCATTACCACACAGTAGCTACTCATTATGCTGTTGTCTTAAAGCATAAATGTTGTCAGCAGAAGGGCAGAATTGTATTGACAAGGCTTGGAAAGGGGCCGACAGACTACTAATGATATGTGCTGGGCACTGCTGCCTGTTCTAGCTCTTCTCTGCTGGCTTTGAGACAGTCACAAACTACATCGCATCACTGACAAGGACAGGAATGAACCAGAGAAGTCTAAAAGAAACAATAGCAAAAGCAGCCGTAATATCTGGAATAGCAGGGGCCTTTACAGGATTTTACAAGAGCTTTACTTTCCTTTAAGTGAACTTCTGGGTTACAGCCCAGTCCCTTGCTAGAAGGCGTGCCAAACCATTACAGACTGCGCAGCGAGCGCATGCACTAAACAATCCTCCTCTGATTATTAAAGACTGAACTTGCTTAATATATTTCATAACTATTTCAATGCCTTTTTAACTTTACAAACATTTTTACTCTTAACAGCTAAAACTTTGCCCCATGTTTACACCCTCCACTGCCAAGAGAAGGGAAGTAATTTTTGTGTCTCTGATACATACAGTCACTTTTGAATAAAGATTTTGCTAATCCTGCTATGCTGCAGTTTCTCTGTGGGGTAACTTCTTTCTGTCTTTAATTATTAGTTATTTCTTCTACATGCAAGGTCTGCACCAAGTCCTGGCGGTTACTGATGCACACAGATAGTCCTTGATGCTGACATTTATTCTGAACTCAGACTACCAGAGCAGTCATTCTGATCACACATTTTTGATGTATAAACAAACTGTAAGTGACAGACCCAGAGTCAAAGGAAGTGCTATCATCCTTCAGCATTTAGCTCCTGGGCAGCCTGACCCAAAAAGAATATTGAAACACAAAGTTGATACATTTACATTTTTCTCAGATGCTTTCTGCTCTGTCCATGAGCTGAAAACACCTCCAGTGGCATCTCCCATCACAAAGAAGTAATCAGGTTTTGCTACAGCACAGTATCTCCATGCATACTTTATTAAGGCATTTTGATTTTTCAATTCTGCAAATGTGCCTGTTGCACTATTTCATCAAGAGCTCATGTTTGAAATTTAAGTGTCAGTAAGAAAAACTCATTTCCTCTGCTTCCCCTCTTTCCTGATCAAGGCAGCAATATTCACAAGATACAAGACTATAACATATAATGAAAACACAAGTTCAGATTTCAACTGAATACCACAGAAATGCAAATTAAAAACTGGGTGACTCTGTTAAGAAGTGCCTTTCCTCACCTGTGCCTTAGACACAATCCCTGCCACCCCAAACACTGTCATCAACAAACCAAGCTGGATTTTAAAGTCGTGGTATGTGACTCAAGTGTGTTGACTTTTCTGTGAATGCTTCCCATGAAACAGTGTCTCCCTGCATCAGGAATAAAAAGCTGCCTGGCTTGATGCTGTTTTATTATAAAAACTAAACAAAGCTTAAGTTTATAACATACACTTATCCATTCCCATTTTATCATTAATGACACCTGTTATGTTTCATGCCGAAAGGAGATGACAACATACATACAATATCCAGATTTCCCTCTATGCCACAGCTACCACGAACATGCTCACAGTAGGGTGGACTCTTCCTTTCATAAATCTCCTCTGCCAACAGGTTCAGGACTCAAGGCCAAAGCTAAATGTTCCTACAATTAATGAAGTCAGTGTGACAAAAAGACAAGAAATGGAAAAAAAACAACCTGCTGGAATAAACTCCTGGGGTTCTGATGCTGCATGGGATTAAAAAAAAGCTGGCTTAGGAAATTTCAGATTGAAGTTCCAACTTGCAGGTGCAATTAGAAAAATTTAGAAAGAGAAGAATGAAGTTTTGTATGATCTCTATAATACAATTAAATATCCATAACAAAACATTATCTATGTAAATCCTTATATTCAAAAACCCAGTTTTAGTTTTAACATGGATCCACACTGATTCTAGACTCTACCACTACATGTATGATGCAAAATGCACACCACAACCAAGCCAGATACCTAGGAAATTTTTGGAATAGTTTCAGGCTACAGAATAAAAGGTCCAGGGTATAAATCAATCTTTAGGTCACAAAGGTCCCCTGATGAGCATTAAAGCCACTTCCCAGAGCATTATCCAACCACAGGTCTATGTTTTTACATTTTTGGTGCACATTTCTTTTGCTGATGTGCTAATATTTTTCTGAGGACAGTAAAATCCACTGGGCAACTGCTCACTTTGCTAACCAAACTTCAGTGTGAGAAAAGTGAGGACAGAGTTGCTTAAAAGTATTTTGTGGCTTTCCAATTGCTCTGCTCTGGAATGAACATTGACAAGTTCTGCTGGACCTCCCTTGGAGTTCCCACACACCGGCTGGCAGAGATGAAAGCAGTAGGAAGGAAAATAAATGTCATTCCTTTCCATATTTCTCCAATTTAAAGCAGCTATCAATTTATCAGTTAATAAACACTGGCTTCAAGGAAAGACAGGATTCTGGATTTCAGTTTGCATGAATCATTTCAAAGGCAATGGTGTTCCCAGTGACTATTCCCTAGATTTTGTATGTTAAGGACTTGACCTTGCATATTTTTCCATACACTGGAGAGGACTTTACTCAGCTAGGTAATTGCTTGTGCATCTGGAGCACAATGCAGAACAAAAAGAAAACCAACCAACCAATCAAACGAAAAAAAACCCCTATTTTGTTTCTAGTACAAAAGGACTTCCAGTGAAGCCTGGCCTCCTCATGCCACTTTGAACATTCCTTAAGAGGTTCTTTGCATAGATCTGCCTCCAGGTATCTCAATATATCAGTTCAAGTAATGCTGCAAATCCAGTAGCCCACTGAGAGATACGACAATTGTGGGAAGCAATTTAGACAAACACTATATTTAGGATTGGCATCACACATACATTTACATGCTATCCAAAAAATAAAATGTCAAGAGCTCTGAAAGCACTGACCACTGTGTGGCCTTACATACTTGCTTACATACTTGCATATGGAACTGAGCGCTTCAGAAAGGTGGAAAACAATCAGCAGGCATCAGATGCTCGGTTACATGGATTACAGTTAGTGTTGAAGAGAAGATGGAAATTTGGGGAGCAATATTCACCAGGGCAAGATTCACAGAAACAGACCTACTATTTGCCAGTACTTTTGACTGACTTTCAAGCTCACCATCTGACTGGTCCTTCTGAAAAAGAAGAATCTTAAAAACCACAGACTGACAACTGTGTCTCACTTAAGGATGCACAGCAAGCTCAGAAGTTTCGTTAAATGCCTCAAAGTTTTAAGGACCAGGTGTTTTTCATCAGCAGTCTTGTCTCTTAGATTGAAAACAAGTTGGGAAGAGCAACAAGAGAAAACAAGTTGGGAAGCAGGAGATACAGGTAAAATGGCTGGAAGTTTCACCTCAATATGAGGAAGAGCCTCTTTCCACTGAGCACTGGAACAGGCAGCCCAGGGACATCGTGGAGCCTCCCTCTCTGGAGACATTCTGAACCCACCTGGACATGTCCCTGGTGACCCTGCCTTGGCAGGTGACCCTGCCTTGGCAGAAGGGTGGGGCTGGATGATGTCTAGAGGTCGCTTCCAGCCCTACCAGCTCATGTGGCACCACTGTGCCAAGCCTGCCCACACTCAGAGGAGCACCTGGATGTGCAGCACTCCAGCTCTGCTCAGAGAGCACACATTTAGAGTACATGAACCACATGCTTTAATACAGTTCATGTTCCTGAACAGTAGTTCATGCTACTGCCTAAGCACTGCTGAGCCTGCACCAGGCTACAGGCTCAGAACAACTGACAAATGTAGGCACATCTCACAAAAACAACTATTTTTAATACAATCACTGCCTCAGCCAAACTTGCTGAGGTCAAGAACCCTGTAAGACTTCACCAGCTTTGAGATTACAGGCAACGTTTTGCAAATACTTGCTGACAGGATAAGAAGACAAATTTTACCATATCCACAGTGACATAAATGTGTGAGAGTATGGGTTACACCTAAGGAAACAAAGATGCATGCTTGGGGAATATTGCATAAAAAGGTTTAGTCAAAAAGAATGAGAAAGTGTTACGTTTTAAGAACTTATGGTAAGGAAAAAAGAATGAGAAAGTGCTGTTTTAAGAACTTATGCTAAGGAAAACATTTAAAAGTCTCACCTACAATTCCCTGGGTACTGGTGTATGTTGTTTTAAACTTCTTTGTCCAGAATTTAGGTTCAAAATATTATTTGGAAAATTAGCACTATTCGAAGAGTTTAATGTGGTTTTCTGTAGCTAAATTTAATTCGGCAATATTTTGTTTTTAAGGTTGAACAATATTCCCTTTTAAACCAAAATTAATGTAGCACATCAGTTGTAATTTTTCAGTGATCCCCATCCATTTGAATGAATGCGACTTTACCAAAAAGCCCAGTGGAGTCAGTCAGTTTATATATCATTAAGCCACTATTTTTTACTGTATTCCATAAGGACTTTGTGGACCTACTCAAAGCTTTTTGGCTGACCCAATCTTTGCTGAAATACGACTTTTTACAAAGATCACATTGCTCTGACTCTGCTAATGGGAATGCCTAGCAGCAGATATTTTGTTTTGCCTTTGCATATTTGATTGGCAAAGCTCAGAAAGGATCTCACATGTTGCTGCAGTGAAGATCAACAATGTAATTTTAAAATTAGATTTATTCATTACGAGTTTAATCCACTTTTCTCTGAAAAAAGGCACAGCAAATCAACTTATACAGCTGTATGAGCAAAATATAGCTCTCTTGAAGCAAGAGACAGAACATAGCCTCTGTGATTGTAAGGCTGAAGTCCAGAATAGACTGGGCAACCTCTATGGCCGTATGTCTTGGATCCATTTTACACTGGATCCACCTGCTGACCTGCAGAGAGCATTTCGATCTCCCAGCACTACCCTAAATATGGGAGACTGGTTCATTTTTGTGACAACTTGGCCATCACTTGAGCATATATAGTTACCAGTATCTTTTCCACTTCTAAAGGAAAACTGAGAAGGCAAAAACAGATGGTATTTGATCAGAAACAGTGGTCTTTTTCTATAGATGTTTTTTAAAAACAACATATCACAGAATGCTTGAGGTTGGCAGGGACCTCTGGTGATCATCTGGTCCAACACTCCTACTCAAGCAACACCACCTAAAGCCACTTGTCCTGTTACTCAAGATAACCTTTTTTATGCCAAGCCCAGAAGTACACCAGCCAAAAGACATTTTGATCACACAGAGGCATTTACAGTCACAATAGTACTTCATACACTTCACCTTTGATTCAAGAAAATTAAGCTGTAAGCAAGCAAAAGATGACCTTCCTAGAAATACTTCCTTTTTAAAAATAAGAGCCATTTGCCAAGTATTTAGCATAGCAATAAAACATTAAAAGCAGCTGTATTGAGAAGTTGCTACAGATTTGATATTTATAAAAGCAAACAAAATCAATATAAATGGAATCCATACTTAATACATATATATGTGTTGGGAAATAGCCAGAGCCGCGGAAGACAAGCCTCATGCTATCATGGTCAGCAAGTCTCGTTTATTGAAGCTTAAAATACACAATTTATAATACTCTTAATTAGCTCATACATATTGCAAAAGCTCAGCTCATGATTGGTCTTCTTCCATTGACTCACTTGTTCCAGGAGGTTAGCCTTGCAGTAAGCAGTTCCTTATCTTGCAGTAGAAATCCACATTCCTCACAGTCTTAACCACCTGTTAATTGCTTTAACTTTATCTTCAAGGGCACATTGCCTTTGAAATCTTAAACCTTAACTAACTGAATGGTATCATGTCCTTTTTCTCTCAGCCAGGCCTCAGAGAAGCTCTCTACATATATGTTAATAAAAATTGCACTGTCTAGACCTTAATTATACTCATAAAAAAAATCAAATTGCTTCTTTAACCCATAATCATGTTTTTTTCTGGAGCAATTTAGATTAAGTTTGTCTCTTAAGTATGGAGAAAATCCTGTTTTCTAAAACAATTAATTTACCCTAGAAAGCTCATCAATGAAGCAACATATCTTCATTACATAGTCCAATGTTTCAAATATGGAAACAAAGCAAGAACAATATTAATACTGTACATATTTCTCTTCTGATTTAAACAATTTACCTATCAACACTTAACTTTCATATTGGTTTTGCACAAACTATATACTAGTATATGCTTATTCATAAGCATAAACACCCATCTGTGAAAATCTAATGGAAGTAGTAATACAGATACACTCACATACTTTGAACCCTAATCTTTTATACAATCAAGAGCTGTTCAGCATAAATGCTCATAAGCTGTTTTTCTAGATAGGCTATTAAGTGTGTACAGATTTTATATCTGAATACACTACGACTTCCAGTAGACCTTACAGAACTGTAATTAGTTTTTCCAGTGTTAATTTTCTGAAGCCTGTTTGTTCTTATAGTTTCAGACCCCTCCTAACCTCCTGCACAGCTCTATTTCCCAAGTTTTCCTTCAATCGTCACACAACTGGCATCCACAGCCCTCCAGAGCTCTGGCAAACTGAAAGCCTTCTATTTATCAGCTTCTAGCTATAGACAGAGAAAAGTGTGTGAAACTGGATTGTTTCCTAAAGTAATGCATACAATGAAGTTTCCAGTCCTGGAAATCCAGTTCACGTGGCTGCATAAGAACACCAGCGGTTCCTGTGAAGCAGAGCTGATCATGCAGTGTGTGCTGAGCTTGTGCCTCAAGGCTCTGGGACCTTGGTGCCACAACCTTTGCTGGTACTGGCTTAAACCAAGTGTGCCCAGAAGGAAGGATGTACAGACAACCCAGTGCATGGGGTTTTGCCCATCCAAAGGCTCTCCAGAGCAAAGGACAAGAGTGATTCCCTTTCCTTCTCCCTTCCCATCTGACAGAGGTTGTCAGCCAAAGCAAGGAAGACTTAACTGCTCTTTAAAAGCTGCTGTTTACACTCCAGTCAGTTACAATTATTCTAAATAGCCTCACTTGAAGATGATGATTCTTCAAAGGAATTTTCTAGAATTTCTTCCCTTGCCCTCAAGGTGCCACATGTTCCCCAGGGGAGGAAGGGCTGGCAGCCAGGCGACACAGGGAGAACATTATGAGGCACTGTCAACTGAGAGTTAAAGCTTTTAGCTTTCACTAGACCAAGCTCTGTGGGTAGTACCTCTCTGAGACTGCAACCAAGAGACTCCATTTCACGGGCACAACTGACAGGATTTGTGAAATCGTGGCACCGAGTTATTTGTTTGGGAGACATGTGTGACTTGTCCATCTGCATGGAAAACGTATGCTAAGGTCTTTTAACGAGGACTACACACAATGATAAGAGAACAGATTGCTGCATCACCTCTTCCACCATAATCCAGACAGATTGTCAAGCAGCTTGGGTCAGTCACCATGTGGGTTTTTTTGTTTTTTTTTTTTGCAATTCCTCAGAAAACTGACAAAAGAAACTCAGCAAAACTCCAATGAAAGAGTTGATGGCTTTTGTGTTTTGGCATTACTTTGCTTTGGGATGATGAACTTTCTCACACATTTGATTGATGTAACTAGCTTAACTGATTAATCACTTTGCCTCCTAGCAGTTCCTTCCTGCTTTTATCCAAGGAAACAGTCAATTAGGACTATAATTAATTCTTCCTTTCATGATATGGTAAATTTGGAAGGTTGTGACCACATGAATGCAGGCAATGCAGCTGGTTAATCTGCAACCCTGAACCTCATGCTTCTAATGAACAAACTACAGCTCTTATACTTCAAACAACAGACAAAACACCCAAATCCTCTACAGTTCACTTGGATACCTAGAAAAATGCACTTGGAAGAAACACATTTAACCAGGAAGCTGCACTGAAAAATCTATGAATGTGCTTTTATGTCAAACACATAAAGAAAACCATCAAAAACTACAAGACAAAACAAAATACTGAAAACTAGTAAACCAAGGTTAAGCACACTCAACAATTGGGTGGGAACAGCTAGTAAAACAGATTTTTAGCACAAACAGTGGAAAATCTCATCTGGATATAATAGATAAAGATTTCTCCATCATATCTCCATCAAATAAACTAGTTGCTCTTCTAAAATGAACTCCACCACGACAACAGAACTTCAGAGGCAGAAAGGAGATCAGGGAAAGTGCATCTACAGACTGTTCAAATCTCAGTCTACACAGCTACTTCACACCTTTCTCACCTTAAGGCAGCATTTTTCAGCAAATATCTAAGTATGAATTCAGAGGGTATTTTAGTAGCTGACTGCACTCTTACAAGTTTCATCCCTTTATCTGCATTACATTTCAATAACATTGACTCCAGAGATATCCTTCTCAAAGATACCACGAGTTTGGAGACTGTTAGATTATTTTTATGAAGTAGTTTGGAAATCACGTTCTAAGGATCTAAAAACTAATCTGGCTGATCAGACCATATGAATTCTATAATACATTAAATGATTTAATGCATCTTTGTATCGAGTGTAATTGGCTCCATAAATCTGGCAAAAGCAAGATACAGAGGCAGATGAGTAAACTAGTGGGAATAAACTTCTGAAATTGCACGTGAGCCAACAACGATTCCTTAATTAAAATTTTTTTGAATGAGTGAAGAGGTGATACTGAGTTCCATGTTCAAAAATTTGCTCTCAGAGTTACAGATCTGGATCAGACCTCAGACTGAGAAGTTTGGTTTCCTGCCCAGATCAGCTGCAGAGTAATTTCATGAAATTATCACAATTCAATAGAGAGACATGTTTTGCTTCAGCCTTGAAAATTGCTGAATTCACATACAGTTTAATTTGGGTTTGTACTTTGCTCCTCTGAACATTCTAAATGGAAATATCATTATTAACTTAATCCAAATCAGCACTACCTTTACACTCAGCTCCTACTGTTCCCCTTTTTTTTTTGCTAATGAAAATGCTAAGTAATGCAGCAGCTCCCTACTGGTCATCATTATTTACATGGAAACAGAAAATGGGTACTCAAAATAATAATAGTTAGTAATTTGATCACAGATTCCAGATGATCTCCAATCTTTAAGGCATTAACCACAATAAAGTTTATATTACATTTTCTCTGCTTATTCTTTCATGAATGGAATAACTGTGTCAGAAAGGAGCAGCTAAATAAAACAATGATTTTTATTCCACTGTATAGACATAAACATGTGCACCCAGAAAAGCACTGGATAAACCTTTAATTAAAATCCAAAATATTTGTTTTCAACCAAATAATATTTGAAATAACCACTCTGAAAAAAATCAGGCTATCATCATGCCAATTTTTTTTTTCAAATAATCAAACAGATGTCCCAATGAAATTTGCCATTATTCTTTCCAGGAGGAGAGCCTCCATGACTTTTCCAGTAACTTTAACAGAATCCACCCCAATTCTGTTTTCCTGGACAATATATTAGGAAAAAAATGGGAAACTGGTGTTCTGAAATATTCTTATGAGGAAAATACCGTTAAATCAATCTTCATTGATACTAAAAACACCAGTTTAAGCAGGAAAATAATATATTCTGGCACACTATTCTACCCAACTGGGTTTTATTTTTCTTAAAACTTGTGGGTAATTGCAAAGAGTATAGTTTTAGCAGTGTATCATCCAAAAGATACTGATGTATAGTTAGGTGGTCATATACACAAATCATCAGTGAGTACACCTGCATAGAAAAGCACCTTTGTCTTATCATTATACACTACTTAGGTATAACTTCTGTATCTTTCTATACAGTCCTAAAACATGGGAAGCATACTGGTGACCTCCTCCCTTTTATCTGGGTTTGCTCTCTGAACTATTTGTAATGACTACAAATTTGTTTGTTTTCCCTGTAAAGATAACTACTGCAAGTGTTCAAAGAACTAGAAGAAAAAAATTCAAAACAAAACAGAAGCAACCAACCATGAAACTGAAGTATTAAGACAATTTGTTGGTATTGGCTTAGTATTACTCGTGAGAAACAAAAAAGGGTCAAAGTAAATGAGTAGTTCATTAGAACTGTTGTCAGTACGATATGAGGTGCACTGGAGATGTCTAGTATCAACCCAGACATGAAAACAAAGGCATCCTGCTAATACACGGCTGACACGGATGTAGACTGGGAACCTCGCAACTGAGTTCTGATTTTATCAACTCTTAGAAATAAAAGAAGTGCACCTCCCATCAGGAAACCATGCAAATGAGAAACCTGCTGCACTGATCACTGTTCCAAGTCACTGATCTGACAGAGAAAGCTTCAATGGCTCAGGAAGCAAAGCCTAGACTGGGAGTTCTAACAACTGGTTGAAAAAGCAGCCAGTTAAGAGTGGCCTCCTGGATCACACCACTGTCAGCTACATCAGTTATGTGTACACTGTCCAGGGGCTGGAAAAAAGGCAAACCTGATCTTAAATGTCATTCCATCCCCTGTAAGTACTCACTGTGTTAGTCTGCTCTCAAAGTAACATCCATTGAAAGATGCTTAAAAACTGAAATATTAAGGCTGTTGAGAAGTGTCTGATGGGGACTGCCGCTTTGAGGAAAGAAATATCCATTAAGAATCTCAATGTCCAAAATCTCCCAGTCCATATCTCCTGCTGCCCAAACCACAACAGCACAAAATGATGGAATATTTTTTGTACTAACTGGCTAAGTATTCATTTGGCTTAAAATCACAAAGAACAGGGAGAAAGAAAAGAAATCATGCTTGTTTACATAATCATGGTTGTTTGCTTGTAGAAACAAAGCTTTTGAATCAGCAGTGTGTTTCTTTTGTCCTTTCCACAAACCTTACGTCCTGACTTAGGACAAAAAAAAGAAGTTCTGACACTACAGTGACAAATATTACAGAAAAGCACAAGACAGTTTGAATGTGCAGGTCTACAAAAGACCTAAGCTATTCTAAGATGGAAGATTCCTTCTTTGCAGCAGGTTCTTGCAGAATAATGGACACAAATTTGCAGTGTAGTTTCTGTGTGGATAAATATTGCCAAGCCCTTAATAACATAAATGTGAAATCTTATCTCCTCATTAGAGAACTCTTTCCCATCACTGTAGTACTAAGAGGTCTCACAATGTTTAATGTATTCGACTTCTTTGAGTTGCCAAGAATCTTATCCCTGTTTTACACGTGGGGAACTGAGGCACAGAAAGGTTAAGGATATATCACAATGGCAAAACTATGTCCATCAAGTAAAATCTCTGACACAGATTTCTTCAGACAGACCTAATCCACCTACAGTCTGCTTTTAAGGATACAATTTCCTTTGCAAAGAGAAGCTGGAAGTAGTAAGGGAGTTATTTCCAAATAGAAAGTTCCTCTCTAAGAATGCTTTGCACTGGCAGTTCTGATACACTGCATACCAAGGGACCTAGGGGACTAAACCAAAAGCATGCACCCTGCTTTGTCGCAGCCACTTCATTTAATTGAGGTCTAATAAATAATAGATTAAAGCCCTGGCCATGAGATAATCTCTTTTCTTGCTGTGATTCTTGTAAAATTGTACAAAAAGCACTTTCAAAAAACAACTTTAAAAGAGCCAGAGAGTCTCTTTATGAATGCAGCTACAAAGATTTTAAAATGACAACTAAAAATCAAAGTGTTAGAGTAGGACTTTGTTCAGATGGTCTCTGCTGATGGCCAAGGCTTGCTCTGCATCCAGCGCCACAGGCATGTTCTGAGCAGCTGGAGATGTGAGCACCCAACACCCATGCAGCACATGGAGCTAACCCGGGGTCTGCAGGGTGCTGTGGGACTCCAGAGGTTGCTCTGGGCTGAGTGACATGAGATCAGGGCTGCAGCAAGGATACTCAAGGACAAGGACTGCAGGGAACACTGCCACAAACTGCCTGAGAGAACATCATTCAGTGTCAGCTTAAATTTAGTGGATTAAGGCAATGCAACAGTAGTGTTTCTGAAATGGCTTTGATTTTGGCTATTAGGTGTCCTTGAGTTCCAAGATTTTAACTAATTATTTTGAGGCTTATCCACCAAAATAAGAAGGGCCTGGTAGGAAATGATCACAAACATCAGCAGCTGCTATGCATAGATGCTACTGATACAGGGACAGCTGGGTACACATTTCTGTGGTCATTTCCTCAATGAATAGAGAGTGCACTGTTGGACATAAAAATGGCATTGTCAGCCTCTCTCAAAACACTATAGGTTCAGTCCTGATCTGAATGACTAAGACTTGCCTTTAAGCCACAAAAAGACTCCAAAACCTGTCAGTCCTTCTCCTGCTGGCATTCCATGCTTAGGAAGAAAATAGCTTTCACCAGCAACTCTCAAACCTGCAAGGCATGCATCTGATTCTGCAAGAGGTTACAAGGCACATGTCCCTTAAGTGCACAGAGAACAGAGGTTTTGAAAAGGATACTCATTCAGCTAGCCAGGTTCATGCTCCAGCAGGAGTCAGAAAAACAAGTCACAAGGCCTGTGGGGAAACAGAGCTCAATGCTCCAGGCAGGCAAGAGTTGGGAAAACAATGTATGAGGGAAAGAGGAAATCTCCTCTTCAAAGGCTAACAGGGGAAGGGGCAAAACTTGGTCATGTTGAAGCCTGCATGTCATTATTCAAGGGGAAGTTAATGACTCTTCCTCTCATACACAGGATGTGCTCTTCCCCCATAAGATATCATTTAAAGAACCAACAAGTACTAACTAAGCACACTATTAGCTGTTGATATTGAATAATACTAGAACAGAAGCCACAGCTCTGGCCTTGCCAGGCCTCTTGATTAAGGGCAGCATCATAACTAACAGTGCCTTTGGCACTTTGACAGGTTCAGGAGGTTAGTGCAAAGACAGGATTTGCACATCAGTGCTTTACTGAATCACTCACTAACCAACCTTTCTGGACAAAAAAAAATTAAAAAAAAAAAATCTTGTGGCCATAGGAAAAAAACAGCAAAATT
Organism: Anthoscopus minutus; assembly: GCA_013399455.1. NCBI lineage: Eukaryota > Metazoa > Chordata > Aves > Passeriformes > Paridae > Anthoscopus > Anthoscopus minutus. Next base: position 32,984 of record VWYI01018958.1, on the reverse strand, counting down.
ATGACATTTTCTCACACAGTATTGTTCCAGACCTTTAGATGTGGTAAAGAGCAGAGTGGCATCTGTATCCGCAAAATGGTTATTCAGTAACCGGCATACTGCTGCCCCAGTAAACAAAATTGCCCAAGAGTTACTGATATGCCAGTACCTCAGGGGATGAAGAAGGAAATCATTATTATACAAAGAGCTGATGAAGAAAAACTCTGAGGTGCTTCTATATTAAATCAAGCTAGATCAGTAAACAGAAAAATCTCAGAGCAGGGACACAGCATTTTATTTCTGTAGAATCCAAATTTACACCCTGAATACTTGAATCAGTCATGGATGTCTTGGCCCCCAGAGAATAAATCAAAACACAAAAAACCCAAACATACAACCAAAAAATTACACCAAAATCCTCCCAAAAACCCAAACAAACAAGAAAAAAGAAATAAAGAAACAAACAATAAAAGAGAAGATAAAAAGGAAAAAAATAAACATACCAAAAAACCCCACGCAGAACCCTACTAAACCATTTCCACAAAAGCAACAATCCAAGCTAAACAAATTTTTGGAAAAGATATTATCTGCATTAACCACCTACAGAGCTTTAAAAGGCTACAAAAATACAAGAGCCAATATACAAGGAAATGTATAAGCAAGTGCAAAAAAAGACCAAAACCCAGGAAAATAATTTTCCAAGTTTCCTTCTCATGGGATGAATTAGGCCACGGAACAGTCTTCATTGCTCAGGCAGGCTGAAGTTGGATAGAACACTGGAAATGCGTACTGCAGGGAAACTTGGAAGCCAGACACTTTCAAAAGTGTCTTTCCATCTTTAGCCTCTCTTTTTCTACAACCAGCAGGTCTAAACTGCAATAGTTTCCAGGTTTTTACTAAAACAAGGATATTTGTCACTGCAAAGCTGCCTCTAACAGGCAAAGCCAGAGTTGCTCAAAGGAACGAGATAAAACAGAGAGATGTCAGAGCTCTCCTGCTGAGTGCTTTAGTCCGAGTGCTCAGCTCAGCAACATGAAGATGTTTATGCTCCCTGCAAGAGGACTTCAAATGGCTTGTCTACAGAAATTACTTTAGAGGAATATTTTACATGACATCATCCAACTACATTAAGTCAGTTCAATTACTGGTAATCAACTTAGAATATATCTGTGTAGTTATTTTTAGAGGTTTTACTGAGGTTTATTAGGAGAACATATTCTAGCACTCCGTTTATTAAGATGCCATAATGCTCAGCTATTTTGGTAAAGGACAATTTTATTTTTATGCCTTTTGTGTAACATTTGGTGTTTTGAAGAGTTTTATCCTTTCTCACATTCCCCAGAATTTGCTACATCTGAGGACAAATGTCCACTGATTAACAATGAAAACACACAGATTGCAGAAAATTGAATTAAGGGATAGACTACAGAGTTCCTGGTCTAACTATCCAGGAATTTGCTTCTCCCTTCTCAATGAAACTCAAGAGAAACACTCAAAGTCCTGACAGCCCCCAAAGAAGTTACATTTCTCATTTTCAGAGTTAATAACACGTGGCATGCAAAGGACAGTGGAGTTCCCAACAAACACACTGGCATAGCCCGTTTCACATTTCGGATGCTGGATGCTGCTGGGATGCCCTAACTCAGTGGCAGGGGGGCTCTGCAGCCCTGCTCTTGCTGCAGGGGCAGTGCTACAATTTCCTGAGTAACAAAAAAAGTTTCAGCAGCACAAAGGGAGGGCAGGCTCTTCTGTGGTACCACCATTACACAGGGAAACTTCTCACTGGGAGCTGGGAAAGGGGGTAAATATAATTTTAAAATCATCTCCTGCTTACCTATTTCACATGGATGTTATCTTACTCCTTGTGTCATAATAGATCAGGAATCCATAAAAATAATATTAAGCTAACATGAGTGGGGTAAGGATAAGTTAAAGACAAAGCAAGTTGGAAAAAAAAAAAGTCTCTCGTCCACTCCATAGTTCCACTCTTTCCTTAGACTAGCTTTTATTACTTGACCAACATTTTTTAAGGGTCTGTTTTGTTTTCTATACACATGTAACTCCCATTACTGTCAGTTGAAATTATGTATGCACATCAGTAGCAAACCAGACTGCAGGATATTTAGGTCTCTAAGGTATCCATGTCCCTCTTACAGTCATGATTCAGGAGAAAAGCCAACAAATATATTTGGAATCCTGCCTTTAAACAAACACCATATTACAACAGGCAAAAGTACTGTCTGATTCTTCCAAATGGAGGCAACACACAAGAGAGAATCCCACTTATGCCAACAAAGGACTGGATTAACAGCATTTATCTTTTTCCACCATTCCCTCAATGTTGCAGTGACTCACATGATGAAATTAATCAGAAAAACCTCTTTAGAGACAAAAAGACAGGATTTTTCACTAACCTTTACACTGAAGTCGTTAGAAAATTACAGCAATACTCAAGAATAGCAAACAAGAAGACTGTAATATTTAGTTACTAGAACTAAGAGCACTTTTCCATTCACAGACCACAAAGTGCTTTTACAATATTGGATCTCCATCGCCATAAATTGGAGGCGGAAATAATGGGTAGCATGGAAGAAATTTGGCCAACAACTGAAATGAAAAGGAAACCATTTTTCCTAACTCCTCATATGACATTTTGTCCTCTGCAGCCTGTCAAACTTTTCTTGACAAGCCAGTGTGTTGCCAAAATAAGAAGCCAAAATCCCATGAGATCATGGAGGTTATTCTTTTCCACATAAAGAATCCTGATACGCAGAACCTCTGACAATAACCTGCTCTTTCAACTTGCCATTATTCTCCCAAGTATGAACAAACCTCCCTTCAGATACCTATACCACTACTTTAGTTCCTCAGGCTCTTCACGCCTCTTCAGTCTTCCTCAACTTCTAAGGCTAAGAGTGAAAAACACACATTAGCAGCAGCATATTCATCACTGTGTGCCTTAAAATCAAAGGAAGGCACTTGAATTCCAGTAAGAGCACGTATTTTCATTCCACCACTAATCACCTCACTGCAACACTTTCCCTAAACCACACTTGAGGTTTTTATTAAGAAATTAAATCTAATCATCAATGCAGGGATATGAACTACAGTCTCTGGGCATAGACACTTGTCCTGCCAGGCTACATACCACAAGACTGTAAAAGCAATCATGCTTTTTAAAACTCTGTATTTCGTCAGTGAACTCACTGCTCTCTCTGTGCCAAATGCAATTCTGACAGGGTCTCAAAACCAACACAAAAGGTGAAATGAAACTTAATTAGAGTTTTGCAGCTGAAATCCACAAAGCTTGATCCTACCCAAAGTTATTTCATTTCTGTCACAGGAGGAAAACTCATAATAGAACTTAAGCTCTCTCTTAACACCTCTGTTTGAAAAAACAGACCCATACTAGCAGTGCATTAGCAGTCACAAATGCTAGTCTAGACATTTCAGCTACAGCCTCCTTCTTTAATCCTCTCTGGCTCATGTATATCTGCATGCATTAGGTTGTGTTCATCCACATGGTTTTCTTGGCAATTTGGATCTCTCAAGGAACCTGGCCTGAATATGGCTCTAGAAATACCCAGTGCAGTTTTACTTACAAAAGTGATTAATTGAAGACTCTAAGCTGTTACTACCTTGAATAGGAAATAAAATGTCACTCAGCAAGCCATAAATCATGAAAGCTACCAATAAACTCACCTGAGCCGTACAAGTCAGAATCATGCAAGCCTACTATCTGGAAGAAAAAGTGCATCCTTGCAACAAAATAATACCAATTACTTGTTTTATTAAACAGCTATAAGCTTTTCAGACAATAGCTGACTTTGAGCAAAATATCCTTCCCTGATTTATCATGGATGATGAGCTTGTGGATACAAACATTCAGGCATTTTGAATTTTACTATCTTTTCTTAAGGGTGTGAGTTGTAAGTGCTTCTCAATGTTTGGACAAAATTTAAAATCTTTTTTGTCTTATGTCCTATTTGTTTATTTATTTATTTACTCCCCCCCCTTAATAAGTTAACACACTGACAGCAAAGAACTGCTTAATTCTCAGTAACATATTGACTTTCTAAGGAGTAAATGAAACAAATCAGTTCATTTAGAAAAACTTATTTGTAATGATAACACATCTATCATAACAAGATTAATTTTATCAAGTGCACTGCCTATTAGCTTGTAAAGAAATACTGTAAAATAAAAGCAGTCTTACTGGCACATTGTATTGTCTTCCATAAGGTGTTTGCTAAACAGTGTAGCTATATTGTGATAGTGGCTTTCACTGTAAATCTGTTTTTCTCATCAGTGTCATTTTCTCTGTTTTCCATAAATCTCTTTTGCATGTGGCAGTGTAGGAAGAAAAAGCACTTCAGTAAGGCAACTCCTACTCTCTTTTAGGGATAGCACTGAGTATTTGTTTTATTTATGTCTGACAGACATATAGAAACATAATGTATGTAGCACGTATAAGATATACTGTATGTAGCATGTTAAAACATGCATGGACAATTTAACACATGCAAGCTACCACTACACAACAATCACTAACAGAGTCTGCACTACATGGATCTTGCAGTTTTCTAATAAATCAAATGGCCTGGTGAAGAAAGATATCTTAAGTCACATTGTTCTCAGGAAATTAAAAATGCTTCACAGTACATGACACCTATCAAGAGTTGTGAATAAGTATAATCATAGTCTAACAAAACCAATTTACTTCATAATTTTTATAGTGCTTTTGACTGCCATACTTAAATGCTGCCTAAGTAAATTATTTCTGTTACTCAAAGATTAAGAGTGGCTATAACAGAATAATCTGGTCCTTTTCCTCTATCTCCAGAGCTCCCCAGAGCACAGGGATGTCTTTAAGTCTTTCTTGGACGCAGTGTTTCCTAAGGTTTTTTAGAACACTGAAAAAGTGGGTTGCTCCTGTTTCCACAGTCTTTTCACTGTCCATGTTTCCTCATGAGCAGTCTGATCCACAGTTTTCATGCATTTTGCTCAAGGTCTTCCAAGATGCCTTGCTCCAGAAGAATACAGTAAATGTATTCTCTTGACTTAATGCTGGGATGGTGATGCTCTTTACTTAGCTGGAATGCTTTCTTGATGCCAGCCCTTCACCTGCAGAAAATAATGTCACTTTTCTGAAGCAGCTAATGACAGAGGCAACAATCTGGCTGTCAACCACAATAGCAAGATTTTACTTAGCAGAAGCAGCTGCAGGTGATGAACAGGAAACATGGATGCAACTGCCATGTGAAGAGAGACAGATACAGCTTGTTCCTGAAAAAAAGTAACTCTCTGAAATATCCTTCCATGGTTTGTTATTACACTAGATTTTTCTTGTTCACTTGCTGCAGCTGTCTTTAACAGAAAATTTTAAAAAAGCAAACACAGGTGTTTACCCAGGGATCAATTCACCTGCTGTTCCTCTGCTCCACCTGGCCCTGTCGCTCACTACCTGGCCCAGTCGTACAGCTGGGATGACTCATCTCTGCACAAGAACATTTTTAAATGATCTATTTTCAGGGGTTTGGTGCTGCAAAATGAGAAGGAAGGATAAAGACAGAAGGAAGGATAAAGACCTTTCTTTAATACCACATCATTTATCTACTTTGCATCATGCTTTTACCCTCTTTGAAACAGAAAAAGCACAGTGGCTGAAACCTCCAGGCTTCTGAATGCCAGGTTAATATGCAATTCACCCCCTTGTAATGAAAGGCATCATAATTCATGGGCATCTGCACCATCCTCCCCCAGATAACAATTTACTGAAGCAGCAAAAGGGAAAGAGCTTTCCAAGTTTGTTGCAGAATTTCAGATCTGTGTTTGAATGGAGTTGATGGATTTCCAGAAGCAGAGTGGAGTGCTCTGCTTTGAATTAGCCATTATCTTTTACATCCCTCCGTGTTTCCTGTCATCACAAAAGAAGATGAGTTACCCTTTAACTTACTGTAGAATAATCTCTGACTACCAGCAAAGGGGTAGTTAATGCTATTGGCAAGGATGATTTAGGAGACAATTTCTAAGTTCAGCTAACTATAAAAACAGAAGCCATACTAAAACAGTCTCGTTCATCCTGCATAGCGAGTGTGAGGGATGCAGGGCTTAATACCACAAGTGCTGGGAGATGTGACAGTATGATGCAAACCAGCAGTTTCTCACTTTCTCCCTTGACAAATGCATCCAGCTTTGCTGACAGAAATTGGTGTTCATCAACCACTGCTAAAATGTAATATATTAAGTATGACATCAGTGCCCAGATCTGACAGGCCTAGGTGTACAAAGAGGAAATCCTTACCTTACAAATTCAGCAAAACAATCCTGACATTGCAACTTTCCTATTTAAACAAACCAAGTCATCTAACAGGTGCAGACAGAATATATTCTGACAAAGGCTTGATTCTAAACTTATTTTTAAACATATTTTGAGCCTTCTCTAACAAAAACTACCATTGTTTCAGAAAGTTACAAGTCCTTTTCTGTGCCTTAAGAATAGCAGCAAATGCCTTAAGTTATTTGACAGTCAGAAGCTTTTTTTCTTTGACTTATTTCTTCAATTTGTTATTTTTACACATGTTCATATACATGTAAATATATACATATAATTGAGTTTTTTCCACAAAAAATGAAACCTCTCTCAAAAAAACCCAGAACAAAACAAAAAACAACAAGGAAAAAAAAAGGAAAAAAAAGAAGGGGAAGGAGCAGTTGTGCATTCAAAATTGTTTAACAACAATTTTGTTATGGAAGATTGTCACAAGAAGGGCTCTCAGAGTATTTTATCACTGTATGTCTCTCAATCTTCATCTCCTCCTTATGACCAAATACATATTTTATCATCAAGGCTTTAATTGCAAGCACTACTGAAACAGTTGTTTAATAAGGCATCTCAGATCTTTACCACGGCTGACAGTCCATCAGAAACCTACAGTTCAAGAATCAGTGATCAAAAGGTAACCCATTTTCCCATGGATATTCAGCTGCCAAAGGCACCATATAGAAACACTGACACTGAGACAAAGACCACCACCATCTGTCAGTCATGTTCTGAACGAACCCTTAGTTTGAGAAGTACCACTTCAGAAAGAGTTAACCCAAATAAACTTGGGTGTATTTATCTGTGTATTTGACCGTAAGTCGATCGTAATTTCACAATGAGAAACACAGACTCCTGAAAATGCAAAGTGCTTTAAATGCACATGATTCTGCACCAGCATTTGCAAAATAACAGGAACATTATTTAGGGAGATAAAATCAGCAAAAGAGCCCATGAGGCTTATTTAATTTCCAGGGTACTCATTTTATGTTACTCAGCAATTTCACACTTCATACATCACCATAAAACATGTTATTGAAAAACACCCATAGATACTTAAAACAGGGAGCCCATGCAAAATTTCTGTGTGATACTCTGTTGGTAGGATTGCTAGGCGTTTTTTGACTAGGGCTTGAAGATCCTGTCAAATATTCACCTAACTCTGGCAGAGATCACAATGCCCATCACTGGCCATTTGTTCCCACAACAATCAAAAACCGTTTCCCCAGACAGCTCTACAAAAATATCAGCAGCGAGAAAGCTGCCAATGACCACACTTAAATGACTTTAAGATTTCAGTGTTAATCTCTCTGTCTTGAAATAAATGGAACAATCCCTCACTCCTACAGTTTTTCTTCCAAAGTAATTTGGAAATTCTGAAGTTGACACCAAATATTTTTTTCATAACTTGATGTTGGGAAAAGTCACCATGGCAAAAGGATTAGAAACTAAGCCCCACTGTCCTCTCCAGAAGCAAGTATAACATCTTTAAAAGAAAAAAAAAAACCCACTATTAATAATAGTGACAACTGCATTCTTGTTTTAATAATTTTACAGCCCACAGGTTACCTGAACTCTAGGTGAGAAATCCATCTTCATTAAGTAAGGCTAGAAAAAACTATGACTCCCATTAAACATAAAAGCGAACTATTATGTGAAAATCTTGCCCATTCTGCTTTTGACACTACTTTTGCATTGACAGTTTCCTGTTTTTATCTAAGCTTCAGTCTGTTTTCCCTCATCCAGTAAAACTGGTATAAGGAATAGAAAAGAAACAAGTATTTAACACCCACTTTGCTTAAATTTCTCTAGCCAAGTAAAATAGGTATAGAAGCTGGAATGTAGCAGCTGAATTAATTTCATTGCGGTTTTTTATTATTTTAATTTCTTATCTCATTGACAATTTTTTTAAGCTCATTCTTTCCAAATAGGGTTATATTTTGGAACTCTGGTCAATCCTAAATCCATGTGGACATTTAACAAAAAAAGGCACAGGCAGGCCTTTGCACAAAAGGCGTCAGCATTGTTACCATTTTGGCAACACACTCCCTGACCCACGGGTATATCTATATCCATTATCTGGCAGTATCTAAGGGCAGTCATAATTAAAGCTGTTAGAAAGAGGTGTCTGGTGTGAAAACAGAAAAATAAGGTGCTGCAGTTTCTCTGAATCACCTCTGCCATGATAATGCTCCTTCCTATCTTTTTAATGAATTCAGGAAGAGCTAAGGCTTAATGTTTTCATTCTATTGCAAGACAGATTGGACTCGCAAGCTATTCAAAAGTTAAATGTGAAAAAAAAATCCAAATAAAACATTCCTCCCAGACTAAATCACATGTCTAAACAATCACAGATGCTGTGACAGTGTCTGCACTCTCTATCAAGACATTTGGAAAGGTAATCATGCACCCAATGCAACTTCATTTTCAAGGAACAATAGTCTTTTTCTCTTCTTCATAGCTATTTCCTTTGTCTTGCATTCAGAGTGGAATAATGTCATGCTGGTATGTGTAGGGTAAACAAAAATCTTCTAAGAATGGGAAATAAGATATCATTATAGGATTGCACCATATTCCCCTGGAGTTTTGTAAAACACCTTATCACCAGCCCCTTCCATGAGACCAGTGCTGCCAACCAACAGCACTCATTTTAAATTAAGCATAAACATTTAAATTGAAAATGTGAAAATATAATGAATGCAGTGGAAGATGCTAACTGTGAACCAGAACCAATAGTAGAAAAATACAAGCTGTAGGTCTTCAAAGACCAACATCTAACAAAGCATTACCTTGATAAAAGGGAGAGTTCTCAGCTGCTGATGTCAAAAACAGATAAATGGTCCTGGCAACTGCAATTTCGGATTCACAGTGGAAAATATTGACAGTAGAGATATAATCCCAGTGCTAATTTTTTTCATGGCTTCTTTGCTATCAATAAATTCTCATTTAACAAGAACTGCCTATCAAATAATAAATCCAGTTTTAATCTTAAGAAAATGGATCTTCAGACCTCGTGTTTACTTCAACAAACATCATCACTCCAATGCATTTGCTTTTTATCTGAAGAAAACAGCCCTCTTTACTATTCTGGGCGACAAGGTTGACCACATGTATACGGATTTTTTCAAGGTCTTAACTAGAAATACTCGCTGCTGCTGTGAAGTCCCCAACTCACTGCTTGGGATTTGAGAACACTGAGCATGGAATTAGAAATTGATTCTTGAGAAGACAAAGATGACCATATATCAAATACATTCCCAGGGATATTCTGAAAACCAGAAACTCCAGAAGCTTGTCTTGACGTCAAAGGCATCTAACTCCTGTCTATTCAGCTGTTGATGATTAACAATATAAGTATTTTGATATTAAGTCTCAAGTTGCATTAACTGCAGACGAAGTTACCATGACCTCCTAAGGAGCCTTGATTGACCAAACGCCAGATATTAACTTCAGCAGACATACAAAGGCTGCATTTGTCGTGTTTTTAACACCCTAAGCACAAAGCTATAAGAAGATGAAGTCAGACATTTCCAAGAGAGGTCATAAACTCATCCAAGGTAGGACTGATTATATACAACCAACATCAATACACTGCTGTTCTTAAGATACTCCCAATTAACAGAAACCCCAAAATGACTGCAGACAACACATCCTTTAGCTCCCTGCTAATGTTTCCTTTATATCACTTGCTATGTCCTAAGTGTTTGTTTCCACCACTACTCAGTTTCCACCAGTACATCCACCTTTGTTCATCCACCACCAAATTCTGCTTAAACTGAAACATTTGAACTCTGTGCTTTCTCAGCTGTCTTTGTGAATAAATATTGCCATTCATTTCTATTTTTCTTCAAAAACAGAATTTTCAAAATTTCTTATCATTATCCTTTGCATTTCAAAAAGTATGAAGACCAAAATGCACCACTCAAAACTGGATACTGCCAGGCATCATCAGGAAACAAACTACTGTGTCAGGGGTGACTCTATGTAGTAACTCCTACATTATCCTACATACCATTACAAAGGTTTACCAGGGAAAGGAGAAAAAAAAAATCTTTTGTCACAAGGACTCTTTAGCAATAGAACGTTTTATAAAATAAGTAAAAGCCCTTGCTACCAGTGCTATTACAGTGACAAATATAATTACTATATTCAATCTAAACTGAGTTTTTGATGACCAATCCAAATAATTAATGTACATTTCCTTTATTGTCTCCTGGAAGTTGTGTTGTGGACAAACATATACTGAAAGGCCAAAGTAGTGACTTGTAGAGATTCATTCCCTTTGCTTTCTGATTGCCAGGTATTAAGGATGACTCTTGCCATGATGCCAAAATGGCCTCTGCAAAGACAGACGACAAAGTTTTTCCAATAAACTAAAATATTGACACTCAACTTCATGATGGCAGGAAAACAAGGATTAAAGAAATTCTTGGAAAAATTATAGAAACACAAATAAAAATAGTCTACAGCAGCTAGACTGGAAAAAAAAATGGCAGGGCAGCATCAAAAAGATAAGTAAAACCTTGGGCTTTTTATTATTGCTTGTTTTCTTCAGACATTTACTGCCCTAAAACCTTTGGACCAACTTTCATTTCAAATTTTATTAGACTAGAATCTAAGAAAATAAGTAGTTTAAAAAGACCTTTTTTCCAACAAAAGACTCACTTGAATGCTTCAGTAAGAGAAAATTATTTTATAAATGTTTCTGGTTTTCACGGAGGTATTAAGGGTGATCTATCACAGTTGCTTAAGATGATCCTGTTCATTGTTAAATCTACAGAAACTAAGTTTTAAAGGTTTGGGTTTTGTCTCCTTTTTTAACTAAAAAAATTCTGGAATAGGCATGTTATAAACTCTCTCACTAGCCAGAAAGCCCTTAGCAAAGCAATTTAAGACAACTTTTCTAATCTCCACAAAGGCAAAAGTTTACCAAAGCAGTAAAATTGTTTAAAATGCCTTCTCATCTAGAGTGTGTCAGCAGTGCTGAATTGAAATGTGCAATAAAATTTATTTTATAGCCATACTGTTTCCCCTTCATTACTTTAAAGCGTGTATGTTCAAACCGAAAATCTAAACACTCCCATTGCTTTTTTTGTTTCATAACAGCAATTGGGATGAGCCATTTTACACAAACCATCTTCCTCAGTCCTTTTTACTTCACTGGCATCCACAAGCTCAGCTAGACAAAGCTCTACCCAGAACTGCTGAAAAGCAGTAACAGATAATCATCATTTTTTTAATGATTTGTCTTACCAAAGACACTGTGACTATCAAAATACAAATGGGGCACCCAATACATAACTTACTCTACAGCCCAGGGAAACAACAGTCCTACAGAAAGGCTTAAGGGCATCTTCCCTGGTCTAACTGAGGCAAGTTAAGACTACTAAGGCTACACATTAAAACTGTCCAGTCAAAAGAGTCAATCATACTATATATACACACATACAGAATTTTGTTCCTGCTGTCAATGGAAAATATCTCAGATGTGTATCTCAGCCTACTGATACTGGCCAAGTGGTCAGAACACTGTGCCTAAACCTCAGGGCACAAGGGAGGAAAAAGACATCCAAACCAGCTCTAAGCAGAAAGCTCTGATATTGTAAACCAAGGCAATACAGAGTTCTGTGCAAGCCAACCTCATCTACGTGCCTGGTAATAACACAGGCAGCAGTTTCCCAATGGATCTTTGTATTCTCCACTCAGCAGAAGAATTTGAGATGTTATTTTGACTGTTGGTGCACTGGTCCCTCAACAGGAAATCCTGCACCTCAGAGCCATTTCAATGGTTAGACAGCACACACCAGGAAAGGGGAACTTTACATCAAATGGGAGTAAAGAGAAATCTGGCGCCTGAAAATACTGCTAGAGACTTTTACTTTGGGAACTGCGCAATTCTTTACAGGGCTTTCATGTAGCAGTCCCAGTCCAAAAATGCTTTGCTGATATGTGATAAAACTAAGCATATGCCTAAGTACTTCAGAGATGTGAGAAGGCTCCACTCAACTGTTTTACAGAATTATGACTTCTCACTGCAGGTGCCAAACCAGCACTATGTTTTGTTAATAGTCAGTGTTGGATACTTTCTGCAAAGGTCCTGTCAGAACACCCTAGACATCACAGCACAATTTCACATTTCCAACGCCCTCTACACAAATCCACTCTCTTCCACTGCTCCCAATTTTAATTTTTGCATTTTTTTCCCTCTGGAAAAGAAACTTCTTTTCCTATTAAAATAAAAACTTTATGACTTTTCTCGATGAGAATTCTATGGATTCTTTCCTTTCCCCTCGCTGTTATTCAGATTTCATGAACAGCACACTTTTGACTTACAGTCTTGCACACCACAATCTGGCAATATAAATGTGTTCATGTACTTTCCTGGTTTCTGCTTTTATGCTGTGTAAAAGAAAGCCTGACTACTGCCCTAGAGTACATATACATTTCAAACCCTCTAGTCTTCTGAGATGGCTGACTGTCATAAACAAATGTATTAATCATTCTATACTGGGTCTTCTCATCCAAATCCACATAATTAATCTAATTTTTTTAATCAGCTTTTTTAAGTCATAGACTTTTATTTGCTAAATTTCAGTAAACAATAGCTTTTCTTTGATTTTATGTTACATTTGAGTTGCATTAATCCAAATTATTACTCCCCTTCTTGACCAAACAACAGCAGGAACACTGGTGGTCAGCACCTTCCTCCCAAATGCACCCAGAGATACTTTTAACATGAGATGCAAGTTTTAAGCAACACAATGGCAGGGGATGTAAAGAGAACCTAGAGAATCAAATCCATTCCCAACATCCTGTGAACCACTGATATTTTTTATATCCTTACTTCTCTTTGCACAGAAATACTTTGGGGGCGTACTTTAAGATAATAAGGTATGGAAAAGCACCTCATCAACAAAGACAAAAAAATCTCGAAAGTCAACCAGTGTAGAAGTATCACTTCTTAAGGGAGTCAAAGGAAGCCGCTCTACATCATCCTTGTGAGGGGCCAAAAGTACCAGCTCTCCATGCAGGAATGGTAAAGAACCACCCACAGTAACGCTTCTACTCTTCCCAAATCCAAAGAAACCATTACTTGTGTCTTTAAGCCACTGGGAGAGTTAAGTCTCATCTCCAAGACACCTGGAGAATGGCACTGACAGGACCACAGGATCTAATTCAGCCTGCTCTAATTCAGTGGCAAAATTAGCCTTTAAGGCTAGTTTTTTCAGAGACACACGAAATTCTAGTTCATGTCAATACGAGTCTTTCCATTTCACAAGGGAAAAGAACAGATAATGGAATTGCCCATATCAAAAAATTTGATGCCTCTGAATTAGGAGAAAAAGCTAGATTTAATTTTATTATCTGAGATTGAAATTTGTCTCACTTAGAAAAAAGCCATAATGGACCCTAAAAAAAAAAACCAAAAAAACAAAATCCAACCACCCATTACAGCAACACAAGCAACTTTGTTATATCAGTTAAATATATTGTTTAATTAGTTTTCTAAATGCATACACTGAAAAGCCATTAGACAGCCATTAGGAGTAATATATCCATTTTCTTTTTTACAATCACCTGATTTACAATCAGCCAAATTTCCAAACTAATTCAGTCAAACATTTCTGGCACTATTACCCCAGCAAAGTTTCCAATTCCCCTTTTTGACTGCAATCACTTTAATTTTCCCTTAGGCTCTAAAGCGCTGATGATCATCTTTGTTTCAGCAGATTCACGGAGCATCCCTTAGGTTAAAATGTTCCTAGTATGTTTATGGTCTCATTTCAAGATCCAGAAATCTGAAACTATTTAGCCATTTTTATGAAGTAATGTTTAAGAAAACTAACTTTGTGATCTCCTTATATGGAGAAAAAAGAGATTGCTTTAGATAATTTTTTTTTAAAATCTTGAGCTCCCAAAGGAGCAAAATTCATCTGGTTTTCCACACCTCAGCTGACTTACTATTTTGTTAACAATAACTTTCTTAATAACTTTATTAACTAGCAACATATCTACATGAAAACTTGTCAAAAGGCTTGTAATGACTTTGTCAAAACATTCTGGAATATCTCCATATATCTCACTTTGTAAAAATAAAGCCTTTGAAGAGATTTCTTTCTACAGCTTCTCCAATGCTATTTTTCATTGATGCATTATTACTCCAGAGATTCTGTAAGGTTTCCCATTGTGTTTTCCCTACTTTGCATCAGCTCCAGTATTCCAGTTTGGAACTGTGTCAGTCAATCAACAATGCACGTGATATCCTAAGGATAAAGTAACTGATTGTGGTACTACACAGCAAACTAAGAGAGTGTGAGACAATGAGGAAATGTGTAGCACAGCTGTCAACTGAATTTGAATCCTGATCTAACCAAACTAATATGCAAACTTCAAATCTGTCCTTCTCCTGCTGTAATTGTTGTATTTCTCCTTGCAATGCTTCAGTTCCAAAATATAAGAGTTAACAAAAAAATCATCTGGAAAATAAACAATTCCAGTTTCTTTAGAACATTTTAGTGAATTTTTAAGCTTTGCTTCTGCCAAACCAAAGTAGAAACTAAGATCTAAAAACAGACCTCAGCATGAATGTGCCTCAATACTATAGGAAGATGCTCTTGACATCCACTCTGCTCCCTTACCACCTGTGCTCAGGTAAGTTTTGCAATGCTCCTGATACAAATACCCACACTCAATAAGCACTGTCAGGCAATTTTTTACATTTCAAAACCAAGAGATAATTGCAGTCCATCACCAGCTGGCACTGCTCACGGCCCTGCCGGAAAGCTGAAGACTGCCAATGTCTGAACACAGCAAACCCTCTCCTCACCACAGACAGGCTCTCAATGACCTTTACACAACAAGGCTCTCCAGAAAACACCAAGCTTCTATAGTATGGATTTCTTCCAACCCATGGCGTATTTGTGTCTGCTAGATTGCTTTATGGGAGAGAAAGCAGCCTGGAGGAGCAGGACCAGCAGTGCCCAGCCAATCATGAAAGCACGGCAACAAGTGAACAAATCCTTTCCCTCCTGCCAAGGGCCAAACTGGGCGAAAGAGAAGAAATGAAAATTAACAAAATACATGTTTTCACCAGCCATGTCTGTAATTTCAGTAAAAAAGCCAAAAATGTAAGAGACTATGAGATTACATACAGATGGAAAACTGATGGTGGGCATGCTACTGAATATGCATCTTGCATTCAGGTGCTGAATCCACACTGTCATACAGACTGACTGCTGATGTTAATGCTATGAGAAATCTTCTCTGTTAATCAAAGACTAACAAATGAGCTTTAAGCATTAAAATGCTGGCTTTTTGCTATCTTCATATTCATTTCCTTTATACTATCTCTCTGATAGTAACAAAAACCTTGAATGATGCCAAAGACCAAGACTCCAACTAACTGACTGGCAGAAATAATCAAGGAATAGCACATATTGCCCTGACAGACACCTTGAGAAGGCAGCACATAACAATGAGAAGGGAACTAAATATAACACAAATACAGATCCAATTAGCATGAATTTTAAAAAAACCCAACGCAGTAAATTACTTTCTATGAAAGGGAACACATTGCAGAAGGTGAACTTCAATGCAAAATTTTGTTTGTGAAGAGACTGGAAGGTGAAGGGCCTGACAATGAGAGTAAAATGAGGCGAGACATGAAGCCCAAAGGGCCACAGAGGGCTCAGGCTCCCTCCCTGGTAGGAGCACTGAGAGGAAGCCCAGTGAGTGCTGTGTGATTGAAGCAGCAGTTTCACAGTCCAGTGCAGGCAGCAGCTGCACTGAGAGAGCGCCAGAGAGAGGACAAGTGCCACCTAGGGAAGAGCCAGAAGGTAAGATGATGGACCTCTGGGCAGAGAAAAACAACAAAGTAGATAGGAACCAAAATATCATGATTAATACTCTTTTTCCTATCAAAAAGAGCAGTAAAGTTTGAAATTCCCACATAATTCTTTGATCCTTCCTGATTAAGACACCTAAGATCTAATGAAGCCCCTCTCATGGTTCTCCACAGATTCCTTTTGTCCTTTATCCACAGTCAGGGTTATAATAAAGAAGAATTTGAACTTTACAATGTAAAATTCTGATCGTATATTGTCTGACCAGATAACTCTTTAAAAAAAAAGTCAAGCACCCAAATTATGTCTGTCTTAGCCAGTTCCTGACTTAAGCCAATGGTCTGTGCTCCACCATTTCATCTGATCAGCACTGGTTTAATCTAAAGGTATGACTGCACAGGAGATCTTTTATTTGGCAGACTCTCATAGGTATTATTTTCCTAGAGAAAGCATTCATTTTCTATCATGAAATACAAGTGTTACGTGAAATATCCACACTTGGTGGAGAAGAATGTCAATATTTGCAGCTAGTTTCTGAAGTTGGTCTGATCTTGATCTGGATGCATGAGTTGAGCCTGGACTTGCTGTAAATTGTAACCAGTCAAAACATTAGCAGCAATCCTAGCAGCAGGGAAATTCGCTGTAAGAATTGATCCCAAACAGCCCATAAACAAGTATCAGAAGTAGTACATTCATCAGTAGTTTTATATCATAGTCAATAAAATAGAAAAGAAGTTTGAATAATCTGCAGTCAAGAGCATTATTGTTGAAGTAATCCCTATTTATTTCCATGAGCAGGATTCCCTTCCAATTTTACAAGATTTGCATGGTGTAATGCTTACAAACTGTGTTTTATTCACTGAAAAGAAATTACCTCGTCAAAACTACTCCCTTTAATAACAAAAATTACTTTTCAGATGAGACAATCCTACCAAGTCTTTCCCACAGGCACTCTTTTCTACATTGAACTGAACAAGGTCCTCCTCTGATATCAATGAACTTTCAGAATCAAAACTCCAGCACCAAGCAGCCAGGCAGCGCAATATGCAAGTAAACACCCTGAAGTCCTACAACAAGACGTAAAACTTTTGAAGACATGCGCACACACACCATAACAAAACCTTACATTTCTTTTAATTGGTGAAAGACACAGAAGCCTTAATTTGGGAAGAAACATTCCTTTTATTTTTGCTACTTCTAGGCTACTGCATGTTAAGAACAGTGCCTGCAGGAGACTCACACGTTGCCTGCGGCGCAAAAGCGCCAAGGCTGCGCCTTTCTGCTTCTGGCCCAGTGTGCTTTTTGAAGCCCACCAATACAAAATAACCAAATCTAATCCTTTCAAATAACAGCACACTC
This sequence comes from Anthoscopus minutus, assembly GCA_013399455.1. Lineage (NCBI taxonomy): Eukaryota > Metazoa > Chordata > Aves > Passeriformes > Paridae > Anthoscopus > Anthoscopus minutus. The sequence goes on along the minus strand of VWYI01018958.1, from coordinate 15,482 downwards.
AGCAGATTGATTACACCAGCTCACTTAGGAAAATGCCCTTGGGTTTGTTGTGAGCACATTTCATGAACTATGGCAGTTTTCAGCTTTCCAAAACCTCACATTCTGATAAACCAAAGATGTACCAATAGCAAGTGAGTGCAAGGGTATCCCTGCAGGTTACCTTCGGGTGTGAATCCTCTATGATGAGCTCTTGCCTAGATGAAAGAGATTCCGTCACAATACCTGGCAAGAGCATGACAGTTACCACTAAAGAATCCCTGGTTTTCCCCTAGGACGGAACCCAAGGAAGTTTCAGTGCCTTCCCCACGAGGGGAATGCATCAGCCCTCCTAAGACAGCTGTGTTGCTAAATTGGAACTCTATGCATGCAGGGATTTTGCTAGTACCTCCAAAAGAACGATTCATCTTACCCCCGCTGTAAACTCAGCTCTTATTGCATAAAAGCTAATTAGCATCACAGACCTAAACAATGTGAAGCAGTTCTTCTCTACCAAAAGACACCCATAGAACACTGCTAACATACTGGACCCCCTAAAGTGTGGGCATTTATGTACACAACTTTTCTTCCCCTTAGTTTTAGTAGAAACTAAGAGGAACCCAGTATTAAGCCTCAGTAGTCAAAGCTGAAAGCATAAGCAAAATCTTTGCAATTTTAAGTATAAGCAAGTAGTATACAGAACCAATCTACTTGGCAGCCTACTCTACTCAAATAAATTAGCTCCTGTATTATTCCTCCAAACTATGGGCAGATCCAAATAGTTTGAAACTACATGCAACTGCTGAGGTCTGGTATTTAGAAAGGCTTAGAGCTCTACCTTGAGTGGAGAGAACATCTTTCCCATTTGAGAGTTTGAGAATGAAATTCATGTAAAGTTGTACAACTAAAAGTAAAATCAAATGGTGGTCCAACTGAAAGGGAAATGCAGAAAGAAAAAAAAAAGCCATATGAGAAAACAGCTCTGGAGTTCCTAACATCAGCTAGTTCAGGACACTAGGATAGTCAGTGAACTAGGATAATCTGGGGTATCACAGCATGAATTGAAGTAAGCTCATCTGTCCACTGAAAATCATTTTCAAGCAAATGCATGTGGATCATTTTGGCTAATGAAAACATACCCCTCCAGTTGAAGAACTTACATAAATTACATTTCTCCTAATTCTCCCAAAAACATTAAAGAAAATGGATTTGCCAAAGATAAAAGCAAAGTAGGCATGATAGATCATCTATTAGCAATACAAGTACAGCTAATTCTTCTTGACAGTGAAATGTCTTGGGATACAACCCACTTTTATTTTTTTTACTAGATGTGTGTGTTTAGATGTAGTATTTCCTACACATCCCCTTATATCCTACATTTCACTACCAGTGAGATTATACAAAGATCAGGCCTTAACAATAACGTATTAAGAAGAAAAAAAAATAAGAAAAAAAAATAAGGGCAACTTAAAGCATTTTAGCATACCAAATAAATTAAAAAAGTTAGATAGGAGCTTTGTAATCTCTTCAAGTACAGCAAGTAGTTTAAAATGGTGAGAATTAATACAGTTAATCTGAATTAATAACAAGAAAGAACAAGTCATACGCTTACGGGGAATCACAAGGGGCAGAATTAATATTGCACTCTACTCACTGTTAGACCAACTAATGAACTACTGGGCTGATTTGGACTTCACTTTTTTTCATAGATGCATTTTTGGTGTGCAAGATTGTACTGCATTCTCTAGCATACAACTTTGATTTATTCATGTAAACGTCAGAAATCCATCAACAAACAAAGCCATATGGAAGCAAAAGAGATATAATGGATTTTCTGTTTGCTGTAGAAACTTGACATCTGTGGATAGCATCATCTAAGTTACAATCCAATCACTATTCATATTCTGGTCGTTTTCATTTACCAATCCAAAACGCATTTTATCTGATGATACAGAAAACTCTGGGAGTGAGGTAACAGAGAAGAAATCGTGTTTTAAAAACTTAAAATGAGAATATACTTTAATATTTTCCCCTTCACATCATAAATTCAGAGAAAAGCGAACTCACATCTGTTCTAACTTAGCTTTTAAAAAACGAAGAAAACGTATCAGGATTATTTATATCTTGTCTGTATTCGTGGCAAGATTTTGGGAGCCGCTGGTGGCACCTGAGCTCCGCAAAGTTCCTGGGGGGCCGAGCTCGGCACTACTTACCCCTGCAGAGCAGGAGGAACGCGGCTGTCCGCGCCGCCGAGCGCATCTTCTCCGCGCTGCTGCGGCCCCACCTCGGCGCTCCGGGCAGCACCGGCCGGGCTGCCGGACGCTCCGCGGGCTCTCAGTCGGGCCGGCCCATGGCCCGGGCCGGCGGCAGCGGCCCGCGATGGGACGCACGGAGCCGGGCAGGGACGGGACGGCCTGCGCCGGGATGCTTCTCCGCCGGTCCTTCTCCCGGTCCTCCTGGGTCCGGTGCCGCCCGGCCGCCACCGGCTGGGAAAAAAAGCGCCTCGTCCCCTC